>OX345646.1:4077326-4474477 GCA_947044365.1 Petrosia ficiformis | reverse complement strand
GGGTCAGGCTGAATATATAATAGATCAAGGCTACGTAATGCACAAGTCAAGTAACTCTGTTACCTAATTGAGACGTCTATTGGCCCGCCCAAGTGCCATAAAGAATGTGATTAAGTAGTTAGTTGATTTGGTTGCATTTAACACCTCACAGTTAAAATTGCATGAATTATAATACACTGCACATTAAGTAATTTATGCATTCTTAAGTGTGTATTGTGCTGTTTACAACATGATCAGCTGACTAGTATATTAAATGTGATGTGAACATTGATCAATACATCATAATGTATACATATATTAGTAGTACAGTCAGTGTAAACAGTTTTTCATATAAGGTCCTGATACAAATAATAATATACATAGTGTTTTCCAAATAAGGTCACACAGCCCTGAGTTTGTTATATATTGTGCGAATATCATTAAAACACAATCAGGTTCCTCTGTATTTTATAACTGAACATTTACAATTCACATTCTTTTATATTAATTAGGATAAGTACAGGTTATAGGTAGAAGGGAGGGATATTAGTTGTTTTAGAGCCCTAGCGAAGCAAGGGCTCTAAAACAACTAATATCCTAACCTAAAGACTGGGATGCTTGGGCTAATTCTCAACAAGTTTATATTCCTACATGTGTGAGAGAAATAATTATCATATAGCGGGTATTTTTCATGAGGGATTTATTTTTGCCGTTGATTGAAGCACGTGTAAATAACATTTTGTGGAAATGTATTTACGCATTCTTCAATCAACCGTAATCGCATGCGTGGAATCATGGAGTGACATTTTAATGCGTTAATTACATTACATTTCATGACTATTTTAACTATTGATGTAGTAGTATGCAACATCAGTAGTCAATATCCACTTTTCATATAAAACACTAGCTATAAGGTCAGTACACAAAATGTCACTTGTGTCATTCAATTTGGTTGCTTAATTAATTGTACGAGGGATAAATTAATTTAACTTATGCAGCCACCACTTTAATAATGGTAGATATAGCAGTTAATTATTCTTCATTTATGTCAACTTCAGAGTGTTCTAAAACGTTACATATACTATTGCTAAACTGCAAAAAATAAAATAACAAATTTATCGGTTAGTAGTTACAAGGAATAGTAGAAATTGTAATTTAATTCGTCATGTATACAGGTTGTTATGGATATACATATAATTATAATCCAATAATTGTAATTTCTGTTTCCTTATCCTGTCAAATAGATGTACAAAGAAGGAAAATAAATAATTTAATTAAATCATTGTAGGTTTCAAACCTTCTTTGTGCATCTAATATGAGATATTAGGCATTATAATCGATTATAATTGGTATATATATCTTTTACATATTTTAATATAATTAGTACAAAGTAGCTATGGCGTTAGATGTTTCCTGGACAACTAATTAAATCCTTGCAAATGCACTAACCAATACATTTGTTATTTAAACAATTCTATTTTTGAAGTGCAGTACCATACTTAATTCACACTAGTTTAGCGGCCTGTAGCCCTGTCTTCTTACCGAATTTTCAATTTTAACTTGCGTTCAGTAGTACTAAGTCTAATATTTCTATTGTATTTGTTTTAGAATGATATATGGTATACACAAGCATCTAGATTATATGAAAAAAACAGCTTTATTTCCATTAACAGCAATGAAAACTATTCCAAGATGTTGACTAAACCATATGAACAGTGATGTCATAGTTAATCATTGAACTTCCACATATTTTCGCTCGAAGTAAGATGGTCTATTATAGTGAGTGTATAGAGTTAGAGGAAGTAATTACGATCTCACTGAAGCATGAGATTATTGTATTATGTGGTTTGAAATAACAGATGTCTTTTTTTTAATATTCCATATAAGATCATATAGTCCTGATTTTGTGTTTTACAAATGTGATAGTTATTAAGACTATGCAGAAATCACAATAATTATATTCCTTTACTGTAACTAGAACACAATAACTACTTTCGCTGCAATTAAAAATATATCTAGTCTAAAGAGTAAGACACTCCATTTCATTAGCATAACAGTTTAATAATAATCATTATGAGGGTTATAACTAATGGAATAGAGTATCTTCCACTTTGTAACAGCTTTTCAATTAATTATAATCACAAGAGTTTTACATTAATGTATAATATTACGTCTTGAATGGCCTCTCACAAAATAGCTAATGATTAAAACAATCTTGGTATATATATATATATATATATATATATATATATATATATATATATATATATATATATATATATATATATAATATAATTATATATATATATAATTTATATATATATATAATTATACAATATTATATATATATATATATATATATATATATATATATATATATATATATATAGAAGGTCTACTTTATAACATGTAACTCACCTCTCTTAATTACTTCTTGGAGATCAACACACGTGAAGACAGCACGAGAAGAGAAATTAGATATTACAGAGGATTTCAGTTCCGTTGACACCATAATAGTATGGAGGATGTGGTTACGGAACGGATTAATTGTGTCAACGGATAATTTATCTTTTGCACGGACTGTCTCCTCGGTTCGTCCGTGTATTTAAAGCAGGTGTGAACATGACAATCGATCTTCTTTTTTTGTCAATATTTTAATTTGTTGTTGTTATTTATAGATCTGCTTTAATTACAGTATATACCACTTCGTTTCGAGTGTTTGCTTTTACTTTGGTAATATGTTCATGCCATTGAACAGCATCAATTGTTTTTACTCCAGTCAATCCCTTGATTGTACAGACTTTTGCCTCCTGAATAAAAAACTGCTATATCATGAAGTGATGATTTTCCAAGTTTAGCTAACTTACTCTCTGGCTAATGGAATCAATGACTGGTTAGGCTCTTGTAATTCTTTCACTATAGTATATATATACAATTTCTTCTGACGACAAATATACTTACTGGATTGTGAAATTTCGTTGCATTTGAAACGGATTTTGTTTTTATAGTATCTGTCAGAGCATTTTCTTTTGCTTTTGGAATCTAGAGAGCCAATACATTCCATGATGCATTAGGACATCTTCGTAACCATGTTCCATAAAGTTAAAGTTTCTGTCTTTAAACATCACGATTATTTTTTTCGATTTGTTCAATATCTCCTCCTGTAAGATCTGGTAAATGGGTAGCAAATATCTACCAGTTTACGAATAACTATCAGTTCGAGATCTGCAAGTAAACTCGATTAAACTATAATCACTTTTACAACACAGTCTTTACATAAATATGGCTTTTTTGTGTCTTCCTTTACTCTAGCTATATACTTATGTATATGGTTATCATGTGTAAATGCATGATTATATCATGTAATTTAATTTTGTTGCTAAGGTCCCATCTTTCTGTGCATTATTGGTTTTGAGATTCCTATTTAAAATTAATATAATTATATATATATAATAATTATATTATTGTTGTAGGGTTGGTTTTAGTTAGAAAACATATGAACACAGAATCCATGATATATTTATATATTCCATACAAGGTCAAACAGCCCTAATTTTAAGGTTTCTTGTGAAATTTGTGAGATAATACATCCCTGATTTTGTGGTTGCATTTTGTGTTGTATTATTTAACTCTATGTAACATGTTTTACAATGCGTTAAGCGTTTTAACATAGCACAAGGCTTGGGCTTAATAAAGGTTGAGATTAGATAATGCATGAGAGAAGCAAGTATGTGCACTATCTACTTGAAATATTTATTGAGTGCTCTTTTAAAACATATAAAGCACCATAAAGAATGTTCTAAAACACTGAGTCCCTATCAACTGACATTTCTAGTTGGTCCACTAGCATTTTCAAAGGTCACTGTGCCTTAAGTAGTTAATGCCCATGAGCTTAAAATGTGATCAGGTGACTAGTATACGAAAACATGATTGATTCAATGTCACTTGATATGCACTAATAATAACAATCATTTAAAATTACTGTAACCAAAGTGTTCTGAGGAACTGAAATATTCCATTCCATGGCTATTAGTTATAAAAATGTGCAATGAAATAGTTTTACAATGACAATATACCAAGGCCATAGGCTGGGGGTTGCTTGAGGATATTGCTGCTCAAAATCAAATTTATCGTTATAGATATTAAATTATACTACATCAGAGAGTGATCATCATCTCGATTATGATCTTGCCTATAATATAATGTATCAGTAGTTACAAATACTGTGATGTATACATTTATAACACATGCATTGCAGGAAATTGTGTTTACTCAATTCAATCCCTCAATTCCACAGATATGAGTCTCCTCAGACCCTCCTGAACTAACAAGTTACAAAGTAAAACATTATACATAACTATTCTGAAATTGCATATAACTGAGATGGTCACCAATTCAAGACATTATTTGTAATACATTTTAGTGTTGCTTTATTTTGACTAAAACGACCACTTTTAGTTATAATTTATATGTTATGCCTGGGTTATAGATTAACTAACTAAAAGTCGCCAATTTTAGTTATACTTATCGCAATAGACTCTTGTTATAATTTAGAAGTCAAAAGGCCTTATTAATGAGGTTTCAGTACTAAAACAATGTTTAGTGCTCTCTTTACAATGTCATGTAAAAAACTTATTAAAAGCTTAAGCTGAATATGGTATTATGACAATGCATGATTATAAATGAGCTAGTTGAAAATTATATATATTTTCCAAATCTTTTGTACCAAGGATATTCTCTAGTTCCATGGCTTCACAGTTCATCAGCTCCTGGTGTTATTGGAGGAGATCCTGTAATAACTCCAAAACCTGTACATGTGAAGAATTTTATTTGTAAACATTCATTAGCAATGAAGTCCACAGAATAACAGACACCCTCTTTCCAGGCAGCGTGGCTCAGTGGTTAGAGCTTGAGCCTCTTGATCTAATGGTCAGTGGTTTGAGCTCGGCTGCGGTTGTGTTGTTTCCTGGAAAGAGGCTGTCTGTTTTACTGTGGACTTCATTGCTAATGTATCACTGTTAGCAGGGTTTCTTCCAAATTAACTTAATATAATTATATCGTAAAAATTCCTATCAATGTAAATTAGCGATTAAAAAATAATAGTAAAAAGAGGTAATAACTTCGCAGCATTATCATGATACACACATTATTGATATTAAATTTTAATTAAGAATTACTACCGAATTAAGTGAAAGTCAAACTACATAAATTCTGAGATTAATGATTCAATCGCAATTAAGATCATTCAAGTCGATTGTTAAAGGATTGTTTGTGAAATCAGCTGATTGATGTTTGTTAAAACGAGTGTCAATTGATTCGGCAAGATATTTCTTAATTAATGAAATATTTAAACTTCACTGCATTCTTGAACTATGTGGTGATTGTACATTAGAAATGTCTTTTTCAGTTGAGATGTCGTCACCTATAAATTTATGCAAAGATTCTGCTAGATTTGAATGTGTGATGTCTAACTCTATGCCGAGTAGTCCACCATATAGTAATAAAGGAACTCGAGTTATATCTTGTTTTGCCTGTTCAGCATGCATAATCAAGGGTTGTATAACCAAGCTCATCTGTCTTATTAACATTAGCACCAGATTGAATAAGAACCTCTACTATATATATCAGTGACTGATATAATAATCAGTGTGTCCACAAGAAGATGATATCATGAATGGAGTGATGCCATGAATGAACTGAACATCCGGTATTATCTTACTAGACATCAACTGTTCCTAAATCACCTTCAGCACAAGAAATAATAAGATCTGTTTGGTCAGAATGATGCTTACTCTATTTGACAACAATGTAATGATTGGAACATGACCAAACCAACAAGCAGAATACCATCCCATTGATAAGTTTTCAAATCTCATTTTGGAATGATTCAGTAAAGTGTTCACAATGTCTGTGTTACTTTCAATGGTGGCAATCGCAAAGGAATCCAAATGCTTACGAACTTCAATGTGTGGATTTGCTTTATATTGCAACAGCATTACAATAACATTGGAATGACCATTCTTACTGGCTAATAGCAATGGTGTCCATCCAGTATTACTGCATACACTAGGATCAGCATTTTTCTTTAGTAGTAATTCCACTATATGGAGACAACTATTCTGACAGGCAAGCATTAGTGCTGTCCATCCTTCATTATTATGCAAGTTGGGGTCACCATTTTCTTAGTTTCTTTTAGTAGTAGTTCTACAACTTGGATATGACCATTACGACTGGTAAACATTACTAGCATTCTGCCTTATTTTGAACATTAGGATCATTGTTGTATTTGACTAGTAGAGTCTGAATTATTGCAACGTGGCCTAGATCACTAGCGATCATTAAATGTTTTGATGTAATGTGTTCAATCAAACTGATCTTTGTGTTAGGCTGAAGAAATAACAAACATATCTTATTTGTTTTTGAAACCATTAATGCTGACTGTCCATATTTATCCTTATGGTTAATATTAGCCCCAGTTGATATTAGTGTGTATACAACGTCTTCCTGTCCAGAGTCACTTGCTAGTATTAGTGCTGTTTTTCCCTCACTATTACTAAAGTTTATATTAACTCCAAATTCTAATAGAAACTGAACAGCTTCCTAATCACCACACTGTGATGAGTCTAGAAAAACTAATTCGTAAGTGAAATTCTTGTTTTCGCTTTTTTCGAAAACTGCTATATCTCCAATCTGTAATCTGAAGATTCCTGTTAATCGCATGAACTGTAGCTTCTGACTACTGGAGACTATAAAATGCTGGAGTTTCTCTTAAGTATTCTAACTTTCAAATTGTTCCATTGGTTCAATTAAAAAAGGTATTATCCCAATCTTATTTCTGTGCATTATCGGTTTTGATATTTCTTTCATTTAAAAACAAATTGTTTCTTATTGTAGGTTTTCAGTTACATATTAACACAGAATCCATAATAACTTTCCATATAGCTAAGGTAAAACAGCCCTGATTTTGTGTGCTGCATTACGTTTTGTTGTATCTTTCAGAAGATAGTTTGTCTGTCAGCTAACAGCACAACTATAGTTTTATTGTAACTAAAATGCATTTATGTTTATTAGCTATAGAGCAATTCATTAGTTATAACAGTCATAATTGTTATGCTGTTATACTAACAGAATGGATTCAGCTAAAAAATAACTTTACAACAGTAACCAAAGTGTTCTTAGCAAGACATTGTATTCCATCAGTTATAAAAATGTGTATGAAATACGTATTTTTACAATCACATACACTGCAAAAATTAAATTGTTAAAATAACCAATTTATTGGTTAGTACAGCTGCAAGGAATAACATAAATTTCAATATAGTTTGTGATACAGGTTGTTGTGGCTACATGCATGATGTTACTATCACACTATGTGCATCAAGTATAATAATGTACACTAGAATAAATTAAATTATGTTTTTGCAGGTTCCCAAACCTTCTGTCGGCCAAACACAACCAGATTTAGTTAATTCTTGGTATGAAAAATAGCCAATAAAATAGTTATTTTAACGATTTTGTTTTTGCAGTGTATATAATGGCCATTTTTATAATAACTATTAGTACAGTATACCAATTATATTAACATAATTATATGGGATAGACTCACCTTTCCTACGTATTACTTCTTGGCTTGCCTTCCACGGTCAGGGCTGTTTAATTTGTAAGTGAGATTGGACTATTATTGGATTACACATAATTTAATAATCTGCCGAATTACTGCTGGAATGCATAAGACCAATTTCCTTTTATAATGTGCAGGAACAATTGCATCTATTCAAAACACAGTATGAATATATTCTGCACAGACTGATGAATTCTACAGGCTATGTTAAAATGTTATAGATGAAAAAATGTATGATTGTTAATTTACAATTCAATTAATCACAATCCAATCATTTGATCAATTCCAATTTGATTAAAATTCAAATACTTTATTAATGATCTATAATTTTTCAGCTACTATAGTGATAGTTTCCCGTGAGATCTCAGGTTATTTAAAAGTCTATAGTAGGTCTGCTCCCATTCACTAATCAGTTGCATTCTTTTTAAGCTAAATCTTAATTATTTTTCATAAATATAATAGTTAATTCAAAAAAGTCATCACTGTTATAACATTAACAATTTCTTCTTCAATCACTATTGAGATCGTTCAGTCAATAGTGAAACGATCTGCTTAAACAAGTGTCAGTAGACACAAGTGTTGACAGAATCTTCAAGATAATTGACAATTGATTAATGTTTAAATGTTGCCGCCTCGAACTTTCAGGTGATTGCAGTACACTAGCAAAGTCTTTTTCAGTAGAGATATGCCATCTACACATTTAAATAACAGGCTCCCATCTTTAATGTGTATGTGTAAGCATATTCCATACAGTCCTTCATGTTGTAATAGAATATGTCGAGCTGAATCCGGTTTAACTTGGTGGGTATAATCAAGTGCAGTGTCTCTTGTTAGTATTAGTATCTGATTGAATAAGGACCTCTAATATATATATGTCAGTAATATCCAAATAAAAATGAAATCATGATATATATCACATTGACAAGCATGATACCTTCCCATTGATAAAGTTTTTCCATATCATTCAGTAAAAGTTCTGAGCAACACTGTTACCTCTGATAGTAACAATTCTGCAATTTTAATTTATGGATTTGCTTGATATAGTTGGTCTGCTGATCATTCTTTATAGCTGAATATGGTATCGTGCATATGAGTATGGTTGAGTTAGTTGAAAATTATATTCTCCAGATCTTTGGATCGTAGGATTTTGTTTAATTCCATCACTCATAAGCTCCTGGTTCCACTGAATCAGATCCTGATTTAACAACATAGTAATAAGAGGCAATAAACTTTGCAGCATTGTCATGATATATTTAATAGATTTTATGTCATCAAAATTTAATGAGGAATTATATTAGTACCTAATTAATTGAAAGTCACACTACATGGATACTGAGATTGATTCAATCTTAATGATCATTCAAGTCAATTAAGCTGAATATGGTATCATGGATATAGGTGAACTAGTTGAAATTTACATTTCCCAGATCTTTTGATCTTAGACCACTCATAAACTCCTGGTTCTACTGAAGGAGATCCTGATTTAATTACAATTTGATTAAAATTCAAATAACATAGTAATAAGAGGTAATAACTTCGCAGTATTATCATTATATTTTAATAAATTTTATGTAATCAAAATTTACTGAAGAATTATATTAAGTGAAAGTGACACTAGCTACATGGATAATGAGATTTATTTTCAATCACAATTAAAGTCATTCAAGTCGATCATTAAAGGATTGCCTGTGTAACAAGCTGATTGATGTTTGCAAAAATGAGTGTCAATTGATTCTTAATTGATGAAATATTTAAACTTTGTTGCCTTCTTGAGATTATTGTAGATTAGAAATGTATTTTTCAGTTGAGATGTCATCTATAGTTTTAAATATAGATTCTTCTAACTGTGCTATCTAAATCCACGCCAAGTATTCCATCATGTTGTAATAGAAAAAAGCGTGTTGTATCTTCTTTCGCCTGTTCAGCATAATCAAGTGCTGTATAACCAAACTCATCAGTCTTGTTAACATTAGCACCAGATTGAATAAGAGCCTCTACTATATCAATGTGTCCACAAGAAGATGAAATCATGAGAGGAGTGACACCATGAATAAACTGAACATCTGGTGTTATCTTACCAGACATCAACTGATCTATTACTGTTCCTAAATCACCTTCAGCACAAGAAATAATGAGATCTGTTTTTTCAGAAATGATATCTACTCTATTTGACAACAATGAAATGATTGGAACATGACCAAGCTGACAAGCATAATACCATCCCATTGACAAGCTTTCAAATCTAATTTCGGAATAATTCAGGAAAATGTTCACAACGTCTGTGTTACCTTCAACAGTGGCAATTTTAAAGGAATCCAAATGCTTACGATTTTCAATGTGTGGATTTGCTTTATACTGCAACAGCATTACAACAACTTTGGAATGACCTCTCTTACTGGCTAATAGTAATGGTGTCCATCCTGTACTACTGCATGCATTGGGATCGGCATTTTCCCTTAGTAGTAGCTCCACTACCTGCAGATGACCATTGTGAATGGCAAACATTAGTGCTGTTGATCCTTTGTTGTTACGAGCATTAGGATCAGCTTTTTCCTTTAGTAGTAATTCTGCTAACTGGAGGCAACCATTTTGACTGGCATACATTAGTGGTGTCCACCCTTCGTCATCATGAGCATTAGGATCACATTTTTCCTTTAGGAGTAATTCCACTACCTGGAGATGATCATTAATGCTTGCAATCATCAATGCTGTCAATCCATCAAGTGCACTAATATTAGGATTAGCACCTTTCTTAAGTAGTATTTCTACAATTTGGTGATCACCATTAAGACTGGCATATATTAGTGCTGTCCATCCTTTGAGATTTTGAGCATTGGGATCAGCATTTCCTTTTAGTAGTAGATCTACTACTTGGAGATGATCATTACGACTGGCCAACATTACAGCACTCCATCCAGCCTTATTCTGTCCATATTTATCCTTACGGTTAATATTAGCTCCAGCTGACAGTAGTGTTTGTACTACCTCTTCCTCACCAGACGTACATGTACTTGCTGATATTAATGCTGTCTGTCCCTCACTATTACTATAGTTTACATTAACTCCCAAGACTAGTAGAAACTGGACTGCTTCATCATCACCACACTGTGATGATTCTAGAAAAGCTGATTCGAAAGTGAAATTCTTGTTTTCGCTTTCTTCAAAAACTGTTATATCTCCAATCTGTAACCTGAAGATTCCTGTTAAATGCATGAACTGTAGCTTCTGACTACCGGAGACTATAAAATGCTGCAATTTCTCTTTTGGAAGTAAAAGCATTATGGATATCGATCCTGAATCTACCTTAAGTATTCTAACTTTATGCTAGTATTGTAGAAGATTCTGTACTAGCTTTTCAATAGATTCTAATGTAACTCTTCCCCAGTCAGCTTGGAGTTTAATGGTTACTATTAGATGTTTCTCTGAAATATTGTGTATGCTAGTATATTGTTGTAATGTATTTTTTAAGGCTTTAATAGGTTTGGTACATTTAAAAAGTTTCACTTTTTCAATATGTGCTTTCACTTTGGTAATATCACCATCATCTAAATATTCCTCTACAATCATTTCTAGTAGCTCACAGTCGAGATAGTCATTGTATGGAAGAATAGCATCAAATAACTCATCAATTGTACTCACTCCAGTCAATCCCACGATTCCACAGACTCATGCCTCCTGAATAAAAACTGCTATACCATGAACTGATGAAGTTCCCAATTCAACTAACTCATGAAGCTTACAACGAATATCTCGGGCTAATGAAGTGAATGATCGATGAAGTTTTTTCAGTTCTTCTACAACAATCTCTTCGGAGGTTATATACACGTCTTCACTGGAGAGGGGTGCCACAGCTGCGCTTGACGCATTTAGTATTAATGAGCTGCAAGAACTCACTCCCTTGAATTTAATTTTGATAACATTTGCCAAAGTGATTTCCTTTGATATCTCGAGAGCTGATACAATATCATTCCATGATGCATTAGGACATCTTCGTAACCATGTTCCATAAAGCTCAAGTTTCTGTCGTTGAACATCACGATTATCTTGTTTAATTTGTTCAATATCTCCTCTTGTAAGATTTGGTAAATGGGTAGCAAATCTCTGCCAGTTCACCAACTCTGCAAGTTCAAGATCGAGTTCCCTTTCAGTTGGTCTACTTGTTACTACTGGACCATCAGACATAATGAGTGATTATAGGTTATTTGGGCTACTTCTCAACAATATAATATTTCTGTGTAAGAGTGAATTATTAAAAAATTTATTAAACTTAATTATATCAACAAAGTAACAGTACGTAGTCAGTTTGTTCTTCAAATATAACTATAATAGTTAATGCATGCTACTCAACTGTCTCTTTGAAATTGAAATTAGTTAGCTACTCAACATATTGCTTCTATAATTGAATTAGTCCTTAGTTTCAATTAAAAAAAGAATGATGTTTTTAACAATGCAGAATTTACAAGAAAAATCAATTGAAGTGACCACTTTTACATATGACCCGTAGATTAATATAGCTTGTTATTGCTTTTTTGTACTTTTTCAGTTACAAATTAACATGAAATCCATATACATTTTCAAATATTCCATATAAGGTCAAACAGCCCTGATTTTGTCCTCTTTATTATGTTTTGTTGTTTCTTGTGGTTTTGATGTCTCTTGAAATGTTTATTAACATTAAATTTTTATAAGATATTTTGTCTATCAGTTAAGAAAACAACTATAGGTTTACTGTAACTAAAATGCATCTGTGTTTAACACAGAATGACTATGATTACACAATAGGATAATATAACGATAATATATTTACATGCACTGATCTGTAAGCAATACATTCTATAATGCTCTATCAATCTATTTATATATATATATATATAATATATATAAGTAAGTAGGATTCTACTTACACAATACTTTACATTTATTTAAACTGTATAATTATTATCTATTGACATTACTTAGTATTGAAACCATTACAGTAATATTTATAACATTCTTCATGGTGCATTATTTTAATGTGGAGCAAGGCTCAGGCTGAATATATAGATCATGGTTAAGGTTATGGTATACAGTTTGTTATTAGTCATCAGATACTTTTTTCCATTGTATCATAAACTGCAGTTTTTTTTAATAAAAGTGTACAACCAACAATGAAAAGTTTACTGTAAAGAGTCATGATTTCTTTGGCACTTGTTTCTTGCTGTCTTATACTGAGCCACTGAGGTCAATCTCTCATCTGCCAGATCCTCTCCGTCAAATCTAGCCACCAGCAGTGCTTCTATTCTTGACCTCTCGCCATTTCAGACTACCTTTGGACTTACTTGAGGGCAAATCGAAGAGATTTTAGCTCTCTAAGACATAGAACTGGAGATATAAAGTCACTTGTCTATTGCCGACACCATTTCTACTTAGTTCATGACCACAAAAAGCTTAAGTAGCCCTGCTCCCACATGACTATAATTAGATAACACACAGCATACGGCAAAAATTTTGATAACCAGAGAATAAACTGAAGCAAAAAATATTAGGATGTACACACTTCCAATCTTGATATGTAATCAGCTGTAGGTGACTAACCCGCGCATCACCAGTGAGCCATTATTCCATACGTGTTTGATATTCATCATGATTCATAATGTAAAATGGGTGCTCAAAAGAGCTACAGCAATGAAACATTGTCGTGGTAAATACAAATATAGTCACAACACAATGGTGATACAGCTCTACATGAAAAACCATACACTACTGAGCAATTATTGTTAATCTCAACAATTCATTACTTTATATAGTAATTAAATCACTTTTGCTGGGTAATGAAGAGAGTTAGAGTAACGAAACTCAGTCAGGATAAGTACAGCTACATACCAGTGGAGTAGGAACAGGGGGGGCAAAGGGGCCTAGGCCCCCCCCCCCCCAAAGTTGAATGAGGGGGGGGCAGGCCCCCCAATATTCATAATCCTATTTTGCAATGAATGTTAAAATGTATGTAATAAAAATGTACATAATACTTAACACAACATGTATATACTACATCATAATGAAACAGCTGAAAACATTACGTCATATTTGAGTAATAATTTATGCATAATCCTTATGATTAATTTACATGTTCATGAATTGGACAGTACTGCTACAATTGAGTATAATGTGGTTATAATGATGAAGTACATGCACACTGCAATGGTTATTTCAACCCTCCTTTGGTTACATGAGTTGCAATTCCTTCTGAGACTATATAAATCAATGCTGCTTTCTTGTCTAGCTAGATAATGTTTATATTTCTTTTGATTTTGATCTATATTGACCAGTATATAAAGTACATGCCTTAATAAAGAATTATAATGGTACATACATGTGCTGACTTTTCAAATATCTGTGGAGTGCATCACATGTTTTTTGCTACAACTTCATACATATTTATATTAATTAATTACTTTGGAATGAGCTAGTATAACATCTGTTGTTTTCGCAAATGTTGGAGATGGAATACTAATAATACACCACAGGTTATACCTATAATACTATGCTACGTAAATACAGCATATATATACATGTATATAGCTACATTGTTTTAATTAACAAAAGCAATACATTGTACATGTACTTTAAACACGTAAATCCCATAATAATTACATACATGTGCTGGTGTTTCTAATATATCTGTGGAGTATATCACATGTTTGCTATTACAAGTACAAATTCATGTACATATTTATATTAATTAATTACTCTGGAATGAGGTAGTAACATCTTTTGTTTTCACAAATAATACACCACAGGTTGTACCTATAATACTATGCTATGTATATAGCTACATTGTATTAATATGTTTGTTACCATATGCCTTGTTATATATGACATATACTTTATAGTAGTCAATATAGGTCAAGATCAAATGAACTGTGCATGACTTGTAAATATTAGTTAGCAGGAAATATAAATCAGCATGGAGGAAAATATAATTGCATTGAAACTCCTGTAGCCAACTGAAGGTTAAAATAACCTATTACTTTTTACAGTGTACATGTACTTTAATAATGTAAATCCCGTAATAATTACATACATGTGCTGACTTTTCAAATATCTATGGAGTACATCACATGTTATTTGCTATTATAACTACAACTTCATGTATGTTAATTAATTACTTTGGAATGAGCTAGTAACATCTGTTGTTTTCACAGATGTTGGAATTGGAATACTAATAATACACCACAGGTCGTATCAAACTAATACTATGCTTACGTATATAGCTACATTGTATTAATATGTTTGCCTTGTTATGACATGTACTTTATAGTATAGTCAATATAGATCAAGATTAAATGAACTGTGACTTGTAAATATTACCTAGCAGGAAACTATTATTGCATTGAAACTCCTGTAACCAACTGAAGTTTAAAATAACCTCAGTATTACTTTTTACAGTGCACATTTAGGTGACTGTATAGAATTTAGTCTCCCTATTACACCCTGTATTGCTCAAAACCCATCTAACAGCACATATTAATTTTCTAAACTTTTTCTGGATGGGAGGACCCAAGGAACACATTTTTGGTGTTTCCTCAATCATTTAGTACGGGTCACTGTGCTGATCACTGTGACCCTCTATTATGCAGGCCCCCCCCCCCCCCCCCCCCCCCCCAATCGTTTTCATCTTCCTACTCCACTGCATACACAACACATTGAACATATAGCACCACTTGGAAAACCACATCCCACTGAGCAATTATTCGTAATCACAACAATTCATTACTTTATGTAGTAATTAAATCATTATTGCTGGGTAATGAAGGGAGTTAGAGTAACGAAACTCAGTGTGAGTCATGTAATAAACAGTGCAAAGAAAATTTGCTGTAAACCTTTGTAAGTCCATAATTGTATATTTCTTTATAAAATGATTATCATTATTGTCTTCTACATACACAACTCCAACAAGGATCATTATAAATTTGCCATGTTCTGCTTCTCTGTACATGTCATGGTGAACAGCAGTAATTTGGCAAGGTTCTTAAAATGTTTGAAAGCCTGCAATGTTGTCTTTAGCTCTTCACATACAAACACAAACATTAAGGAGGCATATGACTGTTTGCTACAGCTCTTTAAGAATCTTGGTGACAGTACCCTACTGGAAGATCCAATGTACGAAGATATCACCGGTGATGGAGATGAAGATAGCAGAAATGATCTCATGGAAGAAGACTCAGTGGAGAAGCATATGTCTGCTTCCTTGAAAACCTTTTGGTTCATATTTTGCTAAGCACTTACAAGCAATAAATACATGCATGAATACAAACAAAGCTTCCTGTCAATCCTCTCTATCAGCCACTTTTTATGGACTCCCTTTTGGGGTGGCATTTTAAGAGGTTAATCATTTTATTCATTTTTAGTATACTTATCATTATGTTTTAGGTGACCCAAAGAGATAAATTGACTGAAGGAGTCGCAAACAATGTCAATTTTACAGAAGCAAAGATGTTTATATGTCCTTGCAATTTTGTCTTCATTGTATTTTTTTTTGCTGTAGTTGAAAGAAGACATCAGAAAACAAAGGACAAGTGGTGCAAGTGAAGCTTGGAATCTCATTCTGAAGCAAATGGACCACAAAAAAGCATCGATTAAGACCCGAAATTTTCATCAAGCAACATCATGACTTTGTGGACAACAGTTAAAATATATAGATAGATAACTTAAAAGGACAACCTCAGAGAAGATTACTGTAATCCTAAAAATTATGTTTAATTTCATTTTAATTTCAAACACAGGTTCAATTGAAAAAGAAAATTGAAACCGCTACTCGAAAAGTGGGCAAAGTGTCACAAAACATCTCACAAATTGCATACTACATCATACTATCAAAACCCACAAACTGTTGAATTCAATCTACCAAATTTACAGTATAAATTATATAGCTAAATGGGAGATAATAAATACATGTTGATTTATATCTTCATTTAGAGATGTTCAAGACTCCAGGTACTTTTCACAGACAATCCAACAAATGGTAGCATATTGTTGTATTGTATTACTAAGGCTTCAATAGGTGTGATATATACGTTTAAAAAGCTTCACTTTATCAATATGCTTTTACTTTGGTAATATCATCATCATCTAAATATTCCTCTACAATCATTTCTAGTAACTCACAGTCGAGATAGACATTGTGTGGACGAATAGCATCAAACAAGTCATCTATTGTATTCACTTCAGTCAATCTCTTCATTCCACTAACTTGTGTCTCTTCAATATAAGCTACTATATCATGAAGAGACAATTTTCCTGATTTAACTAGCTCATTAAGCTTGCTGTGAATATCTATGGCTAATGTAGTAATGATCGGTGAAGTTTTTTCAATTCTTCTACAATGATCGATCTCTTCTGACAACAGATACACTTTCTGATTGGAGGACAGTTGTACTTGACTGCTAACTTCTGTTGCACTAGAAACAAAAGAATCACTAGAAATTACTACATTGAATTTCATTTTGAGAACATCTGATAAAGTATTTTTTCTTGCTTTCTTAAGAGCTAATACAATATCATACCATGATGCTTTAGTACATCTTCATAACCATGTTCCATAAAGCTCATTGAACATCATGATTATCTTGCTCAATTTGTTCAATATCTCCTCTTGTAAGATTTAGTAAATGAATCTCTGCCAGTTTACTAACTCTGCAAGTTCAAGATCTAGTCACTTTCAGTTGGTCTACTTGTTACTGATGGAGTGTCAGAGACATAATTCTACAGGCCATTGTTAAAATTTTATAGATGAAAAAATGTATGATTATCAATTTACAATTCAATCACAATTCAATCGTTTAAAAATTCAAATAGCTACTTCATTAACGATTTATATTTTTTAGTTACAAAAGTGAAAGTTTTCCTGCGAGATCTCAGGTTATTTAAAATACTATAATGAAATATGTAACAGTAGGTCTGCTCCCATAATCTTTGTTTATTCACTAATTAGTTGTGTATTTGTTTATATTAATTATTTTTCATATGCAAAATAGTTAAATCAAAAAAGTCATCCTTGCTTTATCATTAACAGTTTCTACTTCAATCATAATTGAGGTCATTCAAGTCAATAGGGAAAAGATTTAGATGTTTGCTTAAACAAGTGGCAATACACACGAGTGTCAACAGAATCTGCAAGATAATAGACAATTGATTAATGTTTAAATGTTGCTGCCTCCTAAAGTTAGAACTTTCAGGTGAATGCAGTATACTATAGCAATGTCTTATTCAATAGAGATATGCCATCTACACATTTAAATAACAGAGTCCCATCTTTAATGTCTATATATGTGTAATGATTTTCCATGCTGTCCTTCATATTGTAACAGAATATGTCGAGCTGAATCCAGTTTAACTTAATTGGTGAGTATAATCAAGTGCAGTGTCTCTTGTTAACATTAGTACCTGATTGAATAAGGACTTCTACTATATCAGTAATGTCCAAAAGAAGATGAAATCATATGCATGATATCACATTTATGAACATAAGATCTTCCCATTGATCAGTAAAAGTTCTCAGCAACACTGTTACCTCTGATAGTAACAATTCAAAACTTTTTGCAACTTCAGTTTATGGATTTGCTTGCTACAGTTGGTCTGCTGATCATTCTTATTAACTATTCATGCTGAATCATGCATGCACACATTCCTGATCATGAGGCTTTGTTTTTCCTATCCCGGCATCCTTCATTTGATTGAATACTGTATCAGCAACTTAAGTATATAATTATAGTTCCATTACTTTGAGATTTAAAACTGATGTAATCTATTCTTCAAAGTTTTATATTTATATTCTTCACTTTAGTGGTGTGTACTTTTACTGTGGTATTTATAAATATCCTATAAATTAATCATATCTTGTAACTCATGTTCGAGAGCCATTATATATGTGTTTACTAATGTCATCCCACAAATCCACGCGATATGAGCCTCCCAGACCCTCCTGAACTAACAAGTTAGAAAGTAAATGTTTATATAATTATATATAATTATACATACTATTCTGAACTTGTGAAGATGGTCACTAATTCCATACTTTATTCGTAGTTTACAATATAGTGTTGTTTTAGTTTGAGAAAAATTGCCACTTTTAGTTATAGCCTCACTTGCCTCTACTGCTACAGCTCCGGAAATAATCCACGTGAGAATGTTTCTTTCATTATTGGTAGAAAGAATTATGAGAAGAGTCAACTCACACGAAGAGATTCCAGAACGTTGGAGGCTGCTGCCAAACGTGTTCCTAAACGAGTGGAAGGTGCTACCTCAGAATTAAAGTACTATAAAGTTCAATACACTTGCCTTTTGGGGGGAAAAGTTTATATAAGTAGAGGGTCTGGTCAAAGAACCCATCAAAAGTAAGTGTGGAACAAGTGTTACCATGTTTTTGCATGTAGATATTACTATTAGTAATACAGAAGAAAAGGCTTGTAGTTCATTTCATTCAGGTATAGCAACTATTTCTGCTTGATCAAGTGTACATTTTATTTTATTTTTGAAGCAAGAGGAGTTGGATGACCGACCACTTGTTGATGAGCAACAAGAGCCAGTCCTACATAGCATTGAAAACATCAAACTACCTCCAGTTATTCAGAAGCAAGGGCGTCCCAAAGGACATGAGAAAACAGTGATTGGCTTGCCACTTAAGTGATTCAAAAAGAATTTCAAAGTAGCTTCTTATAAACCTATACCTTGAAGAAACATCCAATTGATAAAGAAAGAGGTACATAGCTATTGGTCATTTTGCCGTAACTGATTTACACATATTTCAATCCAAGTAATCGTAGTAGCATGATTATGTTTGTAAAGCATACATATTTAACATGATACTAATTTTACTGTTACTAATTTTTTTCATAGTAATTTTGTCTTGAGTTGAAGATAGAATTGTACAAGAAGCTATTACTGGTACAGCTATTATAAATGAAGAGGATGTAGAAACACGACCTTAGAAAGTCCTTGCATCAATACTGGATGAAAATGTTTGTTTAATAAGTTGTAAGAAATACTTCTTTCATGATGCCTGGGATATTGTGGAAGAAGTTATGAGATGTGTACAAAAAATCCCCTGTATTACTGTGGATGCTGCACTAATCCGATAAATGATGAAACAGAAAATTCTATACAATGTGACAATTGTCTTTTGTGGTACCATTTCAAATGTATTACTAGAGCTACTTAAGCAAAACATTGGTTTTGTCTTTCGTGTTATTCATAATGACAAGAAACCAGCCGTGATTTTCTATTATAATAATTTTTAAGTATTGCGCATGCGTATATCACCACATGGGTGATTTCCGGAGTTGTAGCCTTACAAGCCTCGACCGGTTACTGGAAGTGTAGACACTGCCTATAGTTTAACTTACTAAAAAGGGTTTTAGTTGTAGTTAACTAACAAAAGTGCACAATTTTCTTTTAGATAGTATTGAATGGACATGTTGTTAACTATAATAAGTCAAAATTAAGCTTAAGCAAGTATTTCATGTGACACTGTAAAAAGAGCACTAAATGATTAGTGTTGTTTTAGTTAACTAAAACTAAAGCCCCTTTTAAGCTGAATGTGGTATCATGAATATAGGTGAAATAGTTGAAAATTATATTTTACAGATCTTTTGGTCCCAGGATTTTCTTTAATTAGTTCCAATGCTCCACCACTCATAAGCTCATGGTTCCACTGAAGAATTCAAAGATACTGATTTAATTACAATAAAATTCAAATAACATAGTAATAAGATGTAATAACTTTACAGCATTATCATTATGTTCTAATAAATGTTATGTAATCAAAATTTACTTAAGAATTATATTACTATCTAATTAAGTGAAAGTCACACAACATGGATACTGGGATTTATTTTAATTATTCAATCCCAATTAAGATCGTTGAAGTCAGTAGTTAAAGGATTGTTTGTGTAACCAGCTGATTGATGTTTGGTTAAATAAGTATCTTCAAGATATCTCTTAACTGATGAAATATTTAAACTTCGTTGCTTTCTTGAACTACGAGGTGATTGTACATTAGAAATATTTTTTTCAATTGAGATGTCATCTACAGATGCAAGTAAAAATTCTCTAACTTTGCTATCTAAATCTATGCCATGTAGTCCATCATATTGTAATAGAAGAACTTGTGTTGTATCTTGTTTCGCCACTTCAGCATAATCAAGTGCAGTACCTCCAAACTCATCCGTCTTGTTAACATTAGCACCAGATTGAATAAGAGCCCCTACTACATCAATGTGTCCACAAGAAGATGAAATCATGAGAGGAGTAATGCCATGAATGAACTGAACATCTGGTGTCATCTTACCAGAAATCAACTGATTCACTACTGTTCCTGAATCACCCTCAGCACAAGAAATAATAAGATCTGTATGGTTAGAAACGGTATCTACTCTATTTGACAACAGTGTAATGATTGGAACATGACCGAGCTGACAAGCATAATACCATCCCATTGATAAGCTTTCAAATCTAATTTCAGAACAATTCAAGAAAGTCTTCACAATGTCTGTTTTACCTATAACGGTGGCAATTGTAAAGGAATCCAAATCCTTTCGAATTTCAAAGTGCGGATTTGCTTTATACTGCAATAGTATTTCAATAACATTGGAATGACCATTCTTACTGGCTAATAGTAATGGTGTCCATCCTGTACTACTGCACACATTAGGATCGGCATTTTCCCTTAGTAGTAATTCTGATAACTGGAGATGGCCATTTAGACTAGCAAACATTAGTGCTGTGTGCCCTTGATTATCACAAGCATTAGAATCAGCTTTTTTCCGTAGTAGTAATTCCGCTATCTGGACATGACCATTTTGACTAGCACCTATTAGCGCTGTCCACCCCTCGTTATTGTGAATATTAGGATCAGCATTTTCATTTAGCAGTTGTTCCACTACTGGGAGATGACCCTTACTACTGGCAACCATTAGAGCTGTTTGTCCTTTGCCTGCATGAATATCAGGATCAGCACCTTTTTTGAGCAATACTTCTACCACCTGGTGATGACCCTTTTGACATGCAAACATTAACGCTGTCAATCCATTATTCTCCTGGATATTAGGATTAGCACCTTTCTGAAGTAGTATTTCCACCACCTGGTGATAACCATTATGACTGCTAAATATTAGTGCAGTACATCGAGCATTTGTACAAAGATTAGGATCAGCATTTTCTTCTAGTAGTAGTTCCACTATCTGGAGATGACCATTGCGACTGGCAACCATTAGAGCTGTTTGTCCTTCACCTGCATGAATATCAGGATCAGCACCTTTTTTGAGCAATACTTCTACCACGTGGTGATGACCCTTTTGACATGCAAACATTAACGCTGTCAATCCATTATTCTCCTGGATATTAGGATTAGCACCTTTCTGAAGTAGTATTTCCACCACCTGGTGATAACCATTATGACTGCTAAATATTAGTGCAGTACATCGAGCATTTGTACAAAGATTAGGATCAGCATTTTCTTCTAGTAGTAGTTCCACTATCTGGAGATGACCATTGCAACTGGCAAATATTAATGCGCTCCATCCTAATTTATTCTGAACATTAGGATCATTGTTGAGTCTTAATAGAGTCTCTACTACCGTTAAGTATCCTAGATCACAGGCCATCATTAGAGGTGTTGACCTCTTATGTATACTAATGTTGATATCAGCATTAGGTTGAAGTAACAGAAATATCTTGACTGTGTTGGAAACCATTAATGCTGTGTGTCCATTCTTATCCTTATGGTTAATATTAGCCCCAGCTGAGAGTAACGTTTGTACAACGTCTTCCTCGCCAGACTTACTTGCTAATATTAGTGCTGTCTGTCCCTCACTATTACCATAGTTTACATTAACTCCCAAGTCTAGAAGAAACCGGACTGCTTCATCATCGCCACACTGTGATGATTCTAGAAAGGCTGATTCGAAAGAGAAATTCTTGTTTTCCCTTTCTTCAAAAATTGTTATAGCCCCAATCTGTAACCTGAAGATTCCTGTTAAATGCATGAACTGTAGCTTCTGACTACTGGAGACTATAAAATGCTGCAATTTCTCTTTTGGGAGTAAAAGCATTACAGATATTGATCCAGACTCTACCTTAAAGATTCTAGCTGTCTGTCGGTAGTCCAATAGATTGTGTACTAGCTTTTCGATAGATTCTAATGTAACTCTTCCCCAGTCAGCTTGGAGTTTAATGGTTACTATTAGATGCATGTCTGAAATATTGGGTATGCTAGTGTATTGATGTAATTTATCTTTTAAGGTTTTGATAGGTGTGGTACGTTTAAAAAGCTTCACTTTATTGATATGTGTTTTTACTTTGGTAATATCATTACGATCTAAATATTCCTCTACAATCATTTCTAGTAACTCACAGTCAAGATAGTCATTGTGTGGAAGAATAGCTTCAAATAGCTCATCAATTGTTTCCATTCCAGTCAATCCCTTGATTCCACAGACTCGTGCCTCCTGAATAAAAACTGCTATATCATGAACTGATGAAGTTCCCGATTTAACTAATTCATCAAGCTTACAACGAACATCTTTGGCTAATGTGGTGAATGATCGATGAAGTTTTTTCAGTTCCTCAACAACAATCTCTTCTGAAGTTAGATATATTCCTTGACTGGAGGGAAATTGTGCCTCTGTTGCACCTGAAAAATTTGGTAATAATGAGCTGCAAGAACTCACTGCATTAAATTTCATTTTAATTTCGTCTGCTAGAACATTCTCTTTAGCTTTCTCAAGAGCTGTTATGACATATTCCCAAGAAGCTTTAGTACTTGTTTGTAACCATTTTCTATAAAGACCTAGTTTCTGTTGTGCAACATTGCTATTATTGTCTAGTTTAATTTGTTCAATATCTCCTGCAGTAAGATCTGGTAAATGGGTAGCGAATCTCTGCCAGTTTACTAACTCTGCAAGTTTGTGATCTAGTTCACTTTCAGTTGGTCTACTTGTTACTGATGAACTGTCTGGAGTAATATTCTGCATGTTTATCTGTGTGAAGAAGTAATACATTCATATTTGAGGTAATGAATAGATGTAGTAACAAACCTTTAAAACGTTATATATACTCAACTGACCAGCTAGATATTGTTAACTTCAGATAGTTGCTGTATTTATGAGTTAATAGAGCATTGAATATCATTTAAACCTGGTTACTATTAATATTTTATTCCAAATATGGACACAATTATATTTATCACTTTGCAACACACCACCCAAGAAGCTTAATTTTGACCGTATAAGGTCAACATATGAATTTGATTTTATATTCATATTGGGTGTGGTACTGAAACAACATTAGATCACACAAATCCAAACTTGTGCAAGTCATGTGACTGTCACATGTATCATTTATGTCATTGAGCCATTTTTCCATAGCATTCTCTATTTGCATAGTCTCATCCCCAGACATCCCACATTTGTGTGAGAGGTTTGATGACGAGACTACTATTTGCATGGCTAGTTCAGAGGTTACTATACACCCAATTTGAATATTGCATATGATTATGATTACTATGGTAACCATTATGTCACTACAGAGAATAAATTACTGTAAATGAAAATCAAAATACAAAATTAATTAAACTGAAAAATAATTTGCAATAATTTGTAATAAAATAAACTCATTACACTATGATTAGCTAACAAAGATTGCTTAGAAATAAATTAATTTCAATGGTAAACTGTAGTTCAATTTAAATGGAAACACAGAAAAGGAGACTTCTAATGGAGGGAGACTAATGTTTGATTCATAATCCTATTTTCCAAATCTCTGTTGACAGGTAGCATATCTGACATTATTTCTGTTTTTATATTTCACCAAACAAATATATTACAAAAACCAAACGTTTCGATAGCTAACTGCTATCTTCTTCAGTGGTATAATAATAAACATACATGCATTCATTTTATATTACATGGCATACATCATATCATGCACCACAGTACATGACATGGCGCATGACCTGATAACATCATGCGTTGTTATCCCGAGGTATTGATCCTGTCCCAGCTTGACTGTGATTGACAGTTGCGTGGTGGGTGTGGCTCGTTATGGTAGATGTTGTCTTCTTCAAGGTAGCATATCTCTGTATTACTAACAGAAACTCTTGATAAGATATCTTGTGATGTGATGATAACCACCTACCAGACAAAAGGGATAAGAGTAAACAACCATGATTAAGGTTGTAGTCTTTTCTGTGGGCGGATGCTACTCCAATCAGTTTCTAGTATTGCCAGCTTCTTGCTGCATACAATCTGGTTCAATTCTGTATCTTTTGGAAGCCACACCCACCTGGGGGTATAATTATTGGGCCTAAATGTTTTCACTGATAGTTTATTTTCAGAAAAAAACCCCTCCACGGCCCACGGGTGGTGGAGGGGGCGGTGGGTGGAAAACAATGGCGGGGTAACTGTAGTTGCTCTCTGAGAAAGATTGGAGTTTGATAGTGTCTAGAAAGGTAAATTTTATGGTTTCAGTGAAAAGCTACAGAATTCAGCTTTCTTCAGCCTCTTGTAACTTTAAAAGTAAAATGAATTTGCAGAAAACGGCTTCGTAACTTTTCTGAAAATACATTGTACTTGGTGCACGCCATGTATGGTGGGCGTGGCTTTTGTGGTTTTGTACTTATGTTAATTGGAAAAATGGGGATTTTAACAATATTTCTTCAATTACAGGACAATATGAAGCTGATCGGAAGATTTGAAGGTTGCTATTACACCAGGTTAGAGTCATATTATATAATATTCTATTTTGAAACTGATTGGAGTCGCATCCGCCCGCTCCCTAGTACCACATTAATTATTACTATTACTTCTTGGAGATCAACACATGAAAACAGTACACGTTATGAAATCTGATATTATAATATTCATCCAATCGTTTGCACGGACTGTCTCCGTATATTCCAAGCAGGTAGGAACTAGTCTCGCGTAGCCAGACCCAACCTACTACGAAGCTATATAATTATGTATATGATGTAATTTAATTTTGCTAAGGTCCTATCTTTCTGTGCATTACTGGTTTGAGATTCGTATTTAAAATACGATCAGGTGACTAGTATACGAAAACATGATTGATTTAATGTCACTTGATATGCACTAATAATAACAATCAGTTGAAATCACTATAACAAAAGTGTTCTGAGGAACTGAGATATTCCATTCGTAGTAGGTTGGGTCTGGCTACGCGAGACTAGGTGGGAACATGACAATCGATCTTCTTTATTTTGTGAATACTTTTTTGTTGTTGTCTGCATACTTTATTTATAGATCTGTTTTAATTACAGTATATACGAATTCTTTTCAATGTGTACAATATGTGCTTTTACTTTGGTAATATGTTCATGCATGCTCTGAATATTCCTCTACAATAAACTCACAGTCGAGATAATCATTGTATGGAAGAAATAATCTGTCAATTGTTTTTACTCCAGTCAATTTATTGATTGTGCAGACTTGTGTACCTCCTAAATAAAAATCTGCTATATCATGAAGTGATGATTTTCCAAGTTTAGTTAACTTACCATGAATATCTTTGGCTAATGAAGCTCTTGTAACTCTTTTACTACAGTTTCTTTTGACAACAGATATACTTATTGCATTGTGAGCTTCTGTTGCATTTGAAACGAATTTGTTTTTATAATATCTGTCAGAGTATTTTCTTTTGCTTTCAGAATCTCGAGAGCTATTACATTCCATGATACATTAGGACAGCTTCGTAACCATGTTCCATAAAGCTCAGGTTTCTGTTGTTAAACATCACGATTGTCTTGTTCAATTTGTTTAATATCTCCTCTTGTAAAATCTGGTAAATGGTAGCAAATATCTGCCAGTTTACTAATACTATCAGTTCGAGATCTGCAAGTAAACTCGATTAAACTATAACGACTTTTACAACACAGTCTTTACATAAATATAGCTTTTTTGTGTCTTCCTTTACTCTAGCTATATACTTATGTATATGGTTATCATGTGTAAATGCATGGTTATATCATGTAATTTAATTTTGCTAAGGTCCCATCTTTCTGTGCATTATTGGTTTGAGATTCCTATTTAAATTTTTTTTTTTAATTATAATTATTATTCTTTTTAATAATTATTATTGTAGGATTTCAGTTAGAAAACTTATCAACACAGAATCCATGATATATTTAGATATTCCATACAAGGTCAAACAGCCCTAATTTTAAGGTTTCTTGTGAAATTCGTGAGGTGATACATCCCTGATTTTGTGGTTTACATTTGCGTTGATTTATTTAACTCTATGTAACACTGTTTACAATGTGTTAAGCGTTTTAACATAGCACTATGCCTGGGCTTAATAAAGATTGAAATTAGATAATGCATGAGAGAAGCAAGTATGTGCACTATCTAATTGCAAATTTATTGGCCCACCTGAGTGCTCTGTTAAAACGTTTAAAGCACCATAAAGAATGTTCCAAAACACTGAGTCCCTATCAATTGACATTTCTAGTTTGTCCACTAGCATTTTCATAGGTCACTGTGCCTTAAGTAGTTAATTAATGCCCATGGGATTAAAATACGACCAGGTGACTAGTATACGAAAACATGATTGATTTAATGTCACTTGATATGCACTAATAATAACAATCAGTTGAAATCATTATAACCAAAGTGTTCTGAGAAACTGAGATATTCCATTCCATTAGTTATAAAAATGTGCAATGAAATACTGTTACAATGATAATATACCAAGGCCATAAGCAAGGGGTTGCTTGAGGATATTGCGGCTCAAAATCAAATTTCCTTACATTGTTATAGATCCGCAAATTATACTAAATCAGATTGTCATGATCATCTCAATTATGTTGCCTATAATATAAAGTATCAGTACTTACAAATACTCTGACGTATACATTTATAACAGATGCATTGCAGGAGGAAATTGTGTTTACTCAAGTCAATCCCTCAATTCCACAGATATGAGTCTCTTCAGACCCCCCTGAACTAACAAGGTAGAAAGTAAAAAATTACATAACTATTCTGAAATTATAACTGAGATGGTCACCAATTCCAGACATTATTTGTAGTATACATTTTTACTGTTGCTTTATTTTGACAAAAATGACCACTTTTTAGTTATTATTTATGTTATGCCTCGTTTCTCATTTATTTAGTTATTGATTAACTAACTAAAAGGGACCAATTTTAGTTAAAGTTATCCCAACAAAAGACTTGTTATAATTTAGTTAACCAAAAGTCAAAATGCCATATTAAATGGGGTTTTAGTACTAAAACAATATTTAGTGCTCTCTTTACAATGTCATGTAAAACACTTATTAAAAGTTGAACATGGTATTATGATAATACATGATTATAGCCGGATGAGCTATATAGTTGAAAATTATATTTTCCAAATTGTTTGAGCCTAGGACTTTCTCTAGTTCCATGCCTTAATAGTTCATCAGCTCCTGGTTTCATTGGAAGAGATCTTGTAATGAACTCCAAAACCTGTACATTGTTAGTGTATAAACATGTATATACTTATAGAAATGTTTCTATTTGTAAAAATTCATTAGGAATGGAGTCCACAGAAAAACCTCTTTCCAGGCAGCGTGGCTTAGTGGAAGTTAGTGCTTCGAACTTGAGCCTCTAGATCAAATGGTCAGTTGCTCGAGTTCAGCTGTGGTCATGTTGTTTACTGGAAAGGTGCCCCTTTTTCTGTCGACTTCATTGCTAATGTAACACAGTTAGGGGGTTTCTTCCAAAATAATTTCCCTTATATATTGTAAAAATTCATATCAATGAAAATTAGCGATAAAAAAATAATAGTAATAAGAGGTAGTAACTTCGCAGCATTATCATGACACATACATTTTTGATATTAAAATTTAATTAAGAATTACAAATTCTGAGATTAATGATTCAATCGCAATTAAGATCATTCAAGTCGATTGTTAAAGGATTGTTTGGGAAATCAGCTGACTGATGTTTTTTAAAATGAGTGTCAATTGATTCTTCAAGATATCTCTTAATTGATGAAATATTTAAACTTCGTTGCATTCTTGAACTATGCGGTGATTGTACCTTAGAAATGTCTTTTTCAGTCGAGATGTCGTCACCTATAAATTTATGCAAAGATTCTTCTAGAGTTGAATGTGTGATGTCTAACTCTATGCCAAGTAGTCCATCATATTGTAATAAAGAAACTCGAGTTATATCTTGTTTTGCCTGTTCAGCATAATCAAGTGCTGTATAACCAAATTCATCTGTCTTGTTAACATTAGCACCAGATTGAATAAGAGCCTCTACTATATCAGTGTGTCCACAAGAAGATGATATCATGAGAGGAGTAATCCCATGAATGAACTGAACATCCGGTATTATCTTACAGGACATCAAGTGATCTATTACTGTTCCTAAATCACCTTCAGCACAAGATATAATAAGATCTGTTTGGTCAGAAATGATGTCTACTCTATTTGACAACAATGTAATGATTGGAACATGACCAAACTGACAAGCATAATACCATCCCATTGATAAGCTTTCAAATCTAATTTCGGAATGATTCAGGAAAGTGTTCACAACATCTGTGTTACCTTCAATGGTGGCAATTGTAAAGGAATCCAAATGATTACGAACTTCAATGTGTGGATTTGCTTTATATTGCAACAGCACTACAATAACATTGGAATGTCCATTAATACTGGCTAATAGTAATGGTGTCCATCCAGTATTACTGCATACATTAGGATCAGCATTTTTCTTTAGTAGTAGTTCTGATAACTGGAGATGGCCATTTCGACTGGCAAACATTAGTGATGTATACCCTTCATTGTCGTGAGCATTAGGATCAGCTTTTTCCTTCAGTAGTAGTTCCGATAACTGGAGATGGCCATTTCGACTGGCAAACATTAGCGAAGTCCACCCTTCGTTATCGTGACCATTAGGATCAGCTTTTTCCTTTAGTAGTAATTGTGTTATCTGGACATGTCCATTTTCACTAGAAAACATTAGTGCTGTCCGTCCTTCGTTACTGTAGGCATTAGGATTAGCTCTTTCTTTTAGCAGTAGTTCTGCTAACTGGAGATTACCTATTAAAATTGCAAACATTAGCGCTGTCCATCCCTGTTCACTGCATGAGTTAGGATTAGCAGATGCCTTCAGAAGTAGTGCCACTACCTGGAGATGACCATTAATGCTTGCCATTATCAATGGTGTCAAACCATCAATTGCCTGAATATTAGGATCAGAACCTTTCTTGAGTAGTGTTTCTACGACCTGGCGATGACCATTAGAACTGGCAAACATTAGTGCTGTCCACCCTTTGAGATTTTGAACATTAGGATTAGCATTTTTTTTCAGTAGTAGCTCTACTACCAGAAGATTACCATTACGACTGGCAAACATTATTGCACTCCATCCTGCCTTATTCTGAACATTGGGATCGTTGTTGTATTCCACTAGTAGAGTCTCAACAACTGCCATGTGTCCTAGATCACTAGCTATCATTAAATGTGTTGATGTAATATGTTGATGGAGGATGATCTTTGCATTAGGCTGAAGAAGTAACAAGAATATTTTATTTGTTTTCGAAACCATTAACGCTGTGTGTCCATATTTATCCTTATGCTGAATATTAGCCCCAGCTGACAGTAGTATTTCTACAACTTCTTCCTGTCCAATCTCACTTGCTAATATTAGAGCTGTCTGTCCCTCACTATTACTATAGTTTACGTTAACTCCCAAGTCTAGTAGAAACTGGACTGCTTCATCATCACCACACTGTGATGATTCCAGAAAGGCTGATTCGAAAGTGAAATGTTTGTTTTCACTTTCTTCGAAAATTGTTATAGTTCCAATCTGTAACCTGAAGATTCCAGTTGAACGCATGAACTGTAGCTTCTGACTACTGGAGACAATAAAATGCTGCAACTTCTCATTTGGAAGTAAAAGCATTACAGATATCGAACCAAACTCTACCTTAAGTATTCTAACTTTATGCTGGTACTGTAGTAGATTTTGTACTAGCTTTTCAATAGATTCTAATGTAACTCTTCCCCAGTCAGCTTGGAGTTTAATGGTTACTATTAGATGCATGTCTGAAATATTGGGTATGCTAGTGTATTGATGTAATTTATCTTTTAAGGTTTTGATAGGTGTGGTACGTTTAAAAAGCTTCACTTTATCGATATGTGCTTTCACTTTGGTAATATCCTCATCATGTAAATATTCCTCTACAATCATTTCTAGTAACTCACAGTCAAGATAGTCATTGTGTGGACGGATAGCATCAAACAAATCATCTATTGTATTCACTTCAGTCAATCTCTTCATTCCGCTAACTTGTGCTTCTTCAATATAAGCTATTATATAACGAAGAGAAGATTTTCCTGATTTCACTAACTCATCAAGCTTGCAACGAATATCTCTGGTTAAAGAAGTGAATGATCGATGAAGCTTTTTCAATTCTTCTACAACAATCTCTTCGGAAGTTAGATACACTTCTTCACTGCATAGAGGCTGTGTCTCTGCTGCGCTTGATACATTTTCTATTAATGAGCTGCAAGAACTCACTGCATTAAATTTCCTTTTAATTTCATCTGCTAGAACATTCTCTTTAGCTTTCTCAAGAGCTGTTATGACATATTCCCAAGAAGCTATAGTACTTGTTTGTAACCATTTTCTATAAAGACCTAGTTTCTGTTGTGCAACATTGCTATTATTGTCTAGTTTAATTTGTTCGATATCTCCTGCAGTAAGATCTGGTAAATGGGTAGCAAATCTCTGCCAGTTTACTAACTCTGCAAGTTCAAGATCTAGTTCACTTTCAGTTGGTCTACTTGCTACTAATGGAGTGTCTGACATAATCACTGTGGATAAGATAATTGGGTTACGTCTCAAAAAGTATTCCTTTGTAAAAGAAAAAGTAAAGTACAATAATTAAATGGTGTCACTAGTTTAATAATAATAAGGTAGCATCATATGTTTGTTTTAAGTCCAGTTGACGTATAATAATATTTTTATTTTCAGAATAACGAGTCACGGACAATATTTGTAATTATTTTATTATACTAATGAAGGGTACATTATTATATTAATATGGAATTTTTCTGTCTTCTCTATTACTATTATTTTATGGTTTATTTTATGTGTTTTAAGTGGAATGAGGGTCAGGCTGTATGTGTTATATTTGGTGAGAACATCATTAAAACTATAATTATAAATCATATACTAATGATTTCTCAGTATTTTATAACTGAACACTTACAATTCGCATTCTTTTATATTAATTAGGATAAGTACAGGTTATAGGTCGAGGGGAGGGATATTAGTAGTTTTAGAGGCATAGCAAAGCGAGGGCTCTAAAACAACTAATATCCTGACCTGAAGACCTATAACTGTCTTATACCTAGCCACACTGTTTCCACAAAGCAGGAGAAATCCACAAACCAAGGATGTGGTTTTTCTTGTGCCAAATTTATAGTGTGTAATTTCTAATTTGCATATCGTAAAGAAAGTGACGGTTATGACTGAAGCACTGAAACACTCGGTTTGATGCTTTCCTTTAACTAACGAAGCATAATTTTGATGTGAAACTAAGTGAGTTAAAATTCTGTGCTGTTTAAAATGTGGAATTTATGCAGGTTAGTAAAGTGTGAATGTTGCCTTCAAACTGACTTTGCTGTCTTCCTATACTACGGTACTTACTGATCGAAAATTATGCTGCAGGTGTCAGAACGTTATCATAATAACCTTCTGTTGAGCTTAAAATAGTTGACGTATTTAAAATTGTATTTTCACTGTGTCAGTAATTCAATACTTTTTTGATGTTGTTATTTTTGTACTATATACAATATCACAACTAAACCCTCCTTTTTGCCTTGTTTTGGCTAGGTCAATAACACAAAATTATATACCTGTGTCACATGATGCTTGGTATCTAACTTGGAATAATCTACCTCCTGTTGACATGTCATGTGATACAAGGTGTATGTGTCATTTAGATACCTCATCACATCAAAGGATGAATATTCATTTTAGGTATAATTATTATAATTCATCCGTTCAATTTTGTAATAAGGATCTCATAGCTATTATTATATAGGTAGTGTCTTCAGTGGTAGTACTGGTACTCGTAATTTATAAGTGGGCATGGTCACCAAAGCATAGGGTTTAGGGGACCAAATTTACCAAAGCTTAGCGTCTCTTGTTTTAGGGAACAAAACTTGATGTAGTAAACCTCCTTTTATTTCCCAGCCCTTCTACTGTCATTGTGGGCTCACTTTCGGGATCGTTTATGATATCTATTTCACCACACCCATGAACTGGCACTTCAAATTAGGAGTACTGGTACTAGCACTTCAGACACTGCCTATTATATATTAATTTCTGTTTGATTTTTCTTACTCGTGTACTGAATCAAAATTATGTCATGAAAAACACTATTAGTTTAGGGGATAGGATATTTGGTAGATTAAAGTAGTCTAATTACCTACATTGTATATACTCAAGTTATTCAGTCTGAAAACTTTATGATTATAAAACGCTCTGATTGATTTTGACATTTTAACTTATTAGTTAACAATTATACTGTATTCACCTTTCTTGTTACTTGATCTTGCCTATTGTTTTGCTTGTGGAGTTCTATACTCTACTTTGAAACACTTCCTTTTTTTGAGGATAAGCCACACCCTGAAATTGGTGCATGGTTTCATCAAAATCACACAAGATTGGGTTGAAACTGGTGCTTAACAAAATTAAATTGTGTATTTTCTATTTACTGTAGCTACTTATGTAGAGTTATATGGAAGTGGTTTGGCTAAGCATAAGGTAACATCCTAAGCTTGTTTGCAAAAATTATATATGTTATAAATTTAATTTATAATACAAGTTATATACAATGTTCATAAGTTCTTATACTACATATATATAATTTTTTAAGAGATACGTGTGTACAGTCTAATGAAACAAGATTGAAGATGTATTTATCATAATATCATCTGTGTCATTGCACTTTGTAATTAGTTGATACCACAATAATGCAATCTTAATTATGACAATGTAAGGAACTATGTAAAAGCAGTCAAAATTTCAAGGCTTAATCTTTAGTATTTATTAAAATAATTATCTATGCTACTTGTTGAGATGGATGAAACAGTTTCCAATCCAAAAATCTTGCTTATTTAACAAGGCAGTAATTAATGAATCCATACAGCATACACTTTTGAAAATAATAACAAATAATTATAAATAATTTTATCAATCATTTTATCACTGAAAATAATTATTTACGAATAAATGACATATTGATTTTAATGTGCATGGGCATAATAACTTTGCAGAACAGAAACTATTAAAAGTTGATTATATTTCACTTTTATTAAATGAATAAAATTTTGTGGTCAAATGTATAATGTAGCATTATGGAGTTTGAAATTTAATGACTGCTTGATCAATCACTATTATAGTCATTCAAGTCAATAGTTAAAAAGTTTGTTTTGTAACCAGCTGGTCGATGCTTGCTAAAATAAGTGTCAATTGATTCTTCCAGATATGTCTTAATTGATGAAATACTTAAACTTCGTTGGTTTCTTGAACTATGAGGTGATTGTACATTAGAAATGTCTTTTTCAGTTGAGATGTCATCTAGGGTTTCTTTAGGAGTCCTAACTCTGCTATCTAAATCTATGCCACACCGTCCATCATAATGCCATAGAAGAACGCATGTTGTATCTTGTTTTGCCACTTCAGCATAATCAAGTGCTGTATAACCAAACTCATCTGTCTCGTTAACATTAGCACCAGATTGAATAAGAGCCTCTACTATATCAGTGTGTCCACAAGAAGATGAAATCATGAGAGGAGTGATGCCATGAATGAACTGAATATCTGGTGTCATCTTACCAGACATCAACTGATCTATTACTGTTCCTAAATCATCCTCAGCACAAGAAATAATAAGATCTGTTTGGTCAGAAATGATGTCTACTCTATTTGACAACAATGTAATGATTGGAATATGACCAAGCTGACAAGCATTATACCATCCCATTGATAAGCTTTCATATCTAATTTCGGAATGATTCAAGAAAGTGTTAACAATGTCAGTATTGCCTTCAAGTGTGGCAATTGCAAAGGAATCCAATCCAAATGCTTACGAATTTCAATGTGTGGATTTGGTTTATACTGCAACAGCATTACAACAACATTGGAATGACCATTCTTACTAGCTAATAGTAATGCTGTCCATCCTGTATTACTATGAGCATTAGGATCAGCATTTTCTTTTAGTAGTAGTTCCGTTATATGGAGACAACCACTCTGACTGGCAAACATTAGTGCTGTCCATCCTTTGTTATCGTGAGCATTAGGATCAGCTTTTTCCTCTAGTAGTAGTTCCACTAACTCGAGATGACCATTATCGCTGGCAAACATTAGTGCTGTCCATCCTTCGTTATCATGAGCATTAGGATCTGCATTTTCCTTTAGTAGTAATTTCACTAATAGGAGATGGCCACTTTGACAAGCAAACATTAATGGTGTCCAACCCTCATTATCGCGAGCATTAGGATCAGCATTTTCCTTTAATAATAATTCAACTATCTGGACATGACCATTTTGACTGGCAACCATTAGCGCTGTCCACCTTTCGTTATTGTGAACATTAGGATCAGCTTTTTCCTTTACTAGTAGTTCAGCTAACTGGAGATGACCTTTGAAACTGGAAAACATTACTGCTGTCCAGCCGCAGTTATCAAGAATATTAGGATCAGCTTTTTGGTTTAGCAGTAGTTCTACTACTTGAAGATGACCCTTATTACTGGCAACCATTAACGCTGTTTGTCCTTTGCCTGAATGAATATCAGGATCAGCACCTTTATTGAGCAATAATTCTACCACCTGGTGATGACCCTTTTGACATGCAAACATTAATGCTGTCAATCCATTATTCTCCTGGATATTAGGATTAGCACCTTTCTGAAATAGTATTTCTACCACCTGGTGATAACCATTATGACTGCTAAACATTAGTGCTGTACATCCAGCATTGGTACAAACATTAGGATCAACATTTTCTTCTAGCAGTAGTTCCACTATCTGAAGATGACCATTACGACTGGCAAATATTAATGCACTCCATCCTGACATATTCCGAACATCAGGATTATTATTAAGTCTCAATAGAGACTCCACAACTGTTAAGTATCCTAGATCACAGGCCATCATTAGAGGTGTTGAACTCTTATGAATACTAATGTCAATATCAACATTAGGGTGAAGAAGTATATAACAAAAATATTTTGGCTGTTTTGGAAACCATTAATGCTGTGAGTCCATTGTAATCATGATGATTAATGATGGCCCCAGCTGATATTAGTGTTAGTACAACCACTTGCTGTCCAGCCTCACTTGCTAATATTAGTGCTGTCTGTCCCTCACTATTACTATAGTTTACATTAACTCCCAAGCCTAGAAGAAACTGGACTGCTTCATCATCACCACACCGTGATGATTCTAGTAAAGCTGATTCCAAAGTGAAATTCTTGTTTTCATTTTCTTCGAAAACTGCTATAGCTCCAATCTGTAACCTGAAGATTCCTGTTAAATGCATGAACTGTAGCTTCTGACTACTGGAGACTATGAAATGCTGCAATTTCTCTTTTGGGAGTAAAAGCATTACAGATATTGATCCAGATGTGGACCTTACAGGGTAAGGAGACATGACACACTGAGAGATGAATTATAATTAAAATTGGATAATCAAAACGTTAAGATTGAACAAGTTAATGGTGACTCAAACACCAAATCTGGTGATATATACCATCCAGACTTCGACAATGAGTAGCCATCTTCTTTTGATAATTCTGTCTCCAATGTATTGTAACCTAGCACAATATCTACCGCTTGTTAATGCTGGTGCATACGTTGAGAGTAGAGAAAATACAATAAACATCGTTCAAAAATCGAAACTGCCGGTGGTTTTTTTTTTTCCCTCTCATTGTGAAAACACTTGGTTTGTGGACACCATTTGCTTTAAAGACTCTCTGAAAAATAGCTACTTGAGCTTCTCTCTACAATGGTTTGTCTGAGAAGTTAGCCTTTAAAAATCAGTACAACTTTGGGCTTATGCCCCCCTAAATTGCACACACCCGCATAGTAATGACTATTTGGTGGCTAATAAACAAGTAGAATTACTTCCAGTTCTAGCAAGAAAGGTATTCATTTATACTTAGTACCTAGTAGTATTTTGAATACATTTGTAATTTATATATAGTTTTAGAGAGCTGGTATGACTCCCATGATTAATTTTTAACTTGTTTATTTATTTAATTTTATTTTTTAAGTCATACAATAAATAAAAGAAATTTTTTCTTAGTCAATAAATTATGATGCTATGAAAACATCACTATTAGTTTAGGTATTATGGAGTACAGGGGATAGGATATTTTGATTGATACAAATATATGCTTACTGTTCAACACAATAATTGTTTATAGATCTACAATCTGTTAACTTTATTAACTAATGGAACTTCTAACGTCTGAAAATTTTATGATTATAAAACGCTCTGTCCAGATCTGATTGATTTTAACATTTTTAAAAAGTGCACCTTCCTTTATTGTTACTTGATCTTGTGTTGCTTCTATTTTGGAGGCCATAAGCCACACCCTAGCCTGAAATTGGTGCAGAAGCGGCAAGGTATCTGCTAAGTCATGTTATAAATTTATAATACATGACATATAATGTTCATAACTTCATTACAACTTTTATATAGGGTAGTTATTAATGAACCCATACAGCATATACATGTATAAACATGCTTTCATAGATAATAACATACACTGAAAATAATTTTTATCAATCGTCTTTTTATATCACTGAAAATAATTATTGATGAATAAATAACATATTGGTTTTAATGTGGATATGTGTAATAACTTTGCAGAACAGATTATACATTACATTAATAGAATGAATACATTGTGCACAGTCAAATGAAGAATGTAATAACATTATGGACACTAACATTTCTTGTTCAATCACTATTAAGGTTTTTTTGTAACCAGGCGACTGATGTTTGATAAAATAAGTGTCAAATGATTCTTCAAGATATCTCTTAATTGATGAAATATTTAAACTTCGTTGCCTTCTTGAACTACAAGGTGATTGTACATTAGAAATGTTTTTTTCAGTTAAGATGCTATCTACAGTTTTATGTAAAGATTCTTCTGGATATCTAACTTTGCTAACTAAATCTATGCCACACAGTCCATCATATTTTAATAGAAGAATTCGTGTTGTATCCTGTTTTGCCACTTCAGCATAGTCAAGTGCAGTATCTCCAAAATCATCTGTCTTGTTAACATTAGCACCAGATTGAATAAGAGCCTCTACTATATCAGTGTGTCCACAAGAAGAAGAAATCATAAGAGAAGTGATGCCATGAATGAACTGAACATCTGGTGTTGTCTTACCAGACATCAACTGATCTATTACTGTTCCTAAATCACCTTCAGCACAAGATATAATAAGATCTGTTTGGATAGGATTGGTGCATGACTACTCTATTTGACAACAGTGTAATGATTGGAACATGACCAAGCTGACAAGCATAATACCATCCCATTGATAAGCTTTCAAATCTAATTTCAGAATAATTCAAGAAAGTGTTCACAACGTCTGTGTTACCTTCAACAGTGGCAATTGTAAAGGAATCCAAATGCTCACGGATTTCATCATGAGGATTTGCTTTATACTGCAACAGCATTACAACAACCTTGGAATGAGCATTCTTACTGGCTAATAATAATGGTGTCCATCCTTCATTACTGTGAGCATTAGAATCAGCATTATCCTTTAGTAGTAATTCCGCTATATGGAGACAACCACTCTGACTGGCATACATTAGTGATGTCCATCCTTCATTATCATGAGCGTTAGGATCAGCATTTTCCTTTAGTAGTAATTCTGCTGACTGGAGACCACCATTTTGACTAGCATACATTAGTGGTGTGCACCCCTCGTTATCATGAGCGTTGGGATCAGCGTTTTTCTTTAGTAGTAGTCGAGCTAACTGGAGATCACCATTGAAACTGGCTAACATTAGTGCTGTCCATCCCTCTTCATTACATATGTTAGGATCAGCACATGCCTTCAGTAGTAGTGCCACTATCTGGAGATGACCATTAATGCTTGCAATTATCAATGGTGTCAATCCATCAATTGCATGGATATTAGGATCAGCACCATTCTTCAGTAGTATTTCTACAATTTGGTGATCACCATTACAACTGGCAAATATTAGTGCTGTCTGTCCCTCACTATTGTTGTAGTTTACGTTGACTCCCAAGCCTAGTAGAAACTGGACTGATTCATTATCACCACACTGTGATGATTCTAGAAAGGCTGATTCAAAAGTGAACTTCTTGTTTTCCCTTTCTTCGAAAATTTTTATAGCTCCAATCTGTAACCTGAGGATTCCTGTTAAACGTATGAATTGTAGCTTCTGAATACTGGAGTCTATAAAATGCTGCATTTTCTCTTTAGGGACTAAAAGTATTATAGATATTGATCCAGACTCTACTTTAAGTATTCTAACTTTATGCTGGTATTGTAGAAGATTTTGTACTAGCTTTTCAATAGATTCTAATGTAACTCTTCCCCAGTCAGCTTGGAGTTTAATGGTTACTATTAGATGCATGTCTGAAATATTGGGTATGCTAGTATATTGATGTAATTTATCTTTTAAGGTTTTGATAGGTGTGGTACGTTTAAAAAGCTTCACTTTATCGATATGTGCTTTTACTTTGGTAATATCATCATCATCTAAATATTGCTCGACAATCATTTCTAGTAATTCACAGTCGAGATAGTCATTGTGAGGAAGAATAGCATCAAATAACTCGTCAATTGTTTTCACTGCAGTCAACCCCTTAATTCCACAGATTCGCGCCTCCTGAATAAAAGCTGCTATATCATAAAGAGACAATGTTTGTGATTTTACTAGCTCCCCAAGCTGGCAACGAACATCTTTGGCTAATGTGGTGAATGATCGATGAAGTTTTTTCAGTTCCTCAACAACAATCTCTTCTGAAGTTAGATATATTCCTTGACTGGAGGGAAATTGTACCTCTGTTGCACGTGAAAAATCTTGTAATAATGAGCTGCAAGAACTCACTGCATTAAATTTCTTTTTAATTTCGTCCGCTAGAACATTCTCTTTAGCTTTCTCAAGAGCTGTTATGACATATTCCCAAGAAGCTTTAGTACTTGTTTGTAACCATTTTCTATAAAGACCTAGTTTCTGTTGTGCAACATTGCTATTATCGTCTAGTTTAATTTGTTCAATATCTCCTGCAGTAAGATCTGGTAAATGGGTAGCAAATCTCTGCCAGTTTACTAACTCTGCAAGTTCAAGATCTAGTTCACTTTCAGTTGGTCTACTTGTTACTGATGAACTGTCTGGAGTAATATTCTGCATGTTTATCTGTGTGAAGAAGTAATACTTTCATATAATGAATAGATGTAGTAACAAACCTTTAAAACGTTATATATACTCAACTGGCCAGCTAGATGTTGCTAACTTCAGATAGTTGCTGTCTTTATGAGTTCATAGTATTGAATATCATTTAAACCTGGTTACTATTAATATTGTATTCCAAATATGAACACAATTATGTTTATCACTTTGCAACACACCACCCAAGAAGCTTAATTTTGACCATATAAGGTCAACATATGAATTTGATTTTATATTTATATTGGGTGTGGTACACTGTAAAAATAGAATTGTCAAAATAACAAATATACTGGTTAGTACAGTTGCAAGGATTTAACAATTAGTTGGTTGTTCAGGACACATACACCTAACACCACAGCTTATTTGGTTTTATTATATTAAAATACGTAAAAGATATGTGTACCTATTATAATCAATTATCATGCCTAATATCTCATATTAGATGCACAAAGAAGGTTTGGCAACCTAAAATGACTCAATTAAAATACTAATTCTACTTTATAGACAGCATAAGGATATTGAGATTACAATTATTCAATTATAATTACAGTATATCCATGTCAACCTACACGACTTATTAAATTACAATTTAAATTATTCCTTGCAAATGTACTAACCAATAAATTTGTTATTTTAACAATTTTATTTTTTGCAGTGTACTGAAACAACATTAGATCACACTAATCCAAATTTGTGCAAGTCATGTGACTGTCACATGTATCATTTATGTCATTAAGCCATTTTTCCATAGCAGTCTCCATTTGCATAGTCTTATCCGTAGACATCCCACATTTGTGTGAGAGGTTTGGTGATGAGACTACTATTTGTATCGCTAGTTCTGAGGTTACTATACAACCAATTTGAATATTGCATATAATTATGATTACTATGGCAACCATTATATATAGTCATTAGTCACTACAGAGAATAAATTACTGTAAATGAAAATCAAAATACAAAATTAATTAAACTGAAAAATAATTTGTAATAATTTAATTGTAATAAAATAAACTCATTACACTATGATTAGCTAACAAAGATTGCTTAGAAATAAATTAATTTCAATTGTAAACTGTAGTTCAATTTAAATGGAAACATACGGAAAAGAAGACTTCTAATGGAGGGAGACTAATGTTTGATTTGTAATCCTATTTTCCAAATCTCTGTTGACAGGTAGCATATCTCTGTATTACTAACAGAAACTCTTGATAAGATATCTTGTGATGTGATGATAACCACCTACCCGACAAAGGGGATAAGAGTTAACAATCGTGATTAAGTAGGGTAATAATGAATTATTCCGACTATTCACACGAAAATATACTAAAGAGGTAGATTTTATTAGGAGTAGAGGTAGGAAATAGTGTTTGCAGGCATAGACAGTAGCAAAGCGAATTTTTTTGCTATCTTAAATGTTCATGAGGATGTGGCTTGCTCCAAGATTAATTATTCATGAGAATGTGATCAATTATGGACTTCAGGATTAATTATTTATGAGGGTGTGGTCAATTATGGACTTCAGGATTAATTATTCATGAGATTGTGATCAATTATGGACTTCAGAATTAATTACATGTTTTGTGTATTTATGAGGGTGTGGTCAATTATGGACTTCAGGATTAATTATTTATGAGATTGTGGTCAATTATGGACTTCAGGATTAATTATTTATGAGATTATGGTCAATTATGGATTTCAGGATTAATTATTTATAAGCATGAGGTCAATTATTGGCTCATTTTCTCCAAGCTGGACTTTATTTATGCTCAACTGTTTATAATTACGAGAGCACAGTGATGACAGAGGAGACTTCAATCTTTCATAGTTTATTATATAGCATGCATGTACACAGTCATCACTCATTGGAGACTGTGTACTTTGATCACTGCTTTAAAGTAACTCCGCTAAATTCCTTTACGTACCACACCCATTAATTACCTAAGTCCAGAATTTTGATAATTTCATAACTAGTTACACAATATGTATGTAACACGTACATACATAGTAAACAAACATATACAAAACACAATATTCGACCATCAGGTTGTGAATTCAGTCTTACAAACGAAGCAATTCTCATGAGTCAACATGTACAACTGTACATATACACAAATGTACATGTACTATACTCATTTATTGCTTATGAGATATAAATGTACATGTACAAGTGATACACTAGGCTAGAACTGTTATTTTGACTAATAATTAACCTTACGTGAGGTTACTGTATCTATTTTTGGAATCATTTCAGACAAAGTGTCCCAAAAATGTTCAATGCTAAATTTTTTTCAAACACTCATCAGTTGTCATAAGACATTTGAAAAATTATAAGGTAAGGAGAGTGGAAAAGCAAAGAACTATTATAGGCCACTGAGTTACAGAAGCAGGAAAGTCAGCAATGATAAATGATCACAACAACCAATCATACTACTAAGATATTAGCGAGAGCTTAGAGGAGGAGGGTGGGCCACATCTCTTTGTCAATTTGACTAAAACCCTGTATATATATATACATTGTTGCCATAATTATACACGTATCTTGTTTTAGCTTACATAATTTCAGTGAGTCTTGTCCACCATGGAGGATATCCCATTAAACTATTAATATTACCACAAATAATAGCAAGATTTGGTTCTAGTATGCATCCAGAGCCTGTTGATAATACAGAACATATCAATACAAAAACAAATAATAAAATGGTTTTACAAAATGTACATATTTTCAAAATTCATATTTTAGTGTGTAAAGTCACATGTATACATGTACATGTAAGATGTACAGTATATATGGTAAATAAAATGTCCCCATACAGTAACAGTAATTATCTTAGTTCTACTGTCAGTATAGTATAGTAATTACTGCCTCACTACTGTGGTGTTCAATTGACATGTACATGTACATTTATATAAATTATTGTCAAAACTACTGTTGAACTACTGTAGTGTGGAAATGAAACTACGACTGTACAGTATAGTAATGTTTTATTGACATACACTGTATATGTAGATTGAAACTATGTTGACATAGATGTATTTGAAAATTCAGTTGGGTAAACAACGAAGCCATCAGGCATGAAATAATTATATAATGTGGACATGATGCAATCTGTTATAATAATTATATATATAATTATACATGTATATCTATTTACTACATGTACACATGTATACATGTACATGTAGTAAAATAATTATAAACAGACTAGTAACTTGAGATGTATTATAATTGGATGGTTTTTGGCGGCTTTGTCACTCATAAACTCACGTTACTACTAGTGAGAATATTCTAGAGCCTTTAATTGGAGTATATATGGTACTATCCTATGCTGTATATATACGGTTAGGGGTAGTATACCATAAGTGTACTTTTAATTGTGTGTATTAATTTTAGCAATTTTAGTGACTAACATAATATTCACAAAAATTAGTATATGCTAAAAAATATATTTTGTGATCATTTAGGCACAATATGTATGGCTCAGAAATTCACTATAATGAATGCATATTTATGTCCAACATTGCCATCAAAATCTAATGAATATCATTATGTGGTTCATTTAGGGTAGGGTTAGGGTTCCATTGTGGTTAGGATTCAATCAATATCAAAGTGATTTTAGTCTTTGACCCTGAATGCATGCTACATGTAAATCCGAGCATTTTATAATCGATGCATGTAGTGGACGCAATTAATAGTAGGCTTAAGGATGTACATTTAGTATAGTACCATATACATACATGTATGTTCTAATTATTCTATACTAGTGTAGAAATAAGAAACACTTAATTTACAGTACTGTCATTAATGGATAATTAACTGGTTATACAGCTCTATTGAGAATAGTGAATCTAATACAGTTGATTTTACTGACCTGATAACTGTTGATCAATATGAGATACATCAATATTTGATGACTGATTTGTGCTTTTGACGGCTTCTCTACAAAATTCAGTTGCTACATCAATAACTCGTGAGAATCCATCTTCTTCTGATAAAACTATTAAACAATTACCTTTAGAATAACAAAGATGATATGCTGAGAGCCACAATGTGCTAAAAAAAGCACTACAATGTACATGTATATACAGTTATGCACTTTGTTTCCTCCAAAGGGTAGTACCATGGCGCTCCTCACTCTTTAATCATGCTACCCCAGCCTTAAAATTTAAACTTTATGTTGAAAAATACTGATTAAATATTTTTCACTAAACGTCATGTACCCCTGATGTTGCCACTGGCCCAAAGAGAGAGCTGTGCAGTGCCAAATAAGAAGCTCTTTGGGCCAATGGTGTGCCATTTGAACTTATCAAAAATACTGGTATGTACAGTACATAGTTAAGTTTTGTCTGGACAAAGAGATGAAATGTCTGGAAAAGTGGGCAATTGCTGGACATTATTTTGAGTAGTGAATAGTAGGTTTAAGTTACTGTATAATTATGTCAATAAAATGTCACCATATAGTAACAGTAATTATCTTATTTCTACTGTCAGTATAGTATAGTAATTACTGTCTCACTACTGTTGTGTTCAATTGATAAGTATACCAATTACTGTCAAAACTACTGTTGAACTACTGTAGTGTGGAAATGAAACTACTGAGTAATTACTATTACTGTATGGTGACTTATTATTGACATTATATACAACAAAGCTAAACATATCAATGAATATTAATAAACTGTCCCTACCTGTTGAATGTAGTGACTGAGATACAGTCTCATAAGATCCAATAATTAATTTTTGATTTGTGAAGTTCTGATTGTCATGATAAAGTTCCTCAACACGTATCTTTACATCATTAATATGTCTCTTTATCTCTCCTACAATATAGTACAGATTACATGAAAATACCGTATATTATAGTACAGTACAGTACAATAATGTACAGTATAGTACAGTACAGTACAGTATAGTATAGTATAGTATAGTATAGCATACAGGATTTTACACAGCAGGGAGGGGGAAATCCCACCCTGGATGTCAGACGAAATTTATTTCGACGTATGGAGACGTCTCAGATACAGGCTTTCTGGGGACCCAGAAGCAACCTCAGAGAGCCTAAATTTAAAACACCTGGAGAAGCATACCTCGAGAAGCAGTGTGCTTCACATGATCAATTCTTCAATCCTTACTGATTAAACTTATTAAACTATACACTATAGTACATATAAGTTATTGAGTTACAGTATAATCATGTATTAACCTTATGATATTAAACTATACACTATAGTACATATACATGTAAAGTCATCACATCCTAATTTTGAGAATGTCAACAGACAATACATGTACATAATAATATTATACTGACCTTTCATATCATATACTGACACAAACTGTACACCCAAACTAAATGCCCAGTTAATCATTTTTGCTAAATCCACATAAACTATTTGAGGTTCTGAAATCACGATAGCTAAATGGAGTGGTATCTTTTGAAGTTGTTTAGCATCTCTCTGAATCATCTCAGTTTTTGTCCCTTTGTGCTTAAAAGGACTACTCAATAATAAATACAGCCAGCCATATAGCATTATCAAAGATGTCTTCACCCATAGCATAGAATGAATTAGACTTAGTACAACAATAGCTAAAGTTTTAGAAGCAGTCAAAGAGAAAGGCATCTTCACTCTTGTTTTTCTGCCTTAACAATATAATTCAGTTTTGTTACAATCTGTGAGAAGAGAAGTTCATTTCAGCTTACACCCATTGTATTCACCTCGTGAGTAATGTAGTTTATAAGGGGTTAAAATATCCTAGTTATTTAATTAACAATAATTATTGTTAATAATAAATTAATTATTATTGGTTTATCAAATGTCTACATTGTTAGTTTTCAGATGTCCATCATCCTCTCATCAAGCAGTCTCCACCATCACTAAAATATTCTCTACAAGAAATGGTGCGAAGAACTTTCTCTCATTAAGATTCCAATCTTTACAGGTATATATTATATATACTAAATATACTAAACATACCTGGGCTGGCATTTCCAAAATTATTACCCTCGCCGCGTAGCGTAGGCGGAAGGGTACGGTAATCGTTTTGTCTGTGTGTCTGTTAGCAATTTCAAAAGAGGTACTGGTAGACTTCAAATTATACAAGGAAAAAAAATAACGTAGGAATTCTTCTTAAACCTTTCGGTTATAAAGTTATCACAATGTTTATAACTCACGATTACTGTTTCCAGACTTGAGAAGACTCGTGGAGGCATCTGGACACATCAAAACATAACTACTCCTGTATCATGACTATCGCTAGCAAAGCACTACATAAAAGCAAACAAAATTTGGGTAGTGGTTGCTACAACATCGAGTACTGGCTCCAAGCATTCTCCATTACTTTCAAACTCCGCCTATTTCAATTTCAAGTCATGTGCTGTGCACGTTACTCGAACGTCAGCAGTTTTGAGGACCTGTCTATGCTGTCTTTGTGGAATATTTCACAAGACGAATTGAGGATCTTTCTTTCTTCTTTCAGATAATACAGAGACTAAAATGTAAGACTTATAGTATAGACAAGGAAGAGACTAGTATAATCATACTAAGTAATAAGTAGTGACATGTTAGTTTATATAATTTATATATATATATATATTATATATATATATATATCTATATCTATTATAATATTATTATAAAAACTAACATGCCAGTACGGTTTTATAACTTAATATGTTTTATACACAAACTAAACAATCTGAAGTAAACATTCTCATTATTATATGACCATACAAACGAGCAATGATAATTATAATCTTTTGGCATATTATATTTCGAAATTATAGTTTGTATTACCTTGCCACGTAGGCGAGGGTCCCGTCCCGACGGTATTCATTAAGATCATCTCTTATTTTCATACTCGTAGAAATGTTGGATGAAGTGTAAAAAATGGCACCTCAAGTAGATGTGGTAAATGATACAGATTAGTAAAACCATAATGACAAGAGAGCCTACGATCAAGGACATGCCTTCTCAAAATATTCAAGGTTCTTTACACTTGATCCACAATGTCTGGGTATAGGTGATATTTAAGTTCCATAATTAATATATACCACAGTGACAATGGTGTAGTCTACTGAACCATAGGCCAGCTAGCTCTGTTGAGTCTTATGTTAACATTTTGGAAACTTAACTTTCCATGCCGGACAAATATAACTTACACCTATAGGACTATAGTTCAATGAATCACGCTGTTGTCACTGTGACCTGTATTAATTATGGAGCCTCTACTTCATGTTCATGTCTTTTTACTACTATCAGACAATGATGGATTGTCTACTAGGGTAACTGTTGTTGATTAAGTTTGGCTTGGCACAAAATTGTGCAGACCAATCAAATTCATTTGTTTGTTTAATGTACAACATGTAACTTTAATCATTAATAATCTCTATGTTAAATGTACGTCACTTGATCCAATGAATTTCAACTGACCTACAAAACAATGTTGATTCATACTGTGCTATAAAAAAAAGCTCATTTCATTATCAACTTGAGTAATAAGAGGATGCTACCCCTGATTGCACCCAAATCTAATACATATTGTATATTTTATACACTACCTTTTTACATTCCTACAGCTGTCTAGCAAGTGTCATAGCAACCATGCTTCTCATATCAACAGAGTCTAGTACGTAATTATAGATCTCTAGTACGTAATTATAGATCTGTAATACATGATTATAGATCTCTAGTATGTAATTATAGATCTCTAGTACATAATTATAGATCTCTAGTATGTAATTATAGACCTCTAGTATGTAATTATAGATCTCTAGTATGCAATTATAGATCTCTAGTATATTATTAGTCTTTCATACCCAGATGAGGTTTAGGCCTTTGGTGATAATTCAAAGCATTAAGTCCCAACAGAACTACATGTGTGTATTTGTTATCATAACAGACTATAAATTCAACAATACAATATAGTTACATCTTGTGGATTGTTTGTACATTATAACTAATATATTATGCTTTTAACCAGTACTTAAATACAACTTAAATACTTCCAAATTTACTTGAATATACACTTAATTTCCTATTGTCAAAACATGATTATACTTGTACCAGTACTTACATTGTAAGTCTTTCTAAATAATGCTTGTATTTGTAATGAAATTGCAGCATTAAGCCATTTCCATAGAGCTTTGTACTAGTGATGCACAGATACTGATCTGATATTATACAGTATCTACCTTCTGGTTTCTGATTCTTTCAATGAAAATCAACGCATTTTATTTATAATTATGAGAATTATAAAAGCAATTAATGATACCATAATCACAAGAAATGACATTATTGGTGCACTTTGTAAAATATCGGTCAGGTACATCTTTCAGAAATAATCGATACTGATACTAAAAATAATGGCTAATAATGACCAATACCAATTACCAATCCGATTATTGTTGCATCATGCACTAATTAATCTCTTCATTTTAATCTCACCCATTAAAAAATTTGTAGAAGTTACTTGGTTCTCCAGTATATACAAGAGTCCAGAATTCTGCAGCGTATGTCACTGATGATACTGTTGAGCTATCTGGATGGAGAATATTGAGAGTTATGGTGAAGCATATTTGGCCAAAAGACAAACCAGCTCTTAAAGCACGGGTAGTTGCTGCTGTGGGTTTCTTAGTAGGAGCTAAGGTCAGTTGTGGGATGGATGACTAAGTGCAATGTGATGTGTATGTTCACATACTTGCATCCATCTAATCATCTGTCCACACATGCATCTAATGTGATCACTTAAACCATGTACATGTACTTTCCATCTGTGTATTCACCCATGCATCTACACATGTACATTAGTCCATCCGTTAGCCCATCCATTAATTCATTAATTCATCTATTTATCTATTCATTCATCCATCCATCTATCCATATATGCACTTAAATCCATCAATCCGTTCATTCATCCATTAGTCCATCTGTTCATCCATTCAACTACCAATGTACATGTATGTACATATATTTGTACATGTACATGTAACTAACTAAACTCATTCTATTTGCAGTTGTTGAATATTCAGGTACCATTTTTTTTCAAATATGCTGTGGATCATTTCTCTGCCTTACCTTCTCTTACTAGTGCTGAAAATACTATAATAACAGTTGGAACTACACTTCTACTAGGATGTTAGCTATACTAAATCATGGACCTCACTTATTCAGTTATACATACAGCATTGTCTGTACATATTTACAATCCACTTTCTCATTAGTCACTCATATATCTATTCAATTATGCATTCATTTGTTCAGTCATGCATTTATTTACTCATCCATCCAAGCATCTAATCTTCTATCTATATGTTCATCCAATGAATGCATGAATGGATTGATACATGAATGAGTGGATGAATGAATGGATGGATGGATGGATGAATGAATCGATGGATGGATGGATGGATGAATGGATAAACTCATTGATCTGACCATTTATCCATTCATCTATTCAGCCATCCATTCACTAATCTATCCATTCATCCACCCATGCAATTGTCTTCCATTGATCTATCCATTAATCCATCCATTTATCGATTCTTTTATTCATCCATGCATTCATTTACCTATCCATTCATCCATTGACTCCGTTCTTCCATTCATTCATCAATTCGTACATGTACCTGTATCAATCTGTTCACATGTCTATCCATCCTTCTATTCTTCTATTAATGCATTTCCATTCTCACTCAATCTATTTCAGATGGAGCTGCTAGAATTGGTTCATCGTTATTCAATGAATTGCGAACTGCTATATTTGCTAAAGTAGCTCAATCATCAATTCGTACCATAGCTAGAAGAACATTTCTTCATTTACATTCTCTTGACCTCAGCTATCATTTATCACGACAGACAGGAGCCATGTCTAGAGCTGTGGATAGAGGAACAAGGTTAGTAAAAGAAAGGGAGAGAGAAGTGAGGGTGGGAGAGAAGGAGGGAGAGGAAGGGGAGGAAGAGGTAGAAGGAGAGGTACAGGGAGATAAAGAAGGAGGGGCAGAGAGAGGGGGAGAGAGAGAGTGAGAGAGAGAGAGAGAGATAGACAGAGAGAGACAGAGAGACAGAGACAGAGAGAGACAGAGACAGAGACAGAGACAGAGAGTGAGACAGAAAGAGAGACAGAGAGACAGAGAGAGGAAGGGAGGGAAAGTAGGCATTTTCATTCCCTATTAATATAGTGTGACTTATACTGTATAGTTGAAAGTTCTTCTCAAATATCCTAGAGGGTTATGTATAGCTAATATTATCTTAGAATAACATAACTATCTTGCTCCTAAACATGATGATTATGTTGCATTTATGTTAATAAAGTGTCATTACTATCAAGAAAATAGTAAAGTAATTATGTTGTGATGTGATATGTGTATATTGTGACATAATTGTGACCAAGAACTTATGAGCGCGCTCATAAGCTCCTGTTGTGACATATCAACATGCTATTACTATGCTGTAAACAGCTAGAAATGTACAGGAACACTTGAGATGGAAAGAAAGAAAGAAAGACAGACGTGTAACTTGTGCTATACTTAAATAGGGAATGCATTTGTATACCCTCATATTTATTTAGTGTAGTAATGTTGTTACAAGGTGTATAGTTGTACCCAGTGGTAGATGCCTATGCTAACCTCGGTATTTAATACTGTGATTACAATGTATATACAATTTTAGTTGTAATCAATGGGGATACCTTTGTTTATTTAGTGTAGTAATGTTGTCACAAGGTGTATAGTTGTACCCAGTGGTAGATACATGTACCTACATGTCTGCTATCCTTGGTATTTAATAATAATTTACAATGTATACAATTATAGTTGTACAATGCATTCTACATGTCCTTGTGCTTTGGCACTGCACCTCAACGAGAGAACTGTGCAGTGTCAAATAAGATGCTCTTTAGGCCAATTGTGTGTCATATGATCTTATTAAAAACACTGATACATGTATGTATTACGATAAACCAATGACTGACTACTTTCGATATGGGCCGATAACAGATACTGATTCGATATCATATAGTGTCTACTTTCTGGTTTCTGATTCGAAAATGAGCATTTTTTCAATAGTTATGAGTATCATAAAAGCAAGAAATGACATTATTGATACATTTACATGTATTACAGTATTAGTTTTAATGGCTAATAATGACTGACATTATTACATGTACCAATCTAATTCTTTGTTTTTATGCTAGAATTTAATTATTAGCTGTTTTACAATTGTATTTCACTTGTGTTCATAGAGGAATCAATTTTGTTTTGAGCGCTCTTGTGTTTAACGTTTTCCCTACAATATTTGAAGTCAGTCTAGTATCAGGAATATTAGTGAGTTCCATATAAGGGATGTTATTTCATATACACAATACTACACATGTGTAAGTTATACATTGAGGTCTACAGGATTTGTATGCCAAGGGAAACAGGCCCAAAGTACATGTATATATTATAATCATAGTAACCGAGATTGATATATATTGTATAGCCTTAAGTGTTTGAGGATAGAAGTAGGATGGTTGGTTTGGGGAGGAGGAGGATTACTAAAGGTCATTCACGTTCATTATGACCTCAGAAAAAAGTTCATAACTTTAGTTCGGAATGACCAAAAATCTTTTTACCTGCATTATTTTCATATAATTATCCTTCCCGTTCTTTTTTGTGTACATGTGTGTATGTCAAATTTCAATCCATTGCTTCAATATTGAGTTATTGTATAATGATGTTTTAACCTTATAACATTAAACTATACACTATAGTACATATAAGTTATTGAGTTACAGTATAATCATGTATTAACCTTATGATATTAAACTATACACTATAGTACATATAAGTTATTGAGTTACAGTATAATCATGTATTAACCTTATGATATTAAACTATACACTATAGTACATATTAATTATATTATGTTTGAGGTCATGATGAATATGAGCAAAATTTAGTGAGTACAATTAATCAAGGGCGCATAATCTGCACTCCATATTTTATGTTTAGTTTAGAAATAATACAGCACAAGATAATTACACTCATCGTGAATAGGAACAGACTTTACTTAATTCACATATACATTGTTGCTAATTTGCTATATGATAATATCATTTTATAAGTGATGTAGCTACTTACTATGTAGTGGTTCTTTACTAATTTAAAAGTACAAACATTCATAGTACCTTCAGATGTCTGTTTTACAAGAGAGACAGAGAGAGAAGAGAGACAGAGACAAAGACAGAGAGAGAGAGAAAGTATGTTTGTATACTGCGTAATGATATATGTGACAGCTATAGATTCATACAGGAATTGAAGTTCAATTAACAGACACAAAATCTCATAACTGTTAATTTCAAACAAACAGTAACATGTATATTGAAACTACATCATGTACATTTACTTTCTTGTTGACATAATTATACAATATAACACAACTATTGATTACTACTATATGTCGTAGCAATGGAATTTAGGATAAATCGCACGAATATTATTTCTAAAGTAGTAGTGAAATTTCAGTAGGAGGATGCTGATTGAAATTTGCCACTTTAGAAACAGCTCTAAATAGTTATAGTACATGTATATGAACAGTGTGATTTCTAATTATAAGCATTTTAGTAAATATAATACATGTACTTGTAAAAAAGAGACGCATGTACAATGTACATGTACGTACATGTAGTTTGATTTGTATTGTTAATAAGTCTTTACAAACAAGCTTATCAATATTTTTAGTTTTAGCAACATTGAATACTACTACATTATGTGTTAGTAATAAATATTATATTAATAGGAAATGTTGTATTATACAAAATGTTAATGATGATAATAAATTATTAATATTTTTAATAAGTGGAAGTTTATCCACACAGTACTAGTACTACTAAACAAACTTTTTGATGTAACAATGAAATTTTACGGTTGGTCTGTTTTGTTTTCCTGATTTAGCTGTAAACAGAAACCATAATAATATATATACACACACACACACACATACTGACATACACATAATTATATGTTAAACAGGATTTTAACAGATACATGTCATATAAATACACACTCACATACACACACATACACATATACATGTATAAACAGATACATGTACATGTCATATACATGTAAATACACACACACATACACACACACACATACACATATATATAAACAGATACACATACAGATGAGGGGGAGCCTTGGCTGTGGGAGCATACACTGATATCACAGTAACAAAGGTGTCAGATCTCTCTCTAGAGCCACCAATCATCCTTTGCCCTAAACGAGCTAACTTCAGCCTAGCTGTGACTATCCTTGAACTCACTGCCTCCCAAATCTCACCCGTTGCCCTCCATGCAGCTGGGGCTTTTTCATCAAGAGCTATACCAACACCCTCTCTTCTAGTAGCATTATCATCACCAACAGGCAAGGAACGACCCGAGTATAAAAAAGTATATTCTTCTGCATACCATATATCATTGCCAAACCATTTTGTCTCCTGGATTGCCCCTACAGACACATCCTGTTGTGCTAATTACATTACAATATACTGATAACTGATATAGTACTTATGAATAATTATACTGATTATTGTATGTGATGTATGTAATGTACATGTACATATGTACATATGACTTTGATGGTATATAAGGACATTCTTGTTTTCAAATAAAATTATGGAACTATATGCATGATGCAATTCATACTGCACATTCCTTCTGAATCAACTAAATTTAGTATCTAAAAGGAGCATTACTATGCAAAATGGCCAAATAGCTAGTGTTTCAATTATTATGTACCACAAGTGTAGCTTACCCAGATTTGGTCACATATAGGTTACGTAGGTATGAATGTATTTAACAGTATGTATTTATGTATGTATGTATAACTTTGTGTGTATGTATGTATGTATGTATGTATGTACATGTATGTAGTTATGTATGTATGTACAATTTTGGTCTTTACAAATAACCTATTTAGTATAATTATATTCATGCACTGTATTAATGAGGTTACCACAATAAGGTAATGTCCAGGTCATATCATGTGTGTAAACTGTTTATGGTTTAGAAGATGTTCCAACACATTTACAAACATGTACATGTACCTAAAACCATGCATTGATAGTATTTAAATTGTAGCTCTATTGCAAACAGTTTATTGTGCCTTCTACCATCATTTTCTCATCCACTGTCACTAAAATTTAAGTGAGTTTTGTTAATTTAATTTAACTTTTGCTAGTAATAATTGGTTGTGAATTTATTCCTCAATATGGATCACATGTTTTGCATCTAGATTTGTCTAGAACATTCTATAGTTTTTGTATATACGTAAGCAGTGGTGTTCAGTTCAGTTAGTTCAGTTCTGTTATGTAAAGTTAATAAGTTTAATTAGTACAATTACTACACACTATGTATTATCCACTGATAGTATTTAAATTGCAGCTCCATTGCAAATGTTTTTATTATGGCGATAAAACAAGAAAAAGCTTTTATGTGGGAAGACGCATTTTCTTATCCACAGTCACATATGACTTTTAAGTGATTTTTGTTAATTTAACTTTTGCTAGTAATAGTTGGTTATGAATTTAATCCTCAATATTGAAGTAACATAACATAATAGTGATTGTGTGAAGTTAATTGTTTTTCTAACTGAAGTTAGCAGACACAGTAGGCCCATAATTTAGTTACAACACCCTAACAACCAACTATAGTTAGTTACATGTATATGTAATTAATTATATGTATATATCTTATATGGATTTTAATTTCTTATGCTAATTTAATAGTAATTATAGTGGAATATAATGTAAGCAATGTTCACCATTTTCAGTGACTTTAAAACCAACTTGAACCACTACTTGATGTGAAATATCAGCACTCAAAGTACATGTACTGATGTACATATCATATTGATTACATGTACATGTAAGGTATCCATTTAGTCATTAATAAGTAAATCAGTTTGAAGTACATGTACTTATAATACATGTACATCTTCTAAAAGATTACACCTCGAACACTATCCTCAGGTGGAATACCTTCTTTGAGATACCTTCTGGATAAAAGATATATGAATGAATCAAAATACATTATATAAATTTAGTGTAAACCAGCAATTGTCATTTTCCCCAGTGAACATGTTTACTTAATAAGCTAGTTTAGTATAATTATATTCATGCACTGTTGAAATGTAAACTACATTGTGCATATGTAAACTTAAAGATAAGCAAAGTTCCAACACATGTACATGTACCTAACACCATGTATTATCATTCATTGATAGTAATTAAATTGGAGCTCCATTGCAAACGTTTTTATGTGTGTTAAGACCCATTTTCTCATCCACCATCACATATGAGTAATTATCATTTAGGTGATTTTTGCTAGTAATAGTTGGATATGAATTTATTCCTCAATATTGAAGTAACATAATATAATAGTGATTGGGTAAAGTTAGTTGTATTTCTAAACTGAAATTAACAGATACAATATAATAATGATTTGATAATTAATGCATTAACAATACCAAGTGTTATTACATGAAAATGTACAGTATATAAAGTATTTATGATATTTAGTATTCAGTATCTCTTTGGTAGTACTAATAATCCATTTTTACCCTCATCCTCAGCAGGAATTGGATGTGTATATAAGTACTCCTCTTCTCTACTAATAGTATATATCATGATAATGGTAGTCAATGTAACTACACCTCCTATTATGATCACTATCTTCAGTGTATTATCTGTACATATATAATAACATGTATACTCCAGTCTGTATTTCAATATACATAATTTTATTTATATAACATAATGTCAACTGTTTGGTATATTCTATGATGTATGTCACTAGTCAGTACTGTGTTTGTAAGTCTTTACAATTCAAACTATATGTTTAAAATTCAGTTGTAGCAACATTTAATACTGCTAACATTATGCATTATGTATTATTAATAGAAATAGAAAATGCAAAATTTTAATGATGATAATACCTGTGAATCTTCAGACCACTAGCTTGATTTACACATACTGAAACAAATGATATAAATTCATCTCTTTTATACATGTTATGACAACTTCCTGTTACTAATAATTATTAATAATAACATTTACTATAGTAACATTATAAGTTAGTTAAAGTTACTATAGTAACCTGTGTTTTTGTTCTAATCTATTTTGAATGCATAATATACAGTAACTACTATACTTATATGAAGTAATGAACAGTTTTATAATGTAATATCATGCAATATATAAAAAATGCTAATTGTATGTGGATATGTAAACAAATACCTTATATGGATTTGAGATGTGGTATATCCAGCTTTCATCTTGCAGTCAGGAGGGTATTCCCCTTTGTGTTTAAATAATGCCCTTTTAGATGTACTACATGTATGGATCTTCAGTTTGCGCAACGCAATCTGCAGATTGCGCGGAACATACATGTATATAATAAAGTAATAATTATAAATAAGGAGACTATTATAGTCAATATCTAGAACTATACACACAATGTTACAATGCATTTATTAATTAGGTAAAATTTATCATTACTTTTATAACCAATCATTATCAAATGTCTACAAATCAGAACGTTTCATTCAGAGCTTTTGTAAATGGAATAATAAATAATTATAATAGAATAATGAATATCAGTTGACAATAATAAAGTGAAATAAACTTGCTACGAATATTTAATGATTGTTCATGTATGTATGATGAAGGTGTTCAAACAACAACTTCTTTTTCTTATTGTCTCTGAGGAAATATTAATTCTCCATCTAACTTTCCTGCCAAGACACATGGGTATACACGAGGTAAGTACGAGCTCATGTGAGAGATCACAAACATAATAATTTTACATTCTAATGATGCACTTCTTCCGCTATTGATTTCTGCGATTCCCTAACTTGAATAGACTATAGTTACCTGAATCCTTTGGATTGAGGTATTTGTTAGTCTCAGATGGATTCTATGTATGGAAGTTCTGCTTATGAAACAATTAGTAAGCATGAAGCATTAATGTGTCAAGTTAATAATTTATAACTGTATGTTCAGACAAGAACATACAGTTATAAATTAGCAATGTATGTAGGAGACTCCTTGTATTGGTTCTTTACTCAAATCAACTACAAATATATTTTAAATGTATTCAATTGAATTAATTATAATTCCATTTAAATGTCATCTAAGAATCTCTCTGATAGAGTATTTATATATTCAGTGTCTTTGAGGAAATACTAATATCCCTTTTCCTTCCTGATCCACAGCTTGAATGGGATATGAGTAGTAGTCTTCATCATCTTCATGGGTTTTAATGTATAATATAATGATTCCTGTTACCGAGGCAACGATGCCTGTCATAATGATTATCTCTGTAATATCTGTACATAATGATATATACATGTACAAGTAACATGTATGTAATGAGTGATATACATGTAATTATAATAATAATAATAATAATAATAATAATAATAATAATAATAATTATGTAAATTCATCTCTTGTATATGTTGATTACCTGCAAAATGCATCTTTAAAATATAGTCTGTATGAGAGAATTATACAGTATTAATAGTACTGTGAATTTTAACTATAAATTTATAATGATAATAATATTAAATATAACAGAGTTGTGAAAGTAGCACTCCAGTATTCTTGGAGTACTATCGTAGATACTATTATCGTAGATACTATTATCGTAGATTTGACATTACAATCCATACTAGTTGTACAGTGGAATGTTCTCACCAGATATCGCAGGCTTAATTCCCACACTGTACTAATATAATTATGTTAATACATGTATATTATAAATTATTTATATAAGAGTATGATACATACATTTTATATAGTAATCATACACAATGTTTATAAACTTTTACAAGTATTATTATACCTGTTAGTACTTAGTAGCAATCATATTACATTAACTAATAGTAACTCACTTTTTAGTAGCACTATAATGATAAGTATACAATATTCCAGGTAGTTCAGCACTTAGCACTCCTCTATTGGGATCAAGAAATTCAGTGTAATAGTTTAAATAACCCATTTAGTTATTTAAATTATAAACAAAAAATACCATATATCGTATATGGTATGTTTTACTGTGTGATTTATAGTTTTCAATATACTATAAAAGCCAGTATATTAGTATCTATCTTATTCTATATCTGTGGTATTTGCAATTAAGGTAGAAATATGGTTAGTTTTAATATTAATTTCATAATAAACTAATCATATTATGTATGGTTATATGTGGTCATTACTGTCATAATTACTGAAACAACACTATATACCATTAATAATTATGTCAATGACTTGACTAGGAACATCTTATGTCAAAGTAGTCGGAAGCCTTCACTGGAATCATTTCAGAAGGCAATGATGTCAAACACTCTTGAATAGGACTAAACAGTTGTTTCTCGGCTTCCCCAAAGCATGCTCTCACTTTCCTGATAGTAGTTGACTCCATTTATGCTTCTATACGTGTTTGTTTCATAGCTAACCTTGAAGATCGTCGAAGTGTAGACGCCATATTTAACGAAGTTGTATACACGTGGGTTCTAAAAATAGTAACAGACGGTCAGACAGATAGTTTGACCAATTTAATTAAATGCGTGGTCGTTTCCCGCTCCTACTCTTACGCTTTGTGGTCAACGTCATTATGGGCTCCTGTATCTACGTATATAATTATATATTATATAGTAGTAAACACTCCCTGGTAATTAATTTATAATGGTTGCTATGGTAATATCATTGTATAAGTAATGTTCTTTGTATAAGTAATGTTCTTTACTCAAATGTATAATTTAGAAGTACAGACATTCATATACATGTACATGTTTGATATAAATTGTATTATTTATTTTGCTTGACATAATTACACTGCATTTTATAATAAAATAACTTTCATTGTGTATATAGCAGTGCCTCTTACTACACATTACTCATTTCAGTGTAATATTTATAATCTTCAGTATTTTTATGAAGTTTACAAAGAAAAATGAATAAAATATTCATTCATTTAGTAAGTTATTGAAGCTTGCCTTGTATATACCACTATAATATACATGTATATAATTATACCACTATGGAATGTCATAATTACATAGTACCACTAGCACCTTATGATTTGTAATATGCAATTAACTTTTATTAGTTCTTAACTGAAGTGGCACATGACTATTTTGTATTTTGCCAACAACATTTGTTCATCATGTAAGTTTACTGTACATTGTTGTGTGAATCAGTGATATTGCTTTTGTATTCACTGTACATTAAGTATTATGTATTCCTTTTTGGTGTGTTATTAGGACAACTTCCTGTTATTAATTACATTACAATAATTATACTGATATAGGATATATGATATTCATAAGACTGAGAGAGTATATCTGATTTATTTACAAATACAATTTTGAAGATCATATAATAAGATTGTGTCCAATCATAGAGCAATAGCCTCTGAATTACTGAGCACCTGTGTATTATCAGTCCATTCTATTAAATCATGCTTAATTATTATACCCCATTATAGAGCAATAGCCTCTGGATTATTGAGCACCTGCGAACTGTCAGTCCATTCTATTAAATCATTATACATTATATTACTTAAATATAGTATACTGATCAAACTGTAATTTGACAAACACATACCATTTTGCTTAGTGATCCTTATTGCATTTATACAGTGATTTATGTATTAGCAGCCATGTGGTTGGTGGGTTTTGCCCATACATTTTGGATTGGGTGTGGTGTGGACAACTATTACATAACCTTAGATAGAAGGAAGAATATTTAGTAATAGGATTAATTAGATCATTTGGTATTTTAACTGTGTGAGTTAACCTTGTTTATCCTGTAATGTAATGTGTCTAATGTCTTTTTGGTATGGGACATAGTTGCTCTCATCACTTACATATACATGTACACATAGATCATGAATATTCATAACATACAGTGTAACTATCATTGTGTAAAGTTATTTGTTATTCAAAACTGAAGTTGGCAGGTCTAATAATCTTCATTAATGTATGTAGGTGATAATCACATTAAACTTGTGTTGTGTACATGTTTTATATATTTATAGTTTCTCTCTTAAGATTCTCTTCCCATTTTTTTTTAAAGCTTATTACTTAATACATCAGTATATAGTATTATGATAGTACACTCTAAAACTGTACATACATGTACATGTACACATGTATATGCACATATCATAATAATGATTATACATACATGTAATTATATATAATATGGTAATAAGGTCATTATGTTTCCCTGATATAACGAGCTCTGTCGGGACGGGACCCTCGCCTATGTGACAAAGTAATACAAAGCACTACAATTTTTTTCTAAATATAATAAAGTTTGTGTATGATGTATGAAACAAACAATACTTTTGTTACATGGAATACACATATAAATTTGGCATTAAAACTGTTCTTCGAAAAACAATGAAGAAGTTCTCAAGTCTACCTCTAAAGTCTCCAACGTGTGGTAACATATTGGATTACCTCTATTATGTGTTTAGTACATGACGCTTTGCAAGCATGCACTGCACATACTTGTAGGCGGAGCTAGGTAGCTCTCTATCTCACATCAATGGTGGTGTAGTAGCAAACATTACCTCGATTGTTTTGGGTTTGAAGTGATTATTGGGTAGCGACAGCCATGAAACAGGATCACTTGTGTTTTATTTACTCTCGTTATTGCCCTTGTTTCATCTTAAAGTTGTGAAACGGTAACAGTGAGTTATAAAAATTGTCATAACTTTAGAACCAAAAGGTTTAGAAGAATTCCTACGTTAATTTTTTTCCTTGTATAATTTGAAGTATACCAGTACCCCGTTTGAAATGTCAATGTTTATATTTTTCCAGAAAAAATGCTAACAGACACACATACACACACACACACAGACAAAACGATTACTGTACCCTTCCGCCTACGCTACGCGGCGAGGGTAATTACATATAAGATATATATATATGTACATAACACACTAGCAAAATTTGCTTGTATTAGTCACTATAAACATGTATTATGTATTCAACTAGATTAATTATAATTCCATTCAATTTTCTTTTAAGAATCTCTCTGATAGAGTGTTTGTATATTCAGTGTCCTTGAGGAAATACTAATATTCCATTTCCTCCCTGATCCACAGCTTGAATGGGATATGAGTAGTAGTCTTCATCATCTTCATATATTTTAATATATAGTATAATGATTCCTGTTACTGAGGCAACGATGCCTGTCATAATGATTATCTTTGTAATATCTGTACACAATGATATATACAAATAACATGTACTGTAATGAGTGATATACATGTACATGTAATAATAATAATAATAATAATAATAATAATAATAAATAATAATATAAATTCATCTCTTGTATATGTTGTTTACCTTCAAAATGCATCTTTATAATGTAGTCTGTATGAGAGAATTATACAGTATTAATAGTACAGTGAATTTTAATTATAAACTTATAATGATAATAATATTAAATATAACATTTATAACGGTGCTGGAAAAGTAGCACTCCAGTGTTCTTGGAATACTATCATAGATTTGACATTACAATCCATACTAGTTGTACAGTGGAATGTTCTCACCAGATATTGCAGGCTTAATTCCAACCCTGTACTATTATATATATGATAAATTATTTAGATTAGATTTTGTTACATGGATCTATAAACTGTTTTTAGTTTATTAAATGTACTATTATACCTGTTAATACTTAGTAGCAATCATATTACATTAACTAATAGTAACTCACTTTTTAGTAGCACTATAATGATAAGTACACAATATTCCAGGTAGTTCAGCACTTAGCACTCCTCTATTGTGATCAAGAAATTCAGTGTAATAGTTTAAATAACTACTGCTAGTAGTAGTTGTGCACTGACTTTTTATGCAATGACACACTCAGTTGTTGAGCAATTAAATAAACAAATACCATATACGTATGGTGTGTTTGATTGTCTGTTTAATGTCACTATTACCTTAAAAATCAGTATAATTATTATAAAATTATACTACCTAAGTTAATGTAATATAATTATTACTACATATATAGTACATGTACATGTGTATGACAATGAAGAATTAGTAAGTAGATTATTACTACCATCACAATACTTTAAAGCTTTGTGTTCCTCCATGTAGCAAATCCACAAATGATAAAGGAGATTAGTCATGTTGCCACTGTAAGCCAAATGCCCTACATGTGTATACATGTATGTATGTATGTATGTATGTATGTATGTATGTACATGTATGTATGTACATGTATATATGTGTGTATGTATGTATGTATGTATGTATGTACATGTATGTATGTATGTATGTATGTACATGTATGTATGTACATGTATATATGTGTGTATGTATGTATGTATGTATGTATGTATGTATGTATGTATGTATGTATGTATGTATGTATGTATGTATGTATGTATGTATGTATGTATGTACATGTATGTATGTACATGTATATATGTGTGTATGTATGTATGTATGTATGTATGTATGTATGTATGTATGTATGTACATGTATGTATGTACATGTATATATGTGTGTATGTATGTATGTATGTATGTATGTATGTATGTATGTATGTATGTATGTATGTATGTATGTATGTATGTACATGTATGTATGTACATGTATATATGTGTGTATGTATGTATGTATGTACAAATGTATGTATGTATGTACATGTATGTCTGTACATGTATATATGTGTGTATGTATTAGAACAACAATAATCTATTAAGGGTACTTCAGGAATACATACAGGAATACATATGTATATACATATTTATATGTAAGGGCAGGGCATGTAATTGTTTACTGTCACCTTCCTGACAATACTTTCTACTAATATTTTATTAAGGGTAGTTCAGGAATACATATGTACATATATATATATATATATATATTCATGTACATGTAAATGTATGATTAATCGATATTAAAAATTCTTCTAATTATCGATTGTAAGTCTGTAATACTGATTATGCTAATTATTCCAAGATGCATAAATTTTAAGCATGCGACAGCAAATAAGGTACAATATGGAAGTGACAGAAACCTTTTGATCATCAAATGGGAGGAGTTTCCTGCATTAATCGATTTTATTTGCCCTAATTACATGTGGTTCCACTGATTGTAATTAATTATCAATCAATTTGAAGTTAGTGATAATTGATTGCAGAGTCTCAGCCGATTCCCAGCCCTAGTATGCATGTATATATGTATGTAGTAAACAAAAGAATGTTTGTACTTAAATAAATGTTTAATTGCCCAAAATCAACTGAAAGTGAAATGAATAAACTAAACTTGATACAGATATTTAATGATTGTTCATGTATGTGTAAAGAAGGTGTTCACTTATTTAATTATTATAGTGCTAGTTTGTACACACATACATTCATAAATTTTTGAAATTCCTTACATTATTTTTGGTACTATGATCATGATAGTATCAATATAGCGGTAAATTGTGTGTGATTTGTTTGGGGTTAGTAGTATAATATTACACACAGACACAAACATACACATAGACACAAACATGCACACATACATACACACATGCACATATATAAACAGATACGCTTATAGATACATACACACGTACACACACACATATAAACAGATACACATATAGATACATACACACATATACACACACATATATAAACAGATACACATATAGATACATGTACACAATGATCTCCACAATGGCAAGGTCTTACTGTATTCTGAGCATATCTGCAGAATATTGGTATAGTGACAGGTAAGAAATAAAAGCGATTTGTTCTGAACAGCTATTTGTGAAATTTTGTCCAGAAATTCGCTAGTTCTCAACATAGGCGTATCTGGACCCGGGCATACCCAGGCAATGCCCGGGTCGCTGCTCTCTGATTGACTTGTAAATTAATTTTATTATTACGCTTGTATATATCACACCCACACAAGTGCTTAGTATAGTGTAATGTTTATTTATTAACCAAAAGAAGCCCCACTTGCGTGTTGTCAGCTGTTCACACTTGTAAGTAGAAGTCTTAAAAAGGATTTTTGGAATGCTAGTGGGTTAAACAGAATTGAAGATGAAGGTCAATCAGGTATAAACAAAGAAAATGATGTAACAAGAGTTGAATTTTAGATCCAACAGCTGATGATCATGACTCTGGTGATGATGATCGTGAAGTTCAGGAGGAGTCAGGTCATCAAGACAATAACAACAGTTCATCCAGTCATGAGAATGTGTCAGTGGCATATAGTTCTACCTCTACTGGCAGTAGTACAGTATTGAAAGTCGACCAGTGGCAGTGATAGCAATATGGATTTATCCAAAAGTAAAAATGATAAGCCCGTCCAGTCAGTTATCAAGTAATGTTTGGCACAACTAAACGGTCATTTCAAAGCAGATGGTATGAACAACAATTAAACCCATTAATAAAATATGAATAACTACGTATTAACTATTAATAACTATTAATAAACTCATGAATTTTTAATTTACCCTGGTGTCTTCTAAACAACAGATATGCCTATGGTTCTCAAGAGATCTCATGGCCATGCTATCCCCATAATTTTCATATTCATGATGTACTACTGAATGGGGGTGTTCCTGGCTGTTGCAATAGGTTACTTAGGCAAAGTTGTTCTAAAGCCATGCTGTTTTTGCAAGCTAGCGAGGGTTCTGCACTTTAGTGCATTCATTTAAAGTTAGTTGTTTTTTTCTAAACTAAAGTTAACAGATACAGTACATGTATAATAAGTTTGATAATTAATGCATGAACAATACCAAGTGTTATTACAAGAAAATGTATATAAAGTATTTATGATAGATAGTATTCAGTATCTCTTTGGTAGTACTAACAATCCATTTTTACCCTCATCTTCAGCAGGAATTGGATGTGTATATATGTACTCCTCTTCTTCTCTACTAATAGTATATATCATGATAATGGTAGTCAATGTAACTACACCTCCTATTATGATCACTATCTTCAGTGTATTATCTGTACATATATAATAACATGTATACTCCAGTCTGTATTTCAAGTGTTATGTATATAACATAATGTCGGTATATTCTATGATGTATGTCATTAGTCACTACTCTGTTTGTAATCAATCTGTTTTTTTTTTTTTTAAATCAGCATTGAATACTACTACATTATGTATTAGTAATAAATATTAGATAGGAAATGCAAAATTTAATGATGATAATATTAATATATCATACCTGTGAAGTACATGTTTTTTTTTGCAGTATTGCACTTGTAGTCTCAATTGTCTGTGAAGATAAATAATTCTTTAGTTTGCAGAAATCACAATGTTATTTGAGACCCAGCTATCTTCCAGTCTACTAGCTTGTTTTACACACTGAAACAAATGAATCCAGATATAAATTCATGCCTTTTATAACATTTTATGGCAACTTCCTGTTACATAGTAACTATATACAGTTATACAGTATGTAAAATATGTTTTATGTTATCATAATTAATTAGATTAGCTCCAGCATAAACTATTGCCCAACCATATAATCATTAATTATTGTACATATACTCTTCCTATGTACATGTATACCCTTCTGAGGAGATGTGCATTAATTAATGTACACATAATACTCAAATTTACATACATAAATTAATTAAAATATTGCTTCCAGCCATCTTTAAAAATAATTATTAGAGGGCGTGGAGCTTGATATATTAAAATGACTATATTGTTACAAATGAAAATATAATTATAATACTAGCTGTAACTGAGACTTATAGAGTGTGTGCATAATTAGAACAAGTTACCTAAAAATCTACTATTACAGTAATCAGAAATGTATGGCTAATTAATATATGCTAATTACCCGAGCACCATCTTAATAAAATACTTGTTTCATACTTTGGTCCATGATATGTATTGTGTGTACTATTATAATAAAAGTATCATATTACATTTGAAAACAAAACAACTGTAGGACATGTACATGTACATGTATTATGTATTCAATTATAATCCATTTAATTGTCTTTTAAGAATCTCTGACAGAGTGTTTATATATTCAGTGTCTTTGAGGAAATACTAATATCCCATTTCCTCCCTGATCCACAGCTTGAATAGGATATGAGTAGTAGTCTTCATCATCTTCGTATATTTTAATATATAGTATAATGATTCCTGTTACCGAGGCAACGATGCCTGTCATAATGATTATCTTTATAATATCTGTACATAATGATATATACAAGTAACATGTACTGTAATGAGTGATATACATGTAATAATAATAATAGTATTAATAATAATAGAAATAATAATAATAATAATAATATAAATTCATCTCTTGTATATGTTCATTACCTGCAAAAGGCATCTTTAAAATGTAGTCTGTATGAGAGAATTATACAGTATTAAACCTCATAATTATACAGTATTAATAGTACAGTATTACTGCTGATCTGTAGCTCAAGCACGCATTCTTCTACACACCATGCCCATTAATTGACGCAACTTCCTTAACTATGTTTACAACATAGGTACAATATCTACATTCTTAAATTAATAATTATGCGTATGTTGAGTTTGTATGTAATTATTTAATGTAGTATCATTATTATGATCACTATCTTCAGTAATTATTGTTAAGTAATGTATGATGACATTTTATTGACATATATTTTATATGCTACATGCCTTGGTAGCTCAGTTGGTAAGAGCATCTGTCCGGAGTGCAGAGTGTCGTGGGTTCGAATCCCACCTGAGGCAACTCATTTTTTCATTTTTCATTTGCCTCAGGTGTCTGTCTTTCTTTCTTTCTTTCTTTCTTTCTTTCTTTCTTTCTCTCATCTCAGTATTTACAACATATAGTTGCACAAGAGACACAAGAATATAAATATTATACACATTATACATACAACCTCGTGAAAAGCGTTTATAGGGATGCCCCTGTGGGCCATAGAAATATTATGTATGTACATGCATGTACTTTATGTATGTATTTATGTATAAGTACATAATTAGTCAATGTATAACAATTAATATTTTACCTTAACATACTGCCATGAACTCGTAGGACCTTTTTCTCCAATCACAAATATACTTGGCGTAGTGCAATGAACAAACGGATCAGAAGAAAACTAGAGTGTATTTAAACAAAATATATTGATAGTCCATATATATACATGTACATAATATATATATAAATATTATAATATATAATTATATACATGTATATAATATATTAAATGTGGATAATGGTATTACAACCTTTAGAAGGCATTAACAAATTCACTTTATTAAATAATATTTTGTTTTGTGCTGAGTGTGCATAATATCAGGGTTAGGTCAATATACTGCATACATGTACATAGTTTACATACATACACACACACACACACATACATACATACATGTACATACATAACTTTAGTTTGAATGACCAACAGTCTGTACTATTTTCATATAATTATCCTTCCTGTTCGTTTTTGTATATGTCAAATTTCAATCCATTGCTTCATTAGTGAGTTACAGTATAATCATGTATTAACCTTATGATATTAAACTATACACTATAGTACATATAAAGTCATCACATCATAATGTTGAGGAAATCGTGAATATGAACAGACTTTAGTGATGCACCAACAATCGGATCAGCCATCTGATCAGCTGATAAATATGATTACTTTAGTGTATCAGTTATCTGCAAATTCGTACCAATAGCCAGTCGATATTAATTGTGCATGAACAATATCAATTCCTTACACTTGTTAAATTCTCTTATTAAAGCACTTGCCATGTTGCTAATTTTGAACTAGTACAGTTGTAGGTCGTAAATACATCTATTCAAAATAAGTGATAATAATTTAATATCACAATACATATGTAATATTATTTTACTTTATTACAATAATTAATGTTGGAAGTGTGAAATTATCGAATTGGTATCGGCAGATATAATGCGTGTAATTATCGGCTATCAGATTATCGGTAAAAATCTATATCCGTACATCATTATCCAGCGCTGTCAGTCCTTTCGATATCAATCAATATCTACGGTTCTATCTAATGCCCACAGCTGCAGCAGTCATGAATGCCTTTCCTCCACCTTTACAGGAGGCTAGCATAAACATCAATTGCGTACAGCCATTACAACAGTATAAACTATTCCAGATAGTTCAGCACTTATCACTCCTCTATTGTGATCAAGAAATTCAGTGTAATAGCTTAAATATTATCCTGTTGTATCTTTGGATAATTCAATATTTTTGATCAAAGAAACAAAGATCTCACATTATCAGACAACAAAAAACTAGTACAAAAATTAGACATTTATACAGAAAACAATATCAGTTCTGGAAGGTTCCGGAATCACTAAGTGTAAATGTTGTAACTGCATTGTATTTATTTCAGACAGGTTGACTGGTAAGACTACATCATAATACATCACCTCCCCACCAGCTGAGGGTTAGCCGAGGCATCATGCTCCTGTCTTTGTCAAATTCTGGCAGAACGACGTGGGTTTGTAGGCCCATAATTGTCTTCTGTTAGAGTAGGTTTTCTATAGTTGTGTTTTGCAGGAGGAATAGGAACAATAGGAATTTTACTCGTGGAATTAGTTTCTTCTTTCTGTGTTGTTGAAAAAACAGATTTATCATTTCGTATGATGGGTGTCTCTCCGGGATCAGTGTCTTCTTTTACTCCATAACGTGGGCGTAATTGATCAATGTGTCTACGCCAAGTGGGTCCTTTCGGATAAACACGTACATTCACTGTTCGGCTCCCTCGTACTTTTGTAACCACTGCTGGAACCCATCTTGGTTTCTTGTTACGTTTAGGTCCACAGTACAGTGCATAACAGGGTGCTCCAACTGCATACAGGTAAGTTACCCTTGATATAAATTGTGAAGATTCTCGTAGTTGATCTTTAGTAGCTTTTTTTGCTTGTTTACCCTGTTCTACATGAGCAGGTGAAGGGAATAGAGCATCCAGCTTACTTTGTATCTGTCTCCCTTGAAGCAATTCACATGGTGAGTAGCCTGAACTCAGAGGAGTGCGTCGGTACTGTAAGAGGAATTCTTGTAGTGCTGTCTTGGGAGACCTACTAGTTTTACGCAAAGACTGTTTAAATGTTTGGACTAGGCGCTCTGCAGCACCATTGGTAGCTGGATGGTAAGGTGCTCCAGTGAGATGAGTGATTCCTCTTTCTTGACACCATGTTTGAAATTCTTCTGATAGGAAGGTAGTGGCATTATCCGTGACAATAGTATGGGGATATCCAAAATGAGCAAAATCCTCCTCCAATAGATTAACGGTGGCTTGGGTTGATGTAGAGGATGTTGCATGTATGCAGGGATATTTAGAGTAAACATCGATCATTACTAGCCAATTGGTGCCTTTAAAATTGATGGCATGGTCAACATGTACTCGGCTCCAGGGTTTCTCCGGTAACATCCACGGATGATTGGCTGGTTTGGATGGTTTGTTTTGGTGCTCTGCACAAGCAGTACAGTTTCGACCAAGGGTTTCAATATCTTTGTCAATATGTGGCCAGTATACTACTGAACGAGCCAATTGCTTCATTCGTTGCATTCCAAAGTGACCCAAGTGTATGAGGTCTAGTACTGAGTTTCTCAGCTTATTGGGAATTACTATTCTTGCTCCATATACTAGACAACTGTTCTCAATAAACAATGAATCTTCTAATTTCTTATAATGCCGAATGTTTTCCGACTCGATGTGTTGAGGCCATCCCTCTTTCACATATCTGCAAACAGCAGAAAGTATGGGGTCTTTACGAGATTCTCTAACCAGTATACCAGCATCTGTGGGATTTAATTGTTGACTAAGGGTTTTTATGGTGCAAACAGTAGAGATATCTGCTGCTTCCTGTTCCTTGTCAAATTGTACATCCTCTCCTACCGGTAATCGACTGAGAGCATCAGCATTGCCATGCTCTGAGGTTCTTCTATATTCAATAGAATAATCGTACTGACTCAAGGTAAGTGCCCAGCGAGCTAAACGATTTGCTGCCATGGACGGGGTACCCTTCTGAGGATTGAATAACGCCAACAAGGGTTTGTGATCAGTGATGAGAATGAACCTTCGTCCATACAGGAACTGATGAAATTTTTGTATTCCATATATTACTGACAAGGCCTCTTTCTGTACTTGACTGTAACGACGTTGTGTGTCAGAGAGTGTCTTGGATGCATTGGCAATAGGGCGTTCTGTCCCATCACTGTAGCGGTGAAAAAGGACTGCTCCAATTCCAACATCAGAGGCATCACAGGAAATACCAATTTGTTCCTGGGGATTGAAGTGTGCCAAAACAGTATCAGTACAGAGTATACTCTTGAGTCGTTCAAAAGCTTGTTGCTCTAATTTCCCCCATCTCCAGAGTACACCCTTCTTTAGGAGGCAATACAGTGGTTCTGTCAGTGTAGAGAGATCTTTGATGAACTTCCCATAAAACTGAACAGAGCCTAAAAAGGATCTCAAAGTAGTAACATTCGTAGGTGAAGGCATGTCAAGTATAGCATCTACCTTTCTTTTACCTTTTGAAATACCTTCCTTTGAGATAGTGTAGCCTAAATATTCAACTGAGGGTTGAGCAAACACACACTTGTGTTGACAGCACCTGAGTCCTTTGTCTTGCAGACGCTGTAAGAGTGATTGTAGGTTCTTAATGTGTTCCTCTTCATTAGAACCACTGACAAGAATGTCATCTAAGTAGACTGCGACTCCCTTGAGGTCACAGGTTATCCTTTCCATGATTTCTTGGAAATAGCCAGGGGCTGAACTGATTCCAAATGGTAATCGTGTTTGCAGTAGAACCCCTCGGTGAGTACTGAGTGCAAGCCGTTTTTGGCTTTCAGGTGCTAGTCGAATCTGATTATAGGCATTGGCCAAATCGATCTTTGTAAAGTAATATCCACCACTGAGTTTTCGTACTAAATCATCTGGAAGGGGTAGTGGTTGGCGGTGAGTATCCAACTGTGGATTAACAGTGACCGAATAGTCACCACATACTCGTAGTTTGATTCTCTTCTCATTTGGCTGAAGAGCTTTACGAACAGGAACTACAGGCGTACCATATTCATTGAAAGGAGTTGGTACCCAGATTCTTTTCTTGATACCTTCATCATAGGCTTGATTCAGATCTTCCAGCAAGGCAAAGGTACCGTACGGGGCTTACAGAAAATGGGTTTCGCTTCTGATTTGAATTATTATATATATATATGTTGCTATGGTTACGGCACCCACTTTATTTATGTACACTCTATTAATTTGTGGTTGTAAACTCCTACAACACTTTTAAAATGGCTATATTGTCAGTATAAATAGTTATATCTATAGTACATGTACATGTACACACATGTGTGTGACAGTGGATACGAAAATCAGTCATTAGATAATGTTTATACAATGTAGATACATGTACATGTACATACATAGCTTGTGTATAAAATGGCTGAATAGAGTTATAGAGTGTGTGCATAATAAGAACAACTCACCTAAAAATCCACTATTACAATAATCAGAAATGTATGGCTAACTACCCAAGTGCTACCTTAGTAACATACTTGGTGCATACATGGTATATAATAAATTTACAAAGAAAAATGAATAAAATATTCATTCATTTAGTAAGTTATTGAAGCTTGCGTTTGTGTTTGTTCACCACTACCATAGTAATATGCAATTAACTTCCTTCTACGTAATTCATTAGTTCTTAATTGAAGTGGAGACAATTTAAATGCTGACTATTTTGCATATTTCTCTACTGTACATTGTTGTGTGAATCAGTGATATTGCCTTATATATTCACTGTACATTAAGTATTATGTATTCCTTATTGGTGTGTTATTAGGACAACTTCCTGTTACTAATTACACTACAGTATACTGATATAGGGTATATGATATTCATAAGACTGTGATGGACCACTGATGGTATATCTGATTTATTTACAAATAGAATTTTGAAGATCATATAAGAAGATGCTTAACTATTATTGAGCACCTGTGAATTATCAGTCCATTCTATAGACACACCCACAACTTTACCAGACCACAATACCCTACAAGTACTTAACTAAGGACTTAAGTACAAGTACTCAACTAAGGACTTAAGTACAAGTACAATAGTACATGTACTCAACTAAGGACTTAAGCACAAGTACGAGTACTAGGCACCTATACATTTACCCAGAGATCTCACTAGCCATGTATAAAGCAGTACAGTTCTCCTTATAGTAGTAATGCACCCTCCTATTTGGTGACATAATGACATGCGTACCCCTTTCCTTACCTTCGCACAAAATGTAATAACTAATTAGTTACATGTCCATGCAATCACATCAAACCATTGTAATGTCCATGCAATCACATCAAACCATTGTAATGTCCATGCAATCACATCAAACCATTGTAATGTCCATGCAATCACATCAAACCATTGTAATGTCCATACAATCACATCAAACCATTGTAATGTCCATGCAATCACATTAAACCATTACAATAGTTAATTACACATAATGATTAGAGATATGACACAATGATTAAAGGTAATTGAATTGTCAAATGTTACTTTTGTGAAGTAGTTATCTTTCGATTTCTTCATCAACTGTCTTCATCAACTGTCAAAGTGTTGGACTGATTCATAATCTGAACAACTGATGATAATGACGATTGCCTGGCCTGGTATATACTCCCGATAATTACTAGCAGATGTTGAGTAACAGATGTCTCATGTTTTATTAGAACGAATACCAGTAAAAGGAACACTTACAAACTTACCAGATTTATTCCTGGTGGTAGCACGATCGTGTGAACAGTAGATACAGTAAATTCCATCGTCCTTTGCCTGTATCCACGAATATTTGTTCCTCCAATCAAGTTCAGCAAATGTTCTCCAACTCTCCACCACTCCTCGTTGTAGCTGTTGTGTATAACAATCCTGCTTCTGTGCATCAGTATTTTCTGTTTCACAATCAGTTATCAGTAAATCGCTGTTTCCTAAACTCAGGCGCCTCTGGCCTTGGTCTAGCTTACACTTTTTCAAGGAAGACATTAGAAAGTACCCATGTGTGTTAACATAATTGACCACACCCTTCATGAAATTAATTAACCAAATAAAAATTTTGCACGCGCCGCAATTGCTCCCCCTTATCATTTTTTTCTAGCGAGATCCCTGCATTTACCTACATCACTAATAATATATACATGTAATAATGTACTTGTTGCATACTTTGGGGGCTTCATGACAATTATGTACTATCATAAGAAGAGCATCAGATTATATTTGAAAAAACAAAACAAGCATAAACATGTATTATGTATTCAATTGGATTATTTGTAATTCCATTTAATTGTCTTTTGTGAATCTCTCTGATAGAGTGTTTGTATATTCAGTGTCTTTGAGGAAATACTAATATCCCATTTCCTCCCTGATCAACAGCTTGAATAGGATATGAGTAGTAGTCTTCATCATCTTCATAAGTTTTAATATATAGTATAATGATTCCTGTTACCGAAGCAACGATGCCTGTCATAATGATAATCTTCGTAATATCTGTACATAATGATATATACAAATAACATGTACTATAATGAGTGATATACATGTAATTATAATAATAATAATAATAATAATAAATAATAATAATAATAATAATATAAATTCATCTCTTGTATATGTTGTTTACCTGCAAAAGGCATCTTTAAAATGTAGTCTGTATGAGAGAATTATACAGTATTAATAGTACTGTGAATTTTAATTATAAACTTATAATGATAATAATATTAAATATAACATTTATAACAGAGTTGGGAAAGTAGCACTCCAGTGTTCTTGGAGTACTATTGTAGATTTGACATTACAATCCGTGCTAGTTGTACAGTTCTTACCAGATATTGCAGGCTTAATTCCCACACTGTACTAATATAATTGTAAATTATAAATTGTTAAGATTAGATTTTGTTATATACACTCTATATAGTGATCATACACAATGACTGTTATAAAATATATTATTATACCTGTTAATACTTAGTAGTAATCATATTACATTAACTAATAGTAACTCACTTTTTAGTAGCACTATAATGATAAGTATACAATATTCTAGGTAGTTCAGCACTTAGCACTCCTCTATTGGGATCAAGAAATATAACTACTGATAGTTGCACTGCTCTTTTATCCAATTGACCCACAGAGTTGTTTAGCAATTAAATTATGATTATAAACAAATACCATATATGGTAAATAGTATGTTTTATTATGTAGGTGATTTATTTATCGTGTGTGTGATTAAATTGGTATTGCAATTATTTGTCTAAGTCATATAAAACATAATAATTATAATATAATTATTACTACCTAGTATGACATTAAAAAATCAGTAGATTACTATTACTATTACTCCCCAAGTCAGCGTTACTGTTGTTACTACATATATAGTATGACATTAAAAATCAGTAGATTACTATTACTATTACTCCCCAAGTCAGCGTTACTGTTGGTACTACATATATAGTATGACATTAAAAATCAGTAGATTACTATTACTATTACTCCCCAAGTCAGCGTTACTGTTGTTACTACATATATAGTATGACATTAAAAATCAGTAGATTACTATTACTATTACTCCCCAAGTCAGCGTTACTGTTGTTACTACATATATAGTATGACATTAAAAATCAGTAGATTACTATTACTATTACTCCCCAAGTCAGTGTTACTGTTGTTACTACATATATAGTGTGACACTAAAGTCAGTAGATTACTATTACTATTACTCCCCAAGTCAGTGTTACTGTTGTTACTACATATATAGTGTGACACTAAAGTCAGTAGATTACTATTACTATTACTGCCCAAGTCAGTGTTACTGTTGTGGATTAGTATAGTATTGAGGTTTCTTTGAAATTCTTTCATGTTTTAAACTAAATGACCATTGCATTTAATGTTCATGAGTTTCTCAAAAACAAGTCTGTATCTTTCTGGCCGAAAACATTTCCTAGCATTACTAAAACGTCTTTCTACTGGCCAAACTATAAATGATCGAACATATTACATAAGGTCAATTAAAATTGCTATTACTAATACTATTAGTTAACTATCTCTATTTCTATTACCTCAGTTTTCTAATTACATATTACTATTATCTATTACTATTACCCCATATCTGCACCAAACCCCCTCCCCTGGAATGACGCAACTTCCTTAACTATGTATACAACACATACATGTACTATGTAAGTGACACAACCATATACATTAATCTCGTGGAAAGCAATTATAGGGATAGATAGGGATCAGAGTACATTAGTAGCCCATGACGTACTAAACGGAGAAAAAAATAATTATCATGAGGATATGAAACTGTGATATAAGCCATGCTATGAATAACTCTCTTTGATATTAATATTTAAATAGTATAAAGCAAGCTTTGACATTCATATTAGAATATGGAGTAATGACTCAGCAATGTCGAACCTATCTTATGCTTATACAAATATTTGCTTCCCATGCACTTAGACTCAAACTTCTCTGAAATGTATTTATGGATATTTTGTAGTAAGTCAACTGTCATTCAAATAGTTGGAATTGTTATTGCCATATTTGTAAAACTTTGTATCAATTATGAGATTATATGACTGATGTACATACAACATTACTATATATATATTGGTGAATTTCATCTAGTGAAACAATCATCAGTAACTTTGCTACCATGTGGATATGCACTTTTAACCTTCTCTTGATTATCAACCATAATCTCCAATAAATGTGATTGGAAGTTCTGATCCAGTGCCTCACCTCGATCCTGAATGAACTTTGTAACTTCCTCACACACTCTGATAACAGACTGTTTGGCAGTATGTGCCCTCTTTCTTAAACATTTCCAATTTAGCTTTTTTTGTGGGCTGGCATCTTTCATTTGAGAATCTGCTTGATTCTCTGGATGAGTCAGAACATTGCTTACTCCATCTGTGATACCATAGAACCTCTCTTATTATGACATATAATCTACAGTCAGGCATACAGACAGTACGTTAAGCAAGTTCCCCATACCAGAGCTTTACATGTAAATGGATCTACTTTGCTTTTGTGTACAAACATAGTCCATGTATAGTCGGCATTAACTGTTAAGCTATGAGTGAGCACTAAAGGTCATTCACGTCCAACTTATCCTCAGAAAAATGTTCATAACTTTAGTTTGAATGACCAACAATCTGTGCCATTTTCATATGATTATCCTTCCCGTTCGTTTTTGTATGTCAAATTTCAATCCATTGCTTCATTAATGAGTTACACTATAATCATGTATTAACCTTATGACATTAAACTATACACTATATTACATATAAAGTCATCACATCGTAATGTTGAGGACATCATGAATGTGAACAGACTTTAGACTGACTGATTACTGATTCAATTATCAGCATTCATTACTTTGTATACACTTAATCCTTTCATTTTAATCTCATCCTGTTTAAAATTTAATATCCACTTATTGTAGAAGTTACTTGGTTCTCCAGTGTATGCAAGAGTCCAGCATTCTGCAGCATATGTCACTGATGATACTGTTGAGTTATCTGGATGGAGAATATTGAGAGTTATGGTGAAACATATTTGGCCAAAAGACAAACCATCTCTTAAAGCACGGGTAGTCGCTGCTGTGGGTTTCTTAGTAGGAGCTAAGGTCAGTTGTGTGATGACTAAGTGCAAATATGATGTGTTTTCTTGTATGTTCACATACTTGCATTCACCTAATCATCTGTCCACACATGCATCTAATGTCTCATCACTTACACAGTTTACATTCCATCTGTCTATTCACCCATGCATCTACACATGTACATTTAGTCCATCATTAGCTCATCTATTGGTTCATCTATTAGTTCATTCATTCATCATTCCTCATATGCACTTACATCCATCAATCCATTCATTCATCCCTTAGTCCAACCAACCAATGCATCCATTAGTCCATCCATTAGTCCATTCGTTCATCCATTCAACTACTAATGTATATACATATATTTGTACATGTAACTAACTAAACTCATTCTATTTGCAGTTGTTGAATATTCAGGTACCATTCTTTTTCAAATATGCTGTGGATCATTTCTCTGCCTTACCTTCTCTTACTAGTGCTGAAAATACTATAATAACAGTTGGAACTGCACTTCTACTAGGATGTTAGCTATACTAAATCATGGACCTCACTCATTCAGTTATACATACAGCATTGTCTGTACATATTTGCAATCCACTTTCTCATTAGTCACTCATATATCTATTCAATTATGCATTCATTTGTTCAGTCATGCATTTATTAACTCATCCATCCAATTTCATCCATGCATCCAATCTTTTATCCATATGTCCATCCAATGAATGCATGAATGGATTGATAAATGGATGGATGGATGGATGGATGGATGGATGGATGGATGGATTGATTGATAAATGATTGATGGATGAATAGATGGATTGATAAATGGATGGATGGATAGATGGATGGATGGATTGATGAATGGATGGATGGATGGATGGATGGATGGATGGATTGATAAATGATTGATGGACGAATGAATGGATGGATGGATGGATGGATGGATGGATGGATGGATGGATGGATGGATGGATAAATGAATGGTTGGATGGATTGATGGATGGATGGATGGACAAACGAATAAATGAATGAATGGATGAATGGGAATGATCTGACCATTTATCCATACATCCACCCATACAATTTTCTTCCATTGATCCATCCATTAATCCATCCATTTATCGATTCTTCTACTCATCCAAGCATTCATTCATCTATCCATTCATCCATCGACTCCATTCTTCCATTCACTCATCAATCCATTCATGTACATGTGCATGTGTACATCTATCTATCTGTTCACATGTCTATCCATCCTTCTATTCTTCTATTAATGCATTTCCATTCTCACTCAATCTATTTCAGATGGAGCTGCTAGAATTGGTTCATCATTATTCAATGAATTGCGAACTGCTACATTTGCTAAAGTAGCTCAATCATCAATTCATACCATAGCTAGAAGAACATTTCTTCATTTACATTCCCTTGACCTGAGCTATCATTTATCAAGACAGACAGGAGCCATGTCTAGAGCTGTGGATAGAGGAACAAGGTTAGTAAATGAAAGGGAGAGAGAGGTGAGGGTGGGCAGGAGTAAGGGAGAGAAAGAGGAGGAAGAGAGTGAGAGATAGAAGGAGAGGTACAGGCAGAGGAAGAAGGAGGGGCAGAGGGAAGAGGAGAGAGAGAGTGAGAGAGATAGATAGATAGATTAACTAGCAATCGGATATTGCTTTTATAAACCACAATCATGAATATATTTATTGTGTGTTGATTTCAAGAACCATAAATATTTCTTTTTTAATGACCTCTTCCTATTGTGGACTTCATTAACCCTTAGAGAACTGAGCTTGTTTTTAAAAATTCTTCCCATTTTCAACACTGATGTCTAGATTGTGTGGGGAGGGCAACTGAATCCCCTAATTGTGTGGGTGGTAGAACCAGCTACACTCAGAATATCAGCTATCAACTAGATAGCATGGGCGGGACCACTCAATCCCAAAATTGCGCCGGCAGCTAGGGGGCTGTGCCCCCTTCGGACCCCAATTAACAGGGGCACTCACCTTTAAAATTCTCCCTATAGTCGCTAAGGGCAGCTAAAAAAACCATCAATGTTTTTACCTTTATTCATGGGCTTATCTCTGACACCAATTACAAACATTTGGAGTGCTTCATAATGCTAGAAACACATCAAGTGAAATATTGGATATGGAGAGAAACAGAGTAGTGTTTGAAGATGTTGTAGCATTACTGTTGCCTACAATAATATATGCATTGTATCACTTTAAACCACCTGTCATGTGCTTAACATTATATTTGTAATTGTAATATAGTTTTAAACCATGGAAAGCACATTGGTAGATGATCAGCCTGCACTAAATCAAATATACATCTACATGTACATGATGGAGTCATCTATACTATGGCCAGTGCTTTACATGTTAACATGTAATCATTCATCTAAAGGATATTTGCTTTTATGTACTTCGTGCTCTAAATGATAATATTTGGCTATGGTAACGTAGTATTACTCTCAAAGATTTTGATAGACAGTGATATATATATATATATATATATATATATATATATATATATATATATATATATATATATACTTGGATCACATATAGTACACTATAGTAAGCATTCCCTGATAATTAATTTATATGGGTTGCTATGGTAATATCATTGTATAAGTAATGTTATTTACTCAAATATATAATTGAAAAGTACAGACATTCATACACTTGTACATGTTTAATATAAATTGTATATTTATTTTGTTTGACATACACATTTTACAATAAGATAATAATAACACAACTATTGTATTCATTAATATACACTATACTTATTGTCTATTATTGTGTGTATAGCAGTGCCTCCAACTAGACATTACTCATTTCAGTGTAATATTTATAATCTTCAGTATTCTAACAAAATATTCAAAGAAAAATGACTAAAGTATTCATTCATTAAGTAAGTTAATGAAGCTCGTCTTTATGTATACACAAATACCACTCCAATATGGACTGATATAGACTCACGTCCTATGACTCATCATGTCAGTACATCCACTAACAAACAATACTACAATAGAGGACTTAACAAATATTTGTTTTAAATAATGTAATTTTTAAAATATTTTTTTTACAATTATTATTAAAGCTGTTTATTTATATTAATTAATTAACTAATAATTACTCACTTTTTAGTAGAACTATAATGATGAGTGTACGTAGTTCTCTTTGTAGAATTTTTAGCACTTCTCTGTTATGATCAAGAATCCATTTTATACCAGCATGATGCTTTATATATGTCATCAGGATTGATAAACAAATGCCTTATATGGAGATAAAGAACACTACAGAATAAGACTTCTTCTGCACATCATCGTTTCAGTATACTGCAAAAACAATTAGCATTAAACATCCTCTTTGGTAACACCAGCAATATATTTTTTTTAAATACAGGGCCAATGCTTCCATCCATGGGCTTTAAATTGCTTGTAATATAGGATTATTTAACACCTGTTAAATAATCCAGAGGCTATTGAGTTACAGTATAATCATGTATTAACCTTATGATATTAAACTATACACTATAGTACATATAAGTTAATGAGTTACAGTATAATCATGTATTAACCTTATGATATTAAACTATACACTATAGTACATATAAATTATTGAGTTACAGTATAATCATGTATTAACCTTATGATATTAAGCTATACACTATAGTACATATAAGTTATTGAGTTACAGTATAATCATGTATTAACCTTATGATATTAAACTATACACTATAGTACATATAAGTTATTGAGTTACAGTATAATCATGTATTAACCTTATGATATTAAACTATACACTATAGTACATATAAGTTATTGAGTTACTGTATAATCATGTATTAACCTTATGATATTAAACTATACACTATAGTACATATAAGTTATTGAGTTACAGTATAATCATGTATTAACCTTATGATATTAAACTATACACTATAGTACATATAAGTTATTGAGTTACAGTATAATCATGTATTAACCTTATGATATTAAGCTATACACTATAGTACATATAAGTTATTGAGTTACAGTATAATCATGTATTAACCTTATGATATTAAACTATACACTATAGTACATATAAGTTATTGAGTTACAGTATAATCATGTATTAACCTTATGATATTAAACTATACACTATAGTACATATAAGTTATTATGGTATTAAGTTTCACTGACTCCTGCAAAAACTAACATTATACATTATATAAAACCTAGTCTGAGTCATTATTTGAAATGTGTATGTATGTGTGAATGCACATGTATATGTAACCAGTTACTACAAAAAGCACCTGCAACTGATAGCTAGTATATGTGCTTGCAGGTTGTTATGTTAACACACTCTACATATAACTATAATTATTAATTAATGTTATACAGAAATACATGTACATGGGTTTATAACTATCTACGTACAGTAGTGTAATTAACACTGTACCATGTGTGAACAGTTGCAAACTAGATAAATACACTCACACAGACAATATCAGATCTGATCTCCATATAGGCATATAGGTAAATTGCTGATTTATGCTGAATATAGATGCAACACTAGTAAGTGAATTATTTTTATTGCAGAGATACTGTAATGGTAGTGACTACATGAAGAATTTGGTATTGTATATTTAAGGATAGTAATAACCTTTCAATCAATTATAAAATTATTTAATACATGCACATATATGTAGTGTGTGTATGCTATGTAAGGAAATTTATATGCTATATTGATTCTGTCGATTAAATATCTCAATTAATTTTTTAGCAGTTAATAAGTGAATTTTCTTAACCAAAAGTTGAATATCTTCATGACATAACTAGTAATATTCTTGTCCGGGTATATATTTCCTTTGTTGGTTAATTGAATGCATACGATATTAATTATGCATCACTTGTAATAATTGTGGCTGTTCATTTTCTAAGCCATTGTGGCTGCTTATTTTCTAAGCCATGGTGGCTGGTAATTATTTTTCTAAGCCATTGTGGCTGATTATTTTTATGGCCCATAGGGCCATCCCTATGATTGCTTTTCCACGGGTTCGATGTATGTTTATATATATATTTTCTTGTGTCCACTTCGCGATTATGCGTTGTTTATGTAGTTAAGGAAGTTGCGTCTTTCCCGGGGGCTCGGTCAATTAATGGGCGTGGTGCGTATTAGAACGCGCGCTCGAAAGAAAGCTGCTTGTAGCTTACATAGAAACTGGAACTACTAGCTAACTATTCTACCTGAAATATATTCCTAAAGTTCTACAAGATCCTTTAAAAGGTAAAGAGAGCAAAATAATAACTATAATAGGCTGTTGTGTTTCAGACATGATAAAGTCAGCCATGATTACTGAATGCTGGACACTATAAAGCAATCATAGGGATACTTTTCTCTCTATGTACACTTGTTCTAAGCCATAGTAGCTGCTCTAATGTTTAATGAAGCCGTTGTGGCTGCTTGTTTGTTTGTTGTATGTGTGTTTGTTTGCACCTTTTGCTAGCATGCTAGACAGTAATGTACATGTACATGTAGTAGATACAACAGCTCAGTAATGTACTTGTACATGTAGTAGATACAACAGCTCAGTAATGTACATGTACATGTAGTAGATACAGTTCAGTAATGTACATGTACATGTAGTAGATACAGTTCAGTAATGTACATATGCATGTAGTAGATACAACAGTTCAGTAATGTACATGTACATGTAGTAGATACAACAGCTCAGTAATGTACATGTACATGTAGTAGATACAACAGTTCAGTAATGTACATGTACATGTAGTAGATACAACAGCTCAGTAATGTACATGTACATGTAGTAGATACAACAGCTCAGTAATGTACATGTACATGTAGTAGATACAGTTCAGTAATGTACATATGCATGTAGTAGATACAACAGTTCAGTAATGTACATGTACATGTAGTAGATACAACAGTTCAGTAATGTACATGTACATGTAGTAGATACAGTTCAGTAATGTACATGTACATGTAGTAGATACAGTTCAGTAATGTACATATGCATGTAGTAGATACAACAGTTCAGTAATGTACATGTACATGTAGTAGATACAGTTCAGTAATGTACGTAAGAATGGCCATTTCCAACCTAAATCAATAATTAATTATTATGTACAGTGTATACATATACATATATACATACATACACACATACATGTGTACATACATTCCATGTTTCCTTACTGTTTAACTACAAGATTAGTAAATTGTGTAAAGTTAGTTGTTTTTTTTTAACTGAAGCTAACAGATACAGTATAATAATGATTTGATAATTAATGCATGAACAATACCAAGTGTTATTACTATTAAAATAAGGAAATGTATATAAAGTATTTATGATAGTTAGTATTCAGTATCTCTTTGGTAGTACTAACAATCCATTTTTACCCTCATCTTCAGCAGGAATTGGATGTGTATATATGTACTCCTCTTCTTCCCTACTAATAGTATATATCATGATAATGGTAGTCAATGTAACTACACCTCCTAATATGATCACTATCTTCAGTGTATTATCTGTACATATACTCCAGTCTGTATTTCAAAATATACAGTGTTATGTGTATTATATACATTGTCATGTTTATATTAAATATCTCTTATATTCCACATGATGTGTGTCACTACATTTACTGTGTAAGTCTTTACATTTTAATGATTTTTTAAGAATTTAGTGACACTTGAATACACTAACATATGTTAAAATAATTATGAATAAATATTACATTTGATATTTTATGGAATATACATGACATAATTATGTAGACTTGTAATTCTATTTTAACTAAAACTCCTGAACATCATGCTTTAGTTGTACATGTAAACAGTAGATAATAATTATTAATTATTAATTTATCATACCTGTGGGCATCTTGAATTCCAAAAATTTCAGACTGTAAACCTGTATGTATATAAGCTATTAGTATAATATAGGTCTTGTGTGATAGTGAAATAACCTACATGTATTAGGTAGCGATAAACAGATCATAATAATATTATAGTAAATGCACTACTGTTGGTTTTCTCTAAAGAAGAAACATATGCTCTAGCCTCTAGTATAGTAAATTTAAGAACAGTACAGTATAGTACACGTAAGAACAGTATACCGTAATTCGGGAAAATTTCTTATTATAAAAATTTTTGTATAACAGCATGTGTATGAAATTTTTAAATTCTAAAATAAACGGGTATTCGGAAATAAACGGTATTCGGAAATAATAACATACGCACGTACGAAAATTTATACATACGAAAAATAAAAATTCGAAATATTTTAGAGACGAAATATTCCCGATTTACGGTAGTACAGTACGCTTAAAAACAGTATAGTACAGTACAGTACAGTACAGTACAGTACAGTACAGTACAGTACAGTACAGTACAGTTAAGTACAGTACAGTACAGTACAGTACAGTACAGTACAGTACAGTACAGTTAAGTACAGTACAGTACAGTACAGTACAGTACAGTACAGTACAGTTAGGCACAGTACAGTACAGTTAAGTACAGTACAGTATACACATACATGAAGTTTGTAAGCAGGATGAATTAACACCAACCAATTGATTTACTTTAAAATAACATTTGCCACACACTTGTCATATGCCATATAATACATAATTGAAAAGTAACCACTTAACACATATAGTAGTACATGTAGTATCTAATTTTATTATCTTATTCATGAAGCAGCTATATCTTTGATGATAATCTCATTATTTACAATTATCACACAGGTCTAGTATACCAGCTATCTTTATCAAATTATTTTATCTTATCAATTAATAAAAGATGATTAAATACTATACATTAGTTAATAGTTAATGATAATTCATTAATTATATTTATTTACTCTAACCATGAAGTTAAGATGCTGAAATTCATTTTTGTTTTCTCTTATGCAAAAATCCAATTATGACACATCTTTAAATAATAATATTTAATTTGAATCCAATTTGCAATCAAAATTATGTATATAACTAATAATTAACTCACCTTACAGTATTGCACTTGTAGTCTCAATTGTCTGTGAAGATAATTATTCAGTTTAATTTGCAGAAGTTGCAATTTTGTTTGAGACCCAGCTATCTGTCCACTAGCTTGTTTTACACACACTGAAACGAATGATATAAATTCATCCCTTTTATAACATGTTATAATAACTTCCTGTTGCTAATTACATTACAATACACTGATATAGTACTTACGAATAATTATACTAATTATAGTATATGATATACATGTACATATGTACATACATGTATGACTTTGATGACATTCTTTATTGTCATGGAACTGTGTACATGATTGTCTTGCTCTCCTACCAGTTAGTTTTGAATTTTATGCTGAAAAACATTGTTTCACAACATTGATTGAACATGGTTGACCAAATGTCATTTACCACTGATGCACTCCCCCGCACATAATAAATTATACTAGGAGAAATTTTGTAAAACAAGGTCAGTCCTCTAAGGGTTAAAAGATACAGATATAGTGTAGAAAATAAATTGAATTAAACATTCCACCAGTTTGCTTCTTTGATATTAACATATGATGTTTATGGTAATATGTGTATCATATTTTAGAATTAGCAAATTGTTCGAATATAAGCGTTTATAAAAGCTGTAGATTATATCACTATACTCACATAAGTAATGTATGTACATGTATGTATGTATGCATGTACAGTACATGTATGTACATGTATATATGTGTGTATGTATCATGTATGTATTGTATATAATGTATATTTATATGTATACATGTAATATTATTAATAGAAATTAAAAAGGCTGTTTGTAGATTACTAGTGAGTGTTTGTATAACATATCTACATGTCATAAATTTTTGGTACTAATACTCAAAGTCATACATGTATGTACATATGTACATGTATATCATATACTATAATTAGTATAACTATTCATAAATACTATATCAGTGTATTGTAATGTACTATATCAGTGTATTGTAATGTACTATATCAGTGTATTGTAATGTACTATATCAGTGTATTGTAATGTACTATATCAGTGTATTGTAATGTAATTTATAATTTATAATAATGTAATTTATAAGCATTTGATTTAAAGTTCGATATGTACTTCAGTCCTTGAGTTCATTCATATGAGTGGAAATGGGAATAATATTTAAGGGATGGCAGGTTTTTTGCAATTCTTTGTTTCCTGTACAAGAAACAAAGAATTGCAAAACATTATTGACCTACAAATTGACACAAAGTATTTCTTAAAATAAAAGTGATAAAAAACAAGGATTACAGTCCTTGAAATACTTACACATTGATTTCCAAAATGCTGGATAAATCTCTGACCAAAATTACAGATATGCATATAGATACATACACACACATACTAGGGATGGGCGATTATGAAAATATGAGTCAACGATTATTGTTTTTGCAAGTATCACGATTATTGCGATTATTGGCTACCTTACATATCATGTAGATTTCATTCAACAATCAAATTGATACCTTTTATTTGTTGAGTAAACAGTGTTGAAAAACTGATTTAGATGTGATAGTACTGAAAACCTGAAGTTATGGCACAATAATTGTTATTTTTGTGACCACGATATGGGAATATTTAGACGATACGATTATCACAGGAAATTTTAATCACGATTATCACGATAATCAAAATATTGCCCATCCCTAACACATACACACATATATAAACAGATATGCATATAGATACATACACACACATACACACATATATAAACAGATATGCATATAGATACATATACACACGTACACATATATATATAAACAGATATGCATATAGATACATACACACACGTACACATATATATATAAACAGATATGCATATAGATACATACACACACATACACATATATATAAACAGATATGCATATAGATACATACACACACATACACATATATATAAACAGATATGCATATAGATACATATACACACATACACACATATATAACAGATATGCATATAGATACATACACACACATACACATATATATATAAACAGATATGCATATAGATACATATACACACATACACATATATATATAAACAGATATGCATATAGATACATATACACACATACACATATATATATAAACAGATATGCATATTGATACATACACACACATACACTTATATATAAACAGATATGCATATAGATACATATACACCAGAGCATAAACGAAGGTGATTTTTACACCTTCGAAGGTTTGTTTCAACTAGAACAAGAAGGTTCACGAAGGTGTAACACTATGAATGTGTTAACTTTGTACCTATACAAGTGTTTATCTAATGGGAGACCTCTTACTTCAGAAGATGGCAGATCAGATTCAGTACATTCTGGTTTTGAAAGTCCACACTCTCGTCCATGGTCTCTTCACTCAGCCATTATCAATCTCCATGTGACAAATGTAATAAGTTATAAATAATAATTATTGCAGCAAATAATTAACCATGTGTTAATTGCGAACCTTTGTGGAATGGATTCTACCTTCGAAGGTAAGGAATTATAACGAACCTTCGAATGTTACCACCTTTGTTTATGCCCTGATATACACACATGCAATATTTTGTGTATTGTATTACATATACGCTGAACAGTTAAATGCTAACATAATTATGAATAGTTGTGACCATGAATACATTTGGCAAATACTAATTTTTGCTTAGTTATGTCCCATCATAGAGCAATAGCCTCTGGATTAAATTCTCTTGATTATCAGCTATGTGTATTAAGTTATAATAACACTTATTTATCTGATTATTGTAGTATGCACTATAAACAAAATCTTCTTTATTGAGCAATATTTCAGCCCACAAGCTAAATACAAATACTTATAGAGACCAAACCCAAGGGATAGTAAATAACCACATATGACTACAAATAACTCATTACATGTATAATATGTACACATGTACATGTGTCATTAGTCAATTATTAAGTTATTATAACACTTATTCATTATAGTGTGCAGTGAGTGACACATGTAGATATCTGGGTACTTATTAACCCTTTGGTTTTGTATCTATAAGTATTGGGTTGGATGTATTTAGTTTGTGGGCTTAATGAAGATTTCAATAATATGTAAACATTTGAAATCAGCATTATGATTATAATATAATACAGGTGTGTAATTATATGGAGTTACAAAATGTATTTGTAGGGACATCTGGGTACTTATTAACCCTTTGGCTTTGTATAAGTATTGGGTTGGATGTATTTGGTTTGTGGGCTTAATGAAGATTTCAAAAAATATGTAAACATTTGAAATCAGCATTATGATTATAATATAATACAGGTGTGTAATTATAGTGAGTTACAAAATGTATTTGTAGGGACATCTGGGTACTTATTAACCCTTTGGCTTTGTATAAGTATTGGGTTGGATGTATTTGGTTTGTGGGCTTAATGAAGATTTCAATAATATGTAAACATTTGAAATCAGCATTATGATTATAATATAATACAGGTGTGTAATTATATGGAGTTACAAAATGTATTTGTAGGGACATCTGGGTATTTATTAACCCTTTGGCTTTGTATATACATGTATGAGTATTGGGTTGGATGTATTAGTTTGTGGGCTTAATGAAGATTTCAATAATATGTAAACATTCCCAATCAGCATTATGAATATATACAAGTGTGTAATTGTAGCGAGTCATATGTGTATCCCTTGGGCTGGTCTCTATAAGTACTGGGTTGGGTGTATTTAACTATTTATAAAATTAATGTGTATTAGAATTTTTGTCTTTACTAGTTTAGTATAATTATATTCACGCACTGTATTCATGAGGTTACTACAATAAGGTAATGTCCAGGTCATGTCATGTGTGTAAACTGTTTATGGTTTAGAAGATGAATCAAAGTTCCAACACATTTACAAACATGTTACATGTATCTAACACCACGCATTGATAGTAATTAAATTCTACCTTCATTGCAAACAGTTTTTGTGCCTTCTACATTGTACATGTACCTCCATTTTCTCATACACTGTCACATATGAGTAATTAGTCATTTAAGTGAGTTTTGTTAATTTAATTTAATTGGATATGAATTTATTCCTCAATATTGAAGTAACATAATATAATAGTGATTGGGTAAAGTTAGTTGTATTTCTAAACTGAAGTTAACATATACAGTATAATAATGATTGGATAATTAATGTATGAACAATACCAAGTGTTATTACTATTAAAATAAGGAAATGTATATAAAGTATTTATGATAGTTAATATTCAGTATCTCTTTGGTAGTACTAACAATCCATTTTTACTCTCATCTTCAGCAGGAATTGGATGTGTATATATGTACTCCTCTTCTTCTCTACTAATAGTATATATCATGATAATGGTAGTCAATGTAACTACACCTCCTATTATGATCACTATCTTCAGTGTATTATCTGTACATATATAATAACATGTATACTCCAGTCTGTGTATTATTGAAAATGTCATGTTTATAATTATTATATAGCATAATTATTTATATATTCCATATAATGTGTGTCATGTTAAAATAATTATGAATAAATATTATATTTGATAATTTTTGGAATCCAGTATTGTTGAATTTATGCATGTAGCTCATGTATGAAATATAATTATGTTCGTATACTTTTAATCTACATGTACAACTGACCTTACATGCGTGAACACTTACAAAAAGATAATATGCAAAATTTTAATGATTATACAATTTTAATACATGTACAAGTGTGTGCATGTACATGGTGACATCATTTACATGTACATGTACATACTCTATATACATACATACATGTACATACATGTACCTGTACATACTCTATATACATACATACATGTACATACATGTACCTGTACATACTCTATATACATACATACATGTACATACATGTACATGTACATATTCTATATACATACATACATGTATATACATGTACATGTACATACTCTATATGTATATACATGTACATGTATATTTTATTTATTACTAATTGCTTTATCCATTTCATGCTCAATGAAAGCTTTTTTACTCTATATACATGTACATGATGTACAAGTATTTACATGTATATGGACATCATTTACATGTACATGTACATACTTGTACATTGTAATTATAATTAGAAAGAGAGAGACACATAGAAGGAAATTAGATGTACATTAACTCCACATGTTCATGTTATCACATTATCTTTGTTAAATATTGTCAATGTGTGATACACTGTATATATATGTACAATATTACCATTAGTGATTTATGTACATTATCATACTTGTGAAGAGCATCTTGAATTGTCCAAACTGTAAACCTGTATAATTATAGTATTAATATTAATGTTATTAGTATACTAGTTATCTCTACCAAACTATTAATTATTATGTCAATTTAATGAAATATGATTAATTACTATACATTTAGTAATTATTACTTATGGAGAAATTCAGTATTTGTATTTTTTACTCCAAACATCAATTAAACTACTGGAATGCATTTTTGTTTTCTCTTATATGCAAAATCCAAATTATGACCAGACATGTGGCGAGCATCTGAGTGCTTGGGAGGTGCTTTTCTGTACTTTTCTGCCACAAGCACTTAGAAAAGTGCTTGAAAGATAGCATTAGTGCTTTTAAGCACAAAGGTGGTTTATACATTTTAAAAATAATCTTATAAATTATAATCATAATAATCAGTATGTGTAAATTGTTTAGGCACGAGAGGTGACTTGCTGATATGCTACATTTTTAGTTCTAAAGATGTAACAGAAACAGTTTAATGAAAGATTAGAGTTTATAGTGCGTCTAAAACTATACAAACAATGTTACAATGTGCATGTATTAAATAAAATTATTATTACTAGTATAAGCATTACTAAGAATCATATTACGAGTTTATTAACTAATAGTTACTCACCTTTTAGTAGCAGTATAATGATTAGATATAGGTAGTTCTTTTTGTAGAAAGTTCAGCACTTCTATGTTATGATCCAGTTAAGCTTTCTCTATAGTTACTACAGTGCACTATTTTATATACTCAACACAGGCAGGAAATGTAACCTACAGTACATGTAGATTTACATGTAGGACACAACAAATACAAATACATCATACCTTATATGGTATGGTTAAATCAAAACAAGTGGTGTGTGGCAGCAAATATGTATATATACTGATTGCATGCTATGTAAACAGTCAGGAAAAGATGAAATCCTCTGTATCTCAATAATCAATCATATTAGTTCATTTATAAATAACTAATGCTTATAGTTACTGTAGTACACTGTTTTCCCAACAAACTATACCACCATTGCTTATAACATAAACAAATGCCTTATATAGATTTTGAACTATGTTGATTTAACTGTACAATGGCTTGACAATGAGCCATTTTCAGTGACTTTTACATATTGTGGACTATGATATATATTCCAACAGCAAAGTCTTTTCAGTCTTGGAGTTATGTTATCATCAACATAATTATGTATTCGTCCATTTTGTTTTCTTTGCCATAAAGCAATGACCTTTCTTTATGGCAGGCAGTAAAAGTAGCATTTCCACACACACTCTCTCCCAGTCCACCAGCTCTAAATGACTGTTGAAACACTGATTTGCATGCTATGGAAACACTCATGAAAAATAGTGTTTGAAAATGTTGTAGCATTCCTGTTGCTGTACATACAATAAATTCAATGTATCACTGTACACCATGTGCATTCTACAGTAACATTATATTCATAATTGTAAACCATGGAAAGCACATTGGTAGATGATCAGCCTGCAATGAATCAAATATACGTTTACATATGGAGTCATCTATACTATGGCCAGTACTTTACAAGTTAACATGTAATCATTCATCCAAAGGATATTTGCTAATATGTACTTTGTACTGTAAATGTTATACAGTTTATCTCAGATAGCATCTCTTAATGAGTAATGCTAGCTGAGGTATATGGCATAGTTGCTATGGTAATGCAGTATTACTCTCAAAGGTTTTGATAGATCTATTAACAATGATAAATATATAATTGTATATTATATAGTAGTAAACATTCCGTGATAATTAATTTATAATGGTTGCTATGGTAATATCATTGTATAAGGAATGTTCTTTACTCATTAAAAAGTACAGACATTCATAAACATATACATGTTTAATATAAATTGTATTATTTATTTATTTTGTTTGACATACACATTTAACAATATAATAATAATAACACAACTATTGTGAGTCGATGTATGTATGCCTGTGTGTATGTGAGTGATGTATGTGTGTATTTGTTCAAGGTATGTGAGTCGATGTATGTGTGCCTGTGTGTATGTGAGTGATGTATGTGTGTATTTGTTCAAGGTATGTGAGTCGATGTATGTATGCCTGTGTGTATGTAAGTGAATGTATGTGTAATTGTGTATGTGTGTGTTTCTGTGTCTTCCTCCACCTGATAAAGCTACATTAAATTAGGTTATGTTCCAGAAAGACTGATTCTTGATGGATTGTCATTTCGCGTTCCTGGTGGAAAGAAAATAGCTATTGTTGGTGAAAGTGGCTCTGGGTATGTGGTAATTATGTAATGCTAGTCACTTCTAGCTAGTTTATATATGTACATAAAAATATATAATAATAAAAATATAGTAAATGTACGACTAACTATGTACATAATTAATATAATTATGTAAGTATGCATGTACATGTACATGTATGTAACAGACTAACAGTGTATGTAATATGTATGGTATGCACGTATGTACATTGTACATGTATGTATGCAACTGCATGCTTATATGCTTTGGAGTAAAGATATGGTACATATTATACATACATACTAAGGTTGGGCAATAATTCAATATATCACATACATTGTAATATTATTCCATTGCAATAATCATATCACATGATTTTGGTCTGACAATATTATTACAATGCAAATATTGTCTTACTGCAATTAAATAATAGTTATAATATATGTAGTTAAAAAATACTATAACAATTGAACCGTATGCTCTCAAGATAAAGATAAGGAATGTCATCTTGTAAAAAATATCGCAAGTCTCCTTAAGGCAATTTTCAGTATCGTCCAACCCTAACACATACTGTATGTATGTGTATATTACTTATTAGTACAATACATATAATATGAAATTATCAATATACCTGATAGGAAATGTACTGTACAGATTCTATGATCCTGAATCAGGTCGTATATTAATAGGAGATGAAGATATTCATGATATTACACTTGACAGTCTAAGGAAATCCATAGGGGCAGTACCACAAGATTGTGTACTGTTCAATTGACAAGTACACCAATTACAGTATATTACAGTATAGTGTACAGTACATTACAGTATAGTATAGACTGTATAGTACAGTATAGTATAGTACAGTACAGTACAGTATAGTACAGATTACATGAAAATACGGTATATTACAATACAGTGTAGATAGTACAGATTACATGAAATACACTATAATACAATACAGTACAGTACAGTACAGTACAGTACAGTACAGTATAGTACAGCATAGTACAGTAAAGCATAGTATAGTACAGTATAGCATTGTACAGTGCAGTATAGCGTAGTATAGTACAGTATAGCATTGTACAGTAAGCATAGCATGGTATAGTACAGTATAGCATAGTATAGTACAGTATAGCATTGTACAGTACAGCATAGCATAGTATAGTACAGTATAGCATTGTACAGTACAGCATAACTAGTAGAGTACAGTATAGCATTGTACAGTACAGCATAGCATAGTATAGTACAGTATAGCATAGTATAGTACAGTATAGCATTATACAGTACAGCATAGCATAGTATAGTACAGTATAGCATAGTATAGTACAGTATAGCATTGTACAGTACAGCATAGCATAGTATAGTACAGTATAACATAGTATAGCATAGTATAGTACAGTATAGCATTGTACAGTACAGCATAACTAGTAGAGTACAGTATAGCTTTGTACAGTACAGCATAGCATAGTATAGTACAGTATAGTTTTTTTTTTACTAATAATAACAAGAGTTATAGTAATGTGGTTGGATGGATCAGAGCTAGACTCTCGTTTGCAATCTTAAGAGCAACAGTACTATGCTTGCGTGGCTCTCATACAAAATGGCGAAGTATTGGTTTGGATGATGGAGCACCAATTCATGGTTTTAATGACAGATTTAATTTCAAAATAAATTATATTATTTTCATCCTGTATTATTTTCACTTGAAATCATTTTTACTCTTTATGTTTCATCGTTGCTTTGCTTATATAATATACTGTATGTACAGTATGTGTAATTGTGTATATTACTTATTAGTACAATACATATAATTATATGACATTATATCAATATACCTGATAGGAAATCTACTATAGTGAGACTACTATACAGTTTCTATGATCATGAATCAGGTCGTATATTAATAGGAGATGAAGATATTCATGATGTTACACTTGACAGTCTAAGGAAATCCATAGGGGCAGTACCACAAGACTGTGTACTGTTCAATTGACAAGCACAGCAATTACTGTCAAAATGTAGAAATGAAACTACTAAGTGATTACTGTATTGTATGGTGACTTTTTATTGACATTATATACAACAAAGCTGAACATATCAATGAATATTAATAAACTGTCTCTACCTAGTGACTGAGATACAGACTCATAAGTTAATTTTTGAATTGTTGTGAAGTTCTGATTATCATGATATAGTTCTTCAACATGTATCTTTACATCATTAATATGTCTTTTGATCTCTCCTATAATAATTATAGTACAGATTACAGGAAAATGCAGTATATTACAATACAGTACAGAACAGTACAGTATAGTACAATAATGTACAGTACAGTACAGTACAATAATGTACAGTATAGTATAGTATAGTACAGTATAGCATACAGGGTTTTACACAGCAGAGAGGGGATATCCCACTCTGGATATCAGACCAAATTTATTTTGACGTGGAGATATTTTGGCTACAGGCCTTCTTGGAGCCCAGAAGCAACCTCAGAGAACCTAAATTTAAAACACCTGGGAAAGCATACCCCTGGGAGCAGTGTGCTTCACATAGTCAATTCATTCCCCTCCTAACAAAAAATCCTGTATTAAAATACAGCCTAGTGCGGTATAGCATAGTATAGTACAGTATGTAATAGTTAAAGTACCATTCGAGTGCAGTACGGGAATTACAGCACGAGAGGTGTGGTCGAGAAAGCCATACAGCACGAGGCGAAGCCGAATGCTGTATGGCTTTCGAGACTACAACTCGAGTGCTGTAATTCCCGTACTGCACGAGAGTGAATGGTGCTTTAATTAATTTATAGCACATTGCTGAGGTATATCAAAGGCTAAATTTATGTAAACAGTCCCTCCTCTAATGAGCTAAGAAACCACATCATTTTGATTGCTAAACCACAGTTCAATATGAGTCATACAGGCACACCTGTTCTCAATATGAAAAATACAGCACTGTCGGTGCCTTTGATACACCCACGCAGTGTACTATAAAGCATAGTATAGTACAGTAAAGTACAGTATACTATAGTACAGTACAGTGAGTATCATCTCTGATCATAGTATGTGAATAATACTAACAGAAAATCAGGTGACAGATATCATAGTTTTATAAAGATAATCATATTGATATAAACATTCATCTTGACGTCAGTGTGGAAGAATCAACAATCTTACTAGGACCATTTTCATATATTATAATCATTGTTCCCATTCTTTTTGTGAAATTGCAATAAAATAGCCGTTTATAAGAGTTTTGCTCCGTATTACCAGCTTTTTTGGCTTTTGAAGAGCAGAGCAATCTGTAAATAGACCAATGCTGCTTGTATAAACATCTATTGTAGTTGATTACAGCAAAAAGGTGAGGTAATATTTTAGTGAAAACAAATCATTCGGTTATCCGACTGTCGAATATCCAGATAGTCCAGATAGTAAAAGCAGGATCCATTACAGCATGCTATATATATAGCAGTAGAGACAATTTTTTGTCTCTTGTTCCTCGTGTGCACCAACTTGAGCAGGAAATGAGGTACATAAAACCAGTCTTAGAGGATGCCAAATCTGAAATGAATCTCCAACGATCACATACAGCTTGCTGGATACATCGATCGATACTGTTCAAACAATGCAAGAGAGTGTTACACGTCATGCCGTAAATATGGAAGAGATCAAACTTTGCCAAGATATCCTTGATGTCAAAACAGTCTCTGGTGTCTTTATATGGAAAATTCTGGAAATAAATCGTCGATTCCAAGATGCTCAAGAGAAACGTACACTCAGTCTATATTCTCCATTATTTCACACATCTCATGGTTACCACGTACATGTGTATTCGTGTGTATTTAAATGGGGATGGGTCTGGAAAGGGAAAACACATCAGCATGTTTTTTGAAATCAGAACACGACAACTTGCTGAAGTGGACTTTTGAGAGACCCGTTACATTTGAGCTAATAAATCAGGAAAACCGAGCCCAACGCATCTCTGAAACATTCTTGCCTGACAAGCACTCTGACTTTTGAACAACCAAAGTCAGAGATGAATGTGGCAAGTGGTTTTCCTACCTCATAATGTTCTTCGTGACCAAAAATTTACGAATGGTGATGCAATTTATGTGTGTTACAAAATTGATTTGAGTGGTCTGGTTCTGGAATAGCATTAACAACAGGCCACCGTTCACTTTCAGTACCCCAAAGTCCCAAACTTAGCTCCTTTTCCAACATGAAGTACTACTTCTAGCAACTTGCTTACCATGACTCAAAAGTCCCCAAGCGCTTCGTAGGACTAATTCAAATGCAGTGTTCTCCCCCTACAGCAAGGGTGTCTTCAACACGTATCTTTACATCATTAATATGTCTCTTTATCTCTCCTATAATATAGTACAGATTACATGAAAATACAGTATATTACAGTACAGTACAGTATAGTATAGTACAGTACAGTACAATAATGTACAGTACAGTATACAGTATAGCATACAGGGTTTTACACAGCAGGGGGTGGAGGGGGGGATATCCCCTTCTGGATATCACATCAAATTTATTTTGACTTGTGGAAATATCTCGGCTACTGGCCTTCTGGGGACCCAGAACCAACTTTAGAGAACCTAAATTTAAAACACCTGAGGAAGCATACCCCGAGGAGCAGTGTGCTTCACATGATAAATTTTTTCCTCTCCCTAACAAAAAATCCTGTTAGAAATCCACGATCAAGTACATTAAAGAGTGCAGTATAGCATAGCATAGTTAGTACGTTATAGCATTTTACAGTACAGCATAGCATAGTATAGTACAGTATAACATTGTACAGTACAGCATAGCATAGTACAGTACAATATAGCATTGTACAGTGCAGTATAGCATAGTAGAGTACAGTATAGCATTTTACAGTGCAGTATAGCATTGTATAGTACAGTATAGCATAGTAGAGTACAGTATAGCATAGTATAGTACAGTATAGCCTTTTACAGTGCAGTATAGCATAGTAAAGTACAGTATAGCATTGTACAGTCCAGTATAGCATAGTATAGTACAATATAGCCTTTTACAGTGCAGTATAGCATAGTAAAGTACAGTATAGCATTGTACAGTGCAGTATAGCATAGTAAAGTACAGTATAGCATTGTACAGTGCAGTATAGCATAGTAGAGTACAGTATAGCATTTTACAGTGCAGTATAGCATAGTATAGTACAGTATAGCCTTTTACAGTGCAGTATAGCATAGTAAAGTACAGTATAGCATTGTACAGTGCAGCATAGCATAGTATAGTACAGTATAGCACTTTACAGTGCAGCATAGCATAGTATAGCCTAGTATAGTACAGTAAAGTGCAGTATACTATAGTACAGTACAGTGAGTATCATCTCTGATCATAGTATGTGAATAATACTAACAGAAAATCAAGTGACAGATATCATAGTTTTATAAAGATAATCATGTTGATATAAACATTCATCTTGACGTCAGTATGGAAGGATCAACAATCTTACTAGCACCATTTTGATCATTGTTAAAATATCCTAGTTATTTAATTAATAATTATTAAATTAATAAATCATTATTGGTTTATCAAATGTTAGTTTTCAGATGTTCTCATCCTCTCATCAAGCAGTCTCCACCATCACTAAAATATTCTCTCCAAGAAATGGTGGCAAGAACTTTCTGTCATTATGATTCCAATCTTTACAGGTATATATTAAATATGCTTATTAAAAATACCTGGGCTAGGATTTCTAAAATAATTAAGATCATCTCTTATTGTCATACTGGTAGAAATGTAGGATGAAGTGTACAGAATGGCATCTCAAGTAGATGTGGTAAATGATACAGATTAGTAAAACCATAATGACAAAAGAGCCTATGATCGAGGACATGCCTTCTCAAAATATTCAAGGTTCTTTACACTTGATCCACAATACCTAGGTATAGGTGATGTTTAAGTTCCGTAATTAATATATACCACAGTGACAATGGTGTAGTCTACTGAACCATAGGCCAGTTAGCTCTGTTGAGTCTTATGTTAACATTTTTGAAACTTTAACTTTTTCCTGACAGATATAACTTACACCTATAGGCCTGTAATTCAATGAATCGCGTTGTTGTCAATATGGCCTATATTAATTACCGAGCCTAAACTTCACTCATACCACCACTCTACTTCATGTTCATGTCTTTTTACTGGTATCAGACAATAAAGGATCGTCTACTAGAGAAACTGTTGTTGATTAAGTTTGGCTTGGCACAAAATTGTGCAGACTAATCAAATTCATTGGTTTGTTTGATGTACAACATGTAACATATAATAATCTCTATGTTAAATGTACGTCACTTAGTCCAATGAATTTCATTGGTCTGTAGGATTTGTACAGAGCTAAACTTCATCAGCAACGCTTTCCTCATATTGATTAATTTATAATTATTAATTCCCACACTGTGCTACTTAATCTGTCATAACTTATTTAGATAATATTTTGTTACATACATTTTATATAGTGGTTATACACAATGTGTTATATTCAACTTCCAAAATGTATTGTAATTGCTCCACCCTTGGTCAGACAACTTTCATTTTGAATATTATTGCATAAATATACATACATACATACCGACAGACAGACAGACAGACAGACAGACAGACATACATACATACATACATACATGTAACTACATACATACATGCCTACACACTCCCTGATACACTTACTACTGATCTAGTCATTTTAATATAACTATTACCTTATATAGACACGAAGTACACATGTATGTAAACACAATGATCAAATGTATGTCTCTAAACAAACACATAATATAATTATATGCTGGTTGATTTTCTTCTATGTATCTCAGTGCTATTGTCTATTTATCATTCTATAATTATATCCAGTCTTAGGCTATGCGACATCTTAAAGCTTAGTTAGAGACGAAGCTACTAAACTACTGGTATATATAGCCTCCCCCTTCTTTCCCACACCATCCATACCAAACCCTTCTGACTCTCCTCCAACAGTTTTGATAGTGCAACTTCCAATAACCCAAAATATTCCACACATGCATATGTGTATGTAGTGTATACCTGTGTGGTTTGAAAGCCATTTCTGATTAGCCAATTCTGATTAGCTATTTCTGGCCTTACTGGAGCCTTTTAAATGAGTGGGTGTGTGTGGCTGCTATCAGGTGCTGTAGATAAATTGTGTGATGTGTTGGATGGTGTTTGTTTAGTGAGATCTTTTAATGTGTGCTACATGTGTATTGATATATACGTACATGTATGTGTGTATATATATATATATGTATATATATATATATATATATATATATTATATAAATATATATATATATATAATATATAATTATAGTATATATATATATATCTATATACAGGCTTTCATTTAGAAAAATTGTCAAGGGGGACAAAAGTTGAATGTTGAGAACTTTGGGGGGGCGATGTATAGGGTTGGCGTGGTCTGCACACCAACTGCCTAGGGGGGTGTGGGGGCATGGTCCTCCAGGGATTTTTTTGGTGTTAGACTCTCTGAGGTCATTTCTGGTGCATTTTCAGACCACAATGATGTAACTGTTTGAGATACTATTTTTGGAATCTAAACCCAAAATAGTTGTATTCAGCTAACTATTAACATTAAAAATATTTTTGGGCAACCAAATTCCCAAGGGGGGGGGCAAGACTCTAGCAAGGGGGGGCGAATGCCCCCTCACCCACCTCCCCCCCCCTAAATGAAACCCTGTATATATATATACAATGTATGTACATGTACATGTATACTACAACAGTACATGAACATGTTTTCCTTTTGGGATTGTCATTTGTAAATACAGATGCAGGTCGATAAACACAGCAATAATTTACCTGCCAAGACATGCGAGTATACACGAGGTACACATACATATGTACACGCTCACGTGAGACACCACTAATTTTACATTCCAATGATGCGCTCTTTTCGCTGTTGAATAGACTATAGTTACCTGAATCCTTTAGGCTGGTCTATAAGTGTTTGTGTTGGATTATTTCCCTGTTTTCTAATCTTCGTGTGATGTTGTTAAATTTTATCGTTGTCAACTTTCTTGTCCAGTTCTAAATTAATTAACTTGACAACATATTAATGCTTCATGCTTACTAATTGTTCCATAAGCAGAACCTCCATCCATAGAATCCATCTGAGACTAACAAATACATGTACCTCACTTTGGGTTATTTATCATTGCTAATTAATGAAATAATTGGCTGTAAATGTATTTATCAATTTTCATTAAAACATGTTAACAGATTATTGGATTTTAAAAGTGTAATAACGTGAATATTCAGTTATTGCATAAAGTCTTGTTGTAATAATTAGTGAGAGTGCCTTTACATGATGTATGAATATAATTAACAAAGGTGGACTAGCTGTCATGCTATGTGACTATTTGTATTATGATCATTAAACACATGTAGATTGTCTATTCAGTTGTTACATTACTTAATTATCTGGCTATGCATGGTCAATGTATAATTTGATAAACATACATACATGTACACCACAGAGGGTTTGGTGGGTTGTTGCGAATCATTGGTTTGGCATAAAAGTGTTTGTGTTGGATATATTTAGCTAATGTACATAACTCATTCAATAACCATAGAATACACTAGCCAGAGGCATGGGAAGATTTGGTAGTAATTGGATCATTTTAGTGATTTTTGTTGATTAGGTTTTGCAAACTAAAATAATTGACAGTGGATTTAATTTTCAATATTCATCAAAAAATAAAAAAATAAAAATTGTTGTAGTTAACAGGTGTATTAATGTGATTATATTCATTCAGTTATTGCATAAACAATATCAAGTCTTGTGATAATAATTATTATTAGATATGAAAACTATCACAGGAATGAATGTCATTTAACAAATATGCTCTGTTTTATAAGTACTACATATTGAGCATTATATAATATTTGTATTATAAATTACATGTATAATTATATCTATTATAACAAGAAGTACATTGTAACAGTTAGTATTCAGTATCTCTTTGGTAGTACTAACAATCCATTTTTACCCTCATCTTCAGCAGGAATTGGATGTGTATATATGTACTCCTCTTCTTCTCTACTAATAGTATATATCATGATAATGGTAGTCAATGTAACTACACCTCCTATTATAATCACTATCTTCAGTGTATTATCTGTATATATATAATAACATGTATACTCCACTCTATATTTCATGATAATTTATATAATGTTATGTGTATTATTATTATTGTAATGTCAGATTGTATAACATAATGTCGTATTCTATGATGTATGTCACTAGTCACTACTGCGATTGTAAGTCTTTACAATTCAAGCTACATCAATCTTTTTTTTAAAAAACATCAACATTGAATACTACTACATAATGTATTATGTATTAGTAATAAATATTACATTAATAGGAAATGTAAAATTTTAATTATGATAATATTAATATACCATACCTGTGAAGAACATCTTTCTTTTACAATATTCCACTTGTAGTCTCAATTGTCTGTGAAGATAAATAATTCTTTAGTACACTCTAATTTGCAGAAATTGCAATGTTATTTGAGACCCAGCTATCTTCAGTCCACCAGCTTGTTTTACACACTGAAGCAATAAATTCATGCCTTTTATATAAATTCATGCCTTTTATAAACGGTTATCACAACTTCTTGTAGTAGTAATAATAATTAAATAATGATATACTCACATGTACACAATGTACATATGACTTTGATGGAACATTCTTTGTCTCTGGTATGATACATTAATATAATTAACATATGATAATTCAGCAGTTGTTACGCTGAATCAAAACACCATGACAATAACATATCCAAAGAAACTAGTACTATGTAGTATTAGCATTAGCTCTGTAACTATTAGAAACTGTATAATCATGTATATATATTTGTATATTTCACGAGAAATGAGTTATGATAATGATTTTCTGAATACAAGCTTATATTCAAATGTTCAACCATTAGGTAAACAAGCCTTAGTATTTGTATGTATACACATATGTATGTATGTAATACCTACATACATACATACTATGTAGTAGGGCTGAGCGATATTGGTATTATCACATCATGATTGATATTTGCCAAATTTATTGCAATAATGATAAATCACGATAAAAGCTGGCAAGCTAATCTGCTAATAAAAAGTGTGCGTTTCCCTTGAGTGATTTATCGACCAAACACAAGCTGAAAACAAAACAATTCCTTACTTTAACTGCACAAATAGCTATATCTAGATACATTGTGTCTATGAAAAGCTGTAGTGACTGTTAAACTTAAAGATGATTTTAAGGAAAACTGAAAACTATCAAAATCATAATTGCACATGTGCAGCCACACATGGTAATTATCGTGATACAAAATTTTTGTTATAATCATTATCACGATTGGCAAAAAAGATCGCAATAATCGATAAATCAATCTTATCGCATGAAAACAACGCGCTTACCTCGGGTTTAGTGCAAGAACACAAAGTACTTCATTTTTCTTCTCCATTGCATCAATCCAAAGTACTATAAACCAGTTAAAGCACCGGGTTTGCTTGTGTTGTCTTGGAAAATATAGCACTGGGGGTGGGGTCTCAAGCCTCATAAGCACGATGCGTAACCGAGTGCTTTATGAGCTTCTCGACCCCACACCTCGTGCTATATTTCCCATACAACACTCGCACCGGTGCTTTAATACATATATATATATACATGTTTATATATATACATATATATATTATATATATATATATGTGACCGGCTCTGTCTTATGGATCAAAATTTCAAAATTGATTTTTTTTGTCTTACCTGAATAGAGCATTAAATTAGCTCTAGAATGATAATTTATATTACACATCCCAATCAGGTAAAAGACAAAGGTACAGCGACCGATTACCCCATGGCAGTCACAAATACATGTACTTCATTTGGAGAAAAACGCAATTAAATTAATTTTTTAACCATTAAAATTAATGATTAACAATTTATTTAGCAGTGGCTAGCGAAGTACAGAGAGGTCTCTAAGACTTGCTAAAGGTATCAGAAGACAGGTGAGACATTTGTGAAGCTTTTTATGTAATAAAACAGTGATTGCCTGAATAATTCAGAACTGTCTAATTTCGATCATATCTCCAAATTGAAAAACAATCACGATTATAAAAAAATACATTGAAAGGAGATAAATCATCAATTGGAGATGATATTATACTCTCAAGAATAGCTGCTGAAAAGAGTCAGAAAGAAATTGAGGTCAAGAGTGGATTTGCACGAAAGAAGCTACTGCATATTGTATACATGTACATGTACATGTATGTCATCTTAAAAAACTGTACACATGAGCAGTGATGCCTAGCACTGGGTTATGAATATTCATGATTCAATTTTCTGTTTTGACATTATAACTGAGCTCTGTTACTATACATGTACAATGGAATGTAATATTATTTACACTCCCCCACCCCCGCAACTTTATGTAAACCTGCTAGGATCACTTAATGATTCAATTAACCTTTTGGACATTGCTAAAGAGTTTAATACTTTGATGGAAAGATGAATGCACTTCTTTGGACATTTTGATTAATTCTTATGACAAACATTTTCCTGTTACACTTTGCAATCATTCTCGATTTTTTGTTTAGTAATATTTTTACAATTCAAATAAGTACTGCATGTTATCCCCCCAAACTTTAAATTCATTCTTACTCCTATGGCTATAAGTATGCATAACACACACAGTCACACACAGACACATATATGCACATATACCAATAATAATTATACATATATATATATAGTATGATCCAGCTTTAATAAGGTAATTTTTTCCCTGATATAATTATAATATACATAATATGTATTTACACCAGCAACAATTATAATTATAACAAGAGCATCAGATTACATTTGAAAATAAAACAAGCATAAACATGTATTATGTTAATGGGATTAATTATAATTCCATTTAATTGTCTTTTAAGAATCTCTCTGATAGAGTGTTTATATATTCAGTGTCTTTGAGGAAATACTAATATCCCATTTTTTCCCTGATCCACAGCTTGAATAGGATATGAGTAGTACTCTTCATCATCTTCATATATGTTAATATATAGTATAATAATTCCTGTTACTGAGGCAACAATGCCTGTCATAATGATTATCTTTGTAATATCTGTACATAATGATATACACTAGTAACATGTACTGTAATGAGTGATAATAATAATAATAATAATAATAATAATATTTAATAATAATATAAATTCATCTCTTGTATATGTTGTTTACCTGCAAAAGGCATCTTTAAAATGTAGTCTGTATGAGAGAATTATACAATATTAATAGTACAGGGAACATAACATTATAATGATACATGTGTAATATTAAATATAACATTTATAAAAGAGTTGGTAAAGTACTCCAGTGTTCTTGGAGTACTATTGTAGATTTTACATAACAATCTAGTTGTAAGTGGAATGTTCTCACCAGATATTGCAGGCTTAATTAATATAATTACATGTATATTAATCTATTATTACACTTTATATAATTATGGTTTTGTTACATTCATTTTATATAGTGATCATACACAATATCTATAAACTTTTATAAATTAAAATGTATTATTATACCTGTTAGTACTTAGTAGCAATCATAATTAATAGTAACTCACTTTTTAGTAGCACTATAATGATAAGTACACAATATTCCAGATAGTTCAGCACTTAGCACTCCTCTATTGTGATCAAGAAATTCAGTGTAATAGCTTAAATAACTACTAGCAGTTGTGCACTGTCCTTTTATGCAAATGAGTGATTAAAACCCACCCATTTGTTTAGCAATTAAATTATGATCAAAAAAATACCATATATGGTACAATTATTTGGGTATGTTGTTACTGTAAAGTTCAGTCTATATAATTATTACTAATACTGTTACCTTAAAAATCAGCATCACCTTTAATTATACAATTACTACCTAAGTCAACATTACTATTGTCAGCACTAAAACCATTATAGAAAATAAAATTATAGTATTATTTATAACATTCTTTATGGTGCATTAAGTGTTTTAATTTGGAGCAAGTGTCAGGTTGAATATATAAATCATGGTTAAGGTTACGGTATACAGTTTGTTATTAATTATTCATGAGATAGTTTTTTCCTCCTCCTCAAGCGTTCTTGGCATCCATTGTTGTGGGAGGAGCTACAAGAATCGTCTGGGTTGTGAAGAGATAGTTGGACAGCTGTACAGGTCTCGGAATGCGGTATCTTTGAACTACAAGAACCACTTACATGCTGCTGGACAAAACCACTCGTACTTTCTATACTATCTAAATTTTCATGTACTCGTTTACATGGAGCACGCTTTGCTTTCTTATTCTCCACACTAGCAGTAGACATACTAGTAGTAGTAAGCTACCTGCTACTAGTAGTAGTAAGCTACCTGCTACTAGTAGTAAGCTACCTGCTACTAGTAGTAGTAAGCTAGTACCTGCTACTAGTAGTAAGCTACCTGCTACTAGTAGTAGTAAGCTAGTACCTGCTACTAGTAGTAAGCTACCTGGTACTAGTAGTAGTAAGCTACCTGCTACTAGTAGTAGTAAGCTAGTACCTGCTACTAGTAGTAGTAAGCTACCTGCTACTAGTAGTAAGCTACCTGCTACTAGTAGTAGTAAGCTACCTGCTACTAGTAGTAAGCTACCTGCTACTAGTAGTAGTAAGCTAGTACCTGCTACTAGTAGTAAGCTACCTGCTACTAGTAGTAGTAAGCTAGTACCTGCTACTAGTAGTAAGCTACCTGGTACTAGTAGTAGTAAGCTACCTGCTACTAGTAGTAGTAAGCTAGTACCTGCTACTAGTAGTAGTAAGCTACCTGCTACTAGTAGTAAGCTACCTGCTACTAGTAGTAGTAAGCTAGTACCTGCTACTAGTAGTAAGCTACCTGCTACTAGTAGTAGTAAGCTACCTGCTACTAGTAGTAGTAAGCTAGTACCTGCTACTAGTAGTAAGCTACCTGCTACTAGTAGTAGTAAGCTACCTGCTACTAGTAGTAGTAAGCTAGTACCTGCTACTAGTAGTAAGCTACCTGCTACTAGTAGTAGTAAGCTACCTGCTACTAGTAGTAGTAAGCTAGTACCTGCTACTAGTAGTAGTAAGCTACCTGCTACTAGTAGTAGTAAGCTACCTGCTACTAGTAGTAGTAAGCTAGTACCTGCTACTAGTAGTAAGCTACCTGCTACTAGTAGTAGTAAGCTACCTGCTACTAGTAGTAGTAAGCTAGTACCTGCTACTAGTAGTAAGCTACCTCTACTAGTAGTAGTAAGCTACCTGCTACTAGTAGTAGTAAGCTAGTACCTGCTACTAGTAGTAAGCTACCTGCTACTAGTAGTAGTAAGCTACCTGCTACTAGTAGTAGTAAGCTAGTACCTGCTACTAGTAGTAAGCTACCTGCTACTAGTAGTAGTAAGCTAGTACCTGCTACTAGTAGTAGTAAGCTACCTGCTACTAGTAGTAGTAAGCTACCTGCTACTAGTAGTAGTAAGCTAGTACCTGCTACTAGTAGTAAGCTACCTGCTACTAGTAGTAGTAAGCTACCTGCTACTAGTAGTAGTAAGCTACCTGCTACTAGTAGTAGTAAGCTACCTGCTACTAGTAGTAAGCTACCTGCTACTACTAGTAGTAAGCTACCTGCTACTAGTAGTAGTAAGCTACCTGCTACTAGTAGTAAGCTACCTGCTACTAGTAGTAGTAAGCTACCTGCTAGCGCTACTAGTAGTAGTAAGCTAGTACCTGCTACTAGTAGTAGTAAGCTACCTGCTACTAGTAGTAGTAAGCTACCTGCTACTAGTAGTAGTAAGCTACCTGCTACTAGTAGTAGTAAGCTACCTGCTACTAGTAGTAGTAAGCTACCTGCTACTAGTAGTAGTAAGCTACCTGCTACTAGTAGTAGTAAGCTACCTGCTACTAGTAGTAGTAAGCTACCTGCTACTAGTAGTAGTAAGCTACCTGCTACTAGTAGTAGTAAGCTACCTGCTACTACTAGTAGTAAGCTACCTGCTACTAGTAGTAGTAAGCTACCTGCTACTAGTAGTAAGCTACCTGCTACTAGTAGTAGTAAGCTACCTGCTAGCGCTACTAGTAGTAGTAAGCTAGTACCTGCTACTAGTAGTAGTAAGCTACCTGCTACTAGTAGTAGTAAGCTACCTGCTACTAGTAGTAGTAAGCTAGTACCTGCTACTAGTAGTAGTAAGCTACCTGCTACTAGTAGTAGTAAGCTAGTACCTGCTACTAGTAGTAGTAAGCTACCTGCTACTAGTAGTAAGCTAGTACCTGCTACTAGTAGTAGTAAGCTACCTGCTACTAGTAGTAGTAAGCTAGTACCTGCTACTAGTAGTAGTAAGCTACCTGCTACTAGTAGTAGTAAGCTAGTACCTGCTACTAGTAGTAGTAAGCTACCTGCTACTAGTAGTAGTAAGCTACCTGCTACTAGTAGTAGTAAGCTAGTACCTGCTACTAGTAGTAGTAAGCTACCTGCTACTAGTAGTAGTAAGCTAGTACCTGCTACTAGTAGTAGTAAGCTACCTGCTACTAGTAGTAGTAAGCTACCTGCTACTAGTAGTAGTAAGCTAGTACCTGCTACTAGTAGTAGTAAGCTACCTGCTACTAGTAGTAGTAAGCTAGTACCTGCTACTAGTAGTAGTAAGCTACCTGCTACTAGTAGTAGTAAGCTAGTACCTGCTACTAGTAGTAGTAAGCTACCTGCTACTAGTAGTAGTAAGCTACCTGCTACTAGTAGTAGTAAGCTAGTACCTGCTACTAGTAGTAGTAAGCTACCTGCTACTAGTAGTAGTAAGCTAGTACCTGCTACTAGTAGTAGTAAGCTACCTGCTACTAGTAGTAGTAAGCTACCTGCTACTAGTAGTAGTAAGCTACCTGCTACTAGTAGTAGTAAGCTAGTACCTGCTACTAGTAGTAGTAAGCTACCAGGTGTATGAACAAAGGTGAACAGCTGGACGCACAAGTTTCCATTGCTACAGGATTTCGATTTCGTTTTTTTCATTATGTCATAAACTGTACAACAAAAAATGAAAGGTTTACTGTAAAAAGTCTCGATTTCTTTGGCACTTGTTTCTTGCTGTCTTATACTGAGCCACTAATGTCGATCTCTCATCTGCCAGATCTTCTGCATCAAATCTAGCCACCAACAGTGCTGCACACACATATATAAACAGAATTTTAGCAGATACACATAATAGATACACACACACACATACACACATACATAGTAGAGTTACATGTGAGATACATGTACTTACCTTCACTTGCTGCATTGCATTGTACATGTGTATTTCAAATTCCTCACAAGTGGTTTAAATTTGGATCAGCTTTGGCAATCACTCCACCTCAAATGGTAGAAATAGAGGACAGTCGTCCAAGCAATGAATATCTTGCAGTTGTAGATGTTATACAATTAATTTAATGTTAGCAAAGATTTCAGCTCATCACTTGCATTAAAATGTATGAGCGACCATTTTTTTCTGTCGCATCCCTAAATAGAGAATATTATCATACTCTCTGATAATTGACTTATCCCATATCAACCAATCAGATTATCTTTAGCCTACTATTAATTGCATCCACTAAATGTAGCGATTTTTAATTGAATTGGCACATATCAATGTCAAGGAATTTTTAAATATGCCTAGTGAAATGATCACAAAATATATTTTTTAGCGTATACTAATTTTAGATTAGTACAATGTACATACATACATGATACATGCTAAAATAGTTGTAGTTATGTATGAACAGCATGATTTGTATTTGTAAGGATTTATTACACTAATCTAGAGCATTTAGGAATTTATATGTATTTCAATTAGCTGAGATAAGCTTCCTGTACTGCTTTATCAGTCAGATATATGTATGTATATACTGTAGTTATGTTAGTATGTACATGTATGGTGACAATGCTATTGGCTTCAATTCCAATGATGCCTTGAAGCTACTAGCATGGTGACAATGCTAGTGGCTTCAATTCTAATGATGCCCTGAAGCTACTAGCATGGTGACCATGCTAGTGGCTTCAATTCCAATGCCTTGGTATTTATGTACATGTATGTATATATATATGACGTATAAATGTGTATATGTATGTATTATGTATGTATGTAGTTATGTGTGTATGTATGTACAATGAGTTATCTAAGTGCAAAGTACATACACATGTACATGTATCTGATATTTAAAAATACATGTATACGGTTACTAACTCCAGGTCCTTGTAATTTATCAAGGAGATGAAATGATTCTGAGATATCATCAAAACCAATATATACTTTATCTTGTACATAATGATGCTATTTAGTTGTTTTCCTGACAAGAGTTGTAAAAGAGAGACACATGTACATGTACATGTTCTTTGTTTTGTATTGTTTATCAAATATTAGAACGTTTTGTTCAGAGCTTTTCAAAATGGAATATTAAGAATACTGAATATCAGACTTGACAACATAAGAAAGCAACTAAACTTGATATAAATATTAATTTTAATGATATACATGTACATGTATGTATAATGAAGGTCTTCACTCTTATTGTCTCTGAGGAATTATTAATTCTTCATTCTCCCCATTATCCACAGCTGGAATGGAATATGGATAGTCTTTATGAGCTGCACTATAGTATATTGTGAATAATGCTGTTGCCATAGCAATCGTTCCTATTCCAAACATTATCTCTGTATAATCATAATGAAATACATATGTAATAATAATAATAATAATAATAATAATAATAATAATAATGTAATTTCATCACTTGTTTACCTGTAAAATGCATCTTTAAAATGTAATCTGTATGAGAGAATTATACAGTATAATTATATAGATTATAATATTATCTAGTTGTACAGTGATCAGTGAGGACTAGAGACTAATGTTGTAGGGTTATGTTCCCATCTATACTATGTGAAATATGTTTGTATGTATGCATGTATCTTTGTATATGTATGTACATGTATGTAACAGACTAACAGTGTATGTATTATGTATGCAATTCACCAAGTATGTATGTATGCACGTGTGTACATTGTACATGTACATGTAGGTATGCAAACTGCATGCTTATTTGCTTTGGAGTAAAGATATGGTACATGTTATACATACATACTAGGGTTGGGCAATAATTCAATAAATCTCATACATTGCAATAATCGTATCGCATGATTTTGGTCTGATAAGCAATGGCAAAATATTGTCTTAATACTATAACACTTGAACCGTGTGCTCTCAGGTTAAGGAGTGTCATCTTTTAAAAAATATCGCAAGTCTCCTTCAGGCAATAATCACAAAATTAAATTTTCAGTATCGTCCAACCCTAACACATACTGTATGTATGTGTATATTACTTATTAATACAATACATATAATATGACATTATCAATATACCTGATAGGAAATCTACTGTACAGATTCTATGATCCTGAATCAGGTCATATATTAATAGGAGATGAAGATATTCGTGATGTTACACTTGACAGTCTAAGGAAATCCATAGGGGTAGTACCACAAGATTGTGTACTGTTCAATTGACAAGTACAGCAATTACTGTCAAAACTATTGTTGAACTACTGTAGTGTGGAAATGAAACTACTGAATAATTACTGTATTGTGTGGTGACTTTTTATTAACATTATATACAACAAAGCTAAACATATCAATGAATATTAATAAACTGTCTCTACCTGTTGAATGTAGTGATTGAGATACAGTCCCAACAATTAATTTTTGATTTGTAAAGTTCTGATTGTCATGATATAGTACAGATTACAGGAAAATACAATATATTACAGTACAGTACAGCTTAGCATAGTATAGCATAGTATAGTACAGTATAGCATTGTACAGTACAGCATAGCTTAGTATAGTAAGTATTACTACTACTACTACTAATAATAATAATAATAAAAAGAAATAATAATAAGTACACAAAAGAAAGGAAAACATTTCATTAGTTAGATACCCTACCTTCTATGAGAGTAAGGTCAAAGTTATAAAAGTCTAATTGAGATCATAAACGAGATCCTCGGAGACATGATTGCTGAATGATTCAGGGCAAAACTGATCTTACAACGAATCCAAGACAAGATCTTACTATAATGTTCATCTCTCTTAATGGCCAATAAAGCTGCTAGACGTTTGTATACAACTGAGGCAGAGGGGCCCATACCACCGGCAGTGAAAAATACTAAAGGAGTGAAACTTCCATGCTCTACCTGTAAAACTGTCCTCATAGAGTCGTTGTTTCTCAAGCTCATGATGCCTCTAACAAGCAGTTAAGGGTCTGTTCCGGCAGGAATGTGCTGTTGGATTGAAAATTCTTACGTCAAATCCTTTGAAGTTCAACGATTCTGTGAGTGAATGGAAGACTTAATTTTAGTTTGTTGCTCCAAAACATGAGAAGGGATTGGATCACTCTGAGACAAAACTAAAGGTATAAAAGAGCCAGTGAATTATGAGTAGATACCAAAAATAAGAGATTAGGAATACCTAAACCACCATGTCTACAAGGGAGAGCAAAAAACTCTCTCAGTGTCGTTTGGTGTTTCTTGAGATGGAATTAATCTATAACGAAGTACTTTTTCGAGAGGTTCAAAGAAAGGACCAACATCCGGGCATGTCTGAGAGAGATAAGTCTAGTGATTTATCACACCATGTGTGAGGGCAGAATAAGCTGCTTGAGGTTAAGAGATATCGGTCAGAGTATTCAATTCATCAGCCCAGGCCTGGACTTTATTAGTAACCCAATCAGTGATATAACAGTCTGTGCCAATAGGAGAGCCTAGAATGGTTCTGCTTTCTGAAGTAAAGGAAACATTGGTGTCATGAAACAAATCCACAGCAAGATTGCATTGATCCTCCTTAACTAAAAATTGTACAGTAAAGTAGTATAGCACAGTATATCATTGTACAGTACAGTATAGCTAGTAGAGTACAGTATAGCATTGTACAGTACACTTTACTCTTGTTTTTCTGCCTTAACAATATAATTAAGTTTTGTTACAGTCTGTGAGAAGAGACCATTATGTTGACCTCGTGAGTAATGTAGTTAATAAGGGGTTAAAATATCTTAGTTATTTAATTAATAAATAACTAAGATAATAATTATTATTGGTATATCAAATGTCTACATTGTTAATTTTCAGATGTCCATCATCCTCTCATCAAGCAGTCTCCACCATCACTAAAATATTCTCTCCAAGAAATGGTGGCAAGAACTTTCTCTCATTAAGATTCCAATCGTTACAGGTATATACTAGATATGCTTAAACATACCTGGGCTGGCATTTCTAAAATAATTGAAATCATCTCTTATTGTCATACTGGTAGAAATGTTGGATGAAGTGTAAAGAACTTCACCTCAAGTAGATGTGGTAAATGATACAGATTAGTAAAACCATAATGACAAAAGAGCCTAGGATAAAGGACGTGCCTTCTCAAAATATTCAAGGTTCTGTACACTTGATCCACAATGTCTGGGTATAGGTGAAGTTTAAGTTTCGTAATTAATATATACCACAGTGACAATGGTGTAGTGTACTGAACCATAGGCCAGTTAGCTCTGTTGAGTCTTATGTTAACATTTTTGAAACTTAACTTTCCATGACAGATATAACTTATACCTATAGGCCTATAGTCGATGAATCACGTCGTTGTCACTGTAGCCTGTATTAATTATGGAGCCTAAACTTCACTCATACCACCACTCTACTTCATGTTCATGTCTTTTTACTGCTATCAGACAATGATGGATCCTCTACTAGGGAAACTGATGTTGATTAAATTTGTCTTCGCACAAAATTGTGCAGACCAATGAAATGCATTGTTTTGTGTGGCGTACAACATGTAATTTTAATCATAATAATCTCGATGTTAAATGTACGTCACTTAATCCAATGAATTTCATTGGTGAGCATGATTTTGTACCGAGCTAAACTTCATCAACATCACTTTTCTCAGACATTACCTCCTTGTCTAACATCTGACCTACAAAACAATGCTGATTCATATTAATGATATAAAACAAACTCATTTCATTCTCAACTTGAGTAATAAGAGGATGCTACCCCTGATTGCACTCAGATCTAATACATATTGTATATTTTATATACTACCTTTTTACATTCCTACAGCTGTCTAGCAAGTGTCATAGCAACCATGCTTCTCATATCAACAGAGTCAGATCAAATAGATCTCTAGTATGTAATTATAGATCTCTAGTACATAATTATAGATCTCTAGTACGTAATTATAGATCTCTAGTATGTAATTATAGATCTCTAGTACGTAATTATAGATCTCTAGTACGTAATTATAGATCTCTAGTATGTAATTATAGATCTCTAGTATGTAATTATAGATCTCTAGTATGTAATTATAGATCTCTAGTATGTAATTATAGATCTCTAGTACGTAATTATAGATCTCTTGTATGTAATTATAGATCTCTTGTACATAATTATAGATCTCTAGTATGTAATTATACATGTAGATCTTTAGTACATAATTATAGATCTCTTGTATGTAATTATAGATCTCTAGTACGTAAATATAGATCTCTTGTATGTAATTATAGATCTCTAGTACATAATTATAGATCTCTAGTATGTAATTATAGATCTCTAGTACATAATTATAGATCTCTAGTACATAATTATAGATCTCTAGTATGTAATTATAGATCTCTAGTACATAATTATAGATCTCTAGTACATAATTATAGATCTCTTGTATGTAATTATAGATCTTTAGTACATGTACATAATTAAAGATCTTTAGTATGTAATTATAGATCTCTAGTACGTAATTATAGATCTCTAGTACGTAATTATAGATCTCTAGTATGTAATTATAGATCTCTAGTACATAATTATAGATCTCTAGTATGTAATTATGATCTTTAGTACATGTACATAATTATAGATCTTTAGTATGTAATTATAGATCCCTAGTACGTAATTATAGATCTCTAGTATGTAATTATAGATCTTTAGTACATAATTATAGATCTCTTGTATGTAATTATAGATCTCTAGTACGTAAATATAGATCTCTTGTATGTAATTATAGATCTCTAGTACATAATTATAGATCTCTAGTATGTAATTATAGATCTCTAGTACATAATTATAGATCTCTAGTACATAATTATAGATCTCTAGTATGTAATTATAGATCTCTAGTTCATAATTATAGATCTCTAGTATGTAATTATAGATCTTTAGTACATGTACATAATTAAAGATCTTTAGTATGTAATTATAGATCTCTAGTACGTAATTATAGATCTCTAGTACATAATTATAGATCTTTAGTATGTAATTATAGATCTCTAGTACATAATTATAGATCTCTAGTATATTATTATTCTTTCATACCCAGATGAGGTTTAGGCCTTTTGTGATAATTCAAAGCATTAAGTCCTAACAGAACTACGTGTGTGTATTGTTATCATAACAGACTAAAAATTCAAAATATTTTGGATTGTTTCTACATAACAGCTAATTTATTATGCTTATTACACAATACTTAAATAAAACTTAAGTACTTCCAAATTTACTTGAATATACACTTAATTTGCTATTGTCAAAACATAATTATACTTGTACTAGTACTTACATTGTATGTCTTTCTAAATAATGCTTGTAATTGTAATTAAATTGTAAGATTTTGGAGCAAGCCATTTCCACAGAGCTTTGTACTAGTGATGCAACCTTGTTTGCTTGCTTTTTGGGTTTTGACATCCCTACATCTTCTTTCATTTTTATTGAAAATGTTTTTTATTATTCTTGTGTAATTATAGATCTCTAGTATGTAATTATAGATCTTTAGTACATAACTATTATAGATCTCTTGTATGTAATTATAGATCTCTAGTACGTAAATATAGATCTCTTGTATGTAATTATAGATCTCTAGTATGTAATTATAGATCTCTAGTACATAATTATAAATCTCTAGTACGTAATTATAGATCTCTAGTATGTAATTATAGATCTTTAGTACATAATTATAGATCTCTTGTATGTAATTATAGATCTCTAGTACGTAAAAATAGATCTCTTGTATGTAATTATAGATCTCTAGTATGTAATTATAGATCTCTATTACATAATTCTAGTCTATTGTTAGTCTTTCATTCCCAGATGATGTTTAGGCCTTTGGGGATAATTAAGGCCTAACAGAACTACATGTGTGTATTAGTTATCATAACAGACTAAAAATTCAAAATATTTTCATCTTGTGAATTGTTTGTACATAACAGCTAATATATTATGCTTATTACACAATACTTAAGTACAACTTAAGTGCTTCCAAATTTACATAAATGTACACTTAATTTCCTATTGTCAAAACATTGATTTTACTTGTACCAGTACTTACATGTTTGTACATGCACTTGTAATTAAACTGTAAGATTTTGGAGCAAGCCATTTCCACTAGTGATGTACCAATAAGAGATTTTACCGATGTTCCGATAAACTGATAATTACTTTTGATATGTACTAATAACTGATACTGATCTGATATTATATCTACCTTCTGGTTTCTGATTCTTGCAATGAAAATGAGCATTTTCTCAATAATTATGAGAATCAAAGAAGCAATTAATGATGTTATAATCACAAGAAATGACATTATTAGTACACTTTGTAAAATATAAGTTACGTATGCCAGAAGTAATCGATACTGATACTAAAAATAATGACCAGTAATGACCGGTTACTGATTCAATTATCGGCACATCACTACTTTGTATACATTTAATCCTTTCATTTTAATCTCATCCATTTAAAAACTTAATCTCCACTTATTGTAGAAGTTACTTGGCTCTCCAGTGTATGCCAGAGTCCAGCATTCTGCAGCATATGTCACTGATGATACTGTTGAGTTATCTGGAGTGAGAATATTGAGAGTTATGGTGAAGCATATTTGGCCAAAAGACAAACCAGCTCTTAAAGCACGGGTAGTCGCTGCTGTGGGTTTCTTAGTAGGAGCTAAGGTCAGTTGTGGGATGACTAAGTGTAAATATGATGTGTTTTTTTGTATGTTCACATACTTGCATCCACCTAATCATCTGTCCACATATGCATCTAATGTGATCACTTAAATCATGTACATTCCATCTGTGTATTCACCCATGCATCTACACATGTACATTAGTCCATTCATAAGCCTATCCATTAGTTCATTCATTCATCTATTTATCCATTCATTCATCCATCCATCTATCCACATATACACTTACATCCATCAATCCGTTCATTCATCCATTAGTCCATCTGTTCATCCATTCAACCATCAATGTACATATATTTGTACATGTACGTACATGTAACTGACTAAACTCATTCTATTTGCAGTTGTTGAATATTCAGGTACCATTTTTTTTCAAATATGCTGTGGATCATTTCTCTGCCTTACCTTCTCTTACTAGTGCTGAAAATACTATAATAACAGTTGGAACTGCACTTCTACTAGGATGTTAGCTATACTAAATCATGGACCTCACTCATTCAGTTATACATACAGCATTGTCTGTACATATTTACAATCCACTTTCTCATTAGCCACTATTATATCTATTCAATTATGCATTCATTTGTTGAGTCATGCATTTATTAACTCATCCATCCATGCATCCAATCTTTTATCCATATGTCCATCCAATGAATGCATGAATGGATTGATAAATGAATGGGTGGATGAATGGATGGATGGATGAATGAATGAATGGATTGATGGATGGATGGATGGATGGATGGGTGGGTGGATGGATGGGTAAATGGATAAATGAATGGGTGAATGAATGGACGAATGAATAGATGGAGGGATAGATGGATGGATGGGTGGATGGATGGATGGATGGATGGATGGATGGATGGATAAGCTCAATCATCCGACCAATTATCCATTCATCTATTCATTTATAAAATTTTCTTCCATTGATCCATCCATTAATCCATTCATTTATCGATTCTTCTATTCATCCATGCATTCATTGATCTATCCATTAATCCATTCACTCATCAATCCATTCATATACATGTACATATATCTATCTGTTCTCATGTCTATCCATCCTTCTATTCTTCTATTAATACATATCCATTCATCACTCAATCTATTTCAGATGGAGCTGCTAGAATTGGTTCATCATTATTCAATGAATTACGAACTGCTATATTTGCTAAAGTAGCTCAATCATCAATTCGTACCATAGCTAGAAGAACATTTCTTCATTTACATTCCCTTGACTTGAGCTATCATTTATCAAGACAGACAGGAGCCATGTCTAGAGCTGTGGATAGAGGAACAAGGTTAGTAAATGAAAGGGAGAGAGAAGTGAGGGTGGGAGGGAGGGAGGGAGAGGTAGAATGAGAGGAAGAAGGAGGGGCAGAGAGAGGGGGAGAGGTAAAGGGAGAGAGAGAGACAGAGAGAGAGACGGAGACAGACAGAGAGACAGAGAGAGAGACAGAGACAGAGAGAAAGAAAGACAGAGAGAGAGAGAGAGAGAGAGAGAGAGAGAAAGTGAGACAGACAGAGAAAGAGGAAGAGGTAGAGGAAGAGGAAGGGAGGGAAATTAGGGATTTACATTCCCTATTATTATAGTGTGACTTACATGTATACTGTGTAGTTGAAAGTTCTTCTCAAATATCCTAGAGGGTTATGTATAGTTAATATTATCTTATAATAACATAACTATCTTGCTCCTAAACATGATGACTATGTTGTATTTATGTTTAATAAAGTGTCATTACTATCAAGAAAATATTAAAGTAATTATGTTGTGATGTGATACGCATATTGTGACATAATTGTGTCTCAACATGCTATCATTGCTATGCTAGAAATGTACATGTAACTTGTACTATACTAGGGAATACATTTGTATACCCTCATACTTAATAGTGTAGTAATGTGGTTACAAGGTGTATAGTTGTACCCAGTGGTAGATACCTATGCTAACCTTGGTATTTAATAGTAGGATAATGTGATTACAATGTATACATTATACAATTATGAGTATCATAAAAGCAATCAATCACAAGAAATGACATTATTAGTACATTTACATGTATTACAGTATTGGTTACATTTGTCAGAAATAAGCGGTACCAATACTACAAATAATGGCCGATAATGACTGACATTACTACTGATCAAATTACATTACTAATTCATTCATTATATAACAGTGTCAATTACCATTTATGCTAGAATTTAATTATTAGCTGTTTTATATTTATATTTCACTTGTGTTTATAGAGGAATCAATTTTGTTTTGAGCGCTCTTGTGTTTAACGTTTTCCCTACAATATTTGAAGTCAGTCTTGTGTCAGGAATATTAGTGAGTTCCATATAAGGGATGTTATTTCATACACACAATACTACACATGTGTAAGTTATACATTGAGATCTACAGGATTTGTATGCCAAGGGAAACAGGTCCAAGGTACATGTACATGTATATACTATAATCAAAGTAACCGAGATTGATATATATTGTATAGCCCTAAATGTTTGAGGATAGAAGTAGGATGGTTGGTTTGCAGAGGAGGAAGATTACTAGTAAAGGTCATTCATATTTTCCATGATTTATATTCTAAATCATTAAGCTTATCAAATTACATGTCTTTGGTATTTTTGAGGTAAATTTTAGGTCAAGTCACCTGATTATGATTATAATATAATACAGGTGTGTAATTATATGGAGTTACAAAATGTATTTGTAGGGACATCTGGGTACTTATTAACCCTTTGGCTTTGTATATACATGTATGAGTATTGGGTTGGATGTATTTAGTTTGTGGGCTTAATGAAGATTTCAATAATATGTAAACATTCCCAATCAGCATTATGAATATATACAGGTGTGTAATTGTAGCGAGTCATATGTGTATCCCTTGGGTTGGTGTCTATAAGTACGGGGTTGGGTGTATTTAACTATTTATAAAATTAATATGTACTATATTGTATAGTTTAATGTCATAAGGTTAATACATGATTATACTGTAACTCAATAAGTTATATAACTTATTGAGTTACAGTATAATCATGTATTAGCCTTATGATATTAAACTATACACTATAGTACATATGTACTATAGTGTATAGTTTAATATCATAAGGCTAATACATGATTATACTGTAACTCAATAAGTTATATGTACTATAGTGTATAGTTTAATATCATAAGGTTAATACATGATTATACTGTAACTCAATAACTTATATGTACTATAGTGTATAGTTTAATATCATATAAAACAGATACACATAGATACATGTATATACATGTACACAGACTTTGTGTATCACATATACATGTATATAATCTTCTAACATACATTGTTATTATAAAAAAAAGAACGTACATATTTAATGTGTTTGTGCTAAAGTGCAGTTTGCTTAAATTAGACTTCTGAGAACTAATTATTGTGTGTGGTAAGTGACACACAGCACATTCAAGTGACACTTGAATGTGAAGCATTTCCAATCAGCATTATGAATATATACAGGTGTGTAATTATAGTGAGTTACAAAATGTATTTGTAGGGACATCTGGGTACTTATTAATCCATTGGCTTTGTATCTATAAGTATTGGGTTGGATGTATTTAGTTTGTGAGCTTAATGAAGATTTCAATAATATGTAAGCATTTCCAATCAGCATTATGAATATACATGTAATATAATACATGCAGGTGTGTAATATTATAGCGAGTCATATGTGGTTACTTACATGTAGTATCCCTTGGGCTAAGAACTGGGTTGGATGTATTTAACTATTTATAAAATTAATGTGTATTAGAATTTTCATCTTTACTAGTTTAGTATAATTATATTCATGCACTGTATTAATGAGGTTACTACAATGAGGTTACATCCAGGTCATGTCATGTGTAGAAGATGAATTAATTAATCAAAGTTCCAACACATTTACAATGATAGTCATTAAGAATATTAATCAATAGTTGTGTTACTATTATCTTGTTGTAAAATGTGGTATAATTACATGTACATGTATGTCAAACAATAGTGAATATGAATTCCTATTTGTAAATGTATATGTTCATAATTATATAATTATATAATTACGTATGTATATATTTTATAATTATGTGTTAATAACATACTGCTGTGTGGGTTCATTGTGTTTATGCATGAAAATGAATTATGTATTCAATTTGCATTAATTATAATTGTCTTTAAGAATCTCTATGATAGAATATTGTATATTCAGTGTCTTTGTGCAAAAATACTGATATCCCATTTTCTCCCTGATCCACAGCTTGAATAGGATATGAGTAGTAGTCTTCATCATCTTCATATATTTTATTATATAGAGCAAATACTAATATCCCATTGTCTCCCTGATCCACAGCTTGAATAGGATATGAGTAGTAGTCTTCGTCATCTTCATATATTTTATTATATAGAGCAAATACTAATATTCCATTTTCTTTTTGATCCACAGCTTGAATAGGATATGAGTAGTAGTCTTCATCATCTTCATATGTTTTAATGTATAGTACAACGATTTCTGTTACTGAGGCAACGATGTCTGTCATAATGATTATCTTTGTAATATCTTTACATAATGATATATACAAGTAACATGTACTGTAATGAATGATATACATGTAATAATAATAATAATAATAATAATAATAATAATAAAATAATAATAATAATAATGTAAATTCATCTCTTGTATATGTATATGTAGCAACACTTGAATACACTAACATTATTACGTTAAAAATGAATAAATATTGTATTTGATATTTTTATGGCCCGTAGGGCCATCCCTATGATTGCTTTCCCATGGGTTCGAACTATAATTATATATATATCATTATTATAATTATATATAATTATATATATAATTATATATTTTCTTGTGTCCACTTCGCGAGTATGCGTTGTATACGTAGTTAAGGAAGTTACGTCATTCCCGGGGGGGCTCGGTCAATTAATGGGCGTGGCGCGCAATAGAATGCGCACTCGAACTCGGCAGAAAGAAAGCTGCTTGTAGCTTACATAGAATTAGAAACTGGAACTACTAGCTAACTATTCTACCTGAAATATATTCCTAAAGTTCTACAAGATTCTTTAAAAGGTAAAGAGAGTAGATAATCAAAATAACTATAATAGGCTGTTGTGTTTCAGGCATGATAAAGTCAGCCATGATTACTGAGTGTTGGACACCATAAAGCAATCATTGGGATACTTTTTTCTCTATATACACTTGTTTTACCCATTCCATTGTTGTTGCGTCAATAGTCATTTTGAGTGACTGTTGAAATGTTTTAATGGTATATACTACATGTACTATATCACGACATAGTTGCAAATCCATGACTAGATGATATGATGATATGATGATATGATGTTTGCCATAAATGCTTTAGTTGTGTATTATAAGTACACAAATCACACCCCATGGTAACAGCTATACTTTATGTTCACAGCAAGAAAACAAGCCAATTATTAACCACAAAAGGCATTCCTTAACATTTCTCGAGCTATGAATATTGAAATATACTTATGTTCTTGCTTTGTTAATTATAGTATTGCAAACTTGTAAATGTCTAAACAGTACATATTACAATAAGATAGTACATTGTATTATGTAAAACTTTAATGATTATTAATATATCATACTTGTGAAGGGCATCTTGAATATCAGTAATTCCAAACTTTAAACCTGTATGTACATGTATATAGTATCAAATACAATAGTATATTAATACTATTAGTGTACTAGCTATCTCTATCAAATTAGTTATTATCATTAGTGTTGTTTTAGTTAACTATAACTATAACTAAAACCCCTTTTAGTAAGGTATTGTGACTTTTAGTTAACTAAACTATAACTAAATTACAAGTCTATTGTAATAACTATAACTAAAACCTCTTTTAGTAAGGTATGGTGAATTTTAGTTAACTAAACTATAACTAAAATCTCTTTTAGTAAGGTATTGTGACTTTTAGTTAACTAAACTATAACTAAATTACAAGTCTATTGTAATAACTATAACTAAAACCCCTTTTAGTAAGGTATTGTGACTTTTAGTTAACTAAACTATAACTAAATTACAAGTCTACTGTAATAACTATAACTAAATTACAGTAATAACTATTACTAACTAAAATGGCCAATAATGGGCACTTTTACATGTAGTTAGTTAACTAAAACTAAAACTCTTTTAGTAAGCCTAATATTATTTAGTTAATTAAACTATAACTAAACTAAAAGTTTGATAATCTATTCATACCATAACTATGACTAAAAGTGGTCATTATTGTCAAACTAAAACAACACTAATAATTATCATATCAATTAATAAAAGATGATTATTTACTTAATAGTTAATGATTATTACTTATGATGAAATTAATTAATTGTATGTTTTATTTCATTAACTTTTACTCAATTAAGATTACAATTTTGTTTTCTCTTATGCACAATCAGAATTATGACACATCTTTAAATAGTAAAATTTAATTTGAATCCAATTTGCCATCACAATTAGCTAATAATAAAACTCACCTTACAGTATTGCACTTGTAGTCTCAATTGATAATTATTAGCAGAAGTTGCAATTTTGTTTGAGACCCAGTTATCTTCCAGTCCACTAGCTTGTTTTACACACACTGAAATCATTGATGTGGGATCCTCTTTTTATGCATGTACATATAAGATAACTTCCTGTTGCTAATTACATTACAATATACTGATAATGGTATGAATATACTAATTATTTTATGAATATATTATATATTTATGATTATAGTATTTGATACTAAATATAGTACGAATAATATTATGTTGATTATAGTACAAATATAACTTTTGCCAAATTGGCTTAAAAATGGTTAGTATATGCGCCATTGACTATGCACACAATGATAGTCATTAAGAATATTAATCAATAGTTGTGTTACTATTATCTTGTTGTAAAATGTGTTACTATTATCTTGTTGTAAAATGTGTTACTATTATCTTGTTGTAAAATGTGGTATAATTATGTCAAACAATAATGTTTTTATAATACAAATTATATTAAACAATAATGTTTTTATAATACGAAGCATGTGTATGAATGTCTGTACTTTTAAATTATAATTGTAAATGTATATTACATATATAATTATATATGTATATATTTTATAATTATGTGTTAATAACATACTCCTGTCGATGTTAATTGTGTTTATGCATGAACATGAATTATGTATTCAATTTGGATTAATTATAATTGTCTTTAAGAATCTCTATGATAGAATATTGTATATTTAGTGTCTTTGTGCAAGTAGTAATATCCCATTTTCTTCCTGATCAACAACTTGAATAAGATATGAGTAGTAGTCTTCATCATCTTCATATTTTTTAATACAGTGGAACCCCGCTTAACGACCACCCCTGAACAGCGGTCATCTATGATATAACGGCCAGATATCCTGGTCCGGATTCAAATTACACATACTTACCTGCTGAGGCAACCTCTGAAGAACGACCACCTTGCTATTGCATATAATGAACACTAAATGGTCCCTAACACTGGCTACACCATTGAGCAAAACTTCGATTTAACGGCAGCGTGGCCACGCCCACAATATTAAAAATCAACTCAACAGTGTACAGTAATACAATGTAGTTTTAAATCACGAATGAATAGTAAAACAATAATGATAAAACAAAAATGCACAATATTCAAAGTAGCCCATCACTGTTTAGTTTGCTACAGATACTCTTGAGCTTATCTATGTAGTTTTTTGGTCCATAAAATTTATAATGTATGCACTATTAATAATTATTGCATTATGAGTATTTATCATGTGTTCAGTTAATAAAAAGATGTTTTGAGTTATACTAAACTAAACCCCTCAGCAAAGGCCACCCCTATATAACGGCCAAAATACAATTCCCCTTGGGTGGCCGTTATACAGGGGTTCCACTGTATATAGTATAATGATTCCTGTTACTGAGGCAATGATGGCTGTCAAATGATTATCTTTGCATTGTGTATGATCACTGTATAAAATCCATATAATTTTGTTACTTATATAGTGATCATACAAGATATCTATAAACTGTTATAAATTAAAATGTATTATTATATCTGTTAGTACTTAGTAGCAATCATATTACATTAACTAATAGTAACTCACTTTTTAGTAGCACTATAATGATAAGTACACAATATTCCAGGTAGTTCAGCACTTAGCACTCCTCTATTGTGATCAAGAAATTCAGTGTAATACATGTAGCGTAATAACTACTGATAGTTGTGCACTGCTCTTTTATGGATTGTTCCCACTGAACACCATCAAATGTGAACAAATGCCATATGTGAACGGGAATGATCTTTAATATGTGTATGTGTTTAAACCCTTTTACAAGGACTTCAGCAAATGGTTGCCTCATGTCTAGTATATGTATAGCCAATTTAACAGATACATATATAGATACATACACACACATACACATACACACATATACACATATATAAACAGATACGCATATAGATAGATACACACACACACACATACACATACATATAATGTTACATACATGTGTATATAGTTATCTATGATGTACATGTATTTGTTTTCATCAATTATATGTGGGAATATAGTGTACATGTACATGTATATTATATTCCAGTGGGTATGTAATGGATAATGGATGTGTAGCTCATAACTTGCAATTATTGAAATGTATGGGCGACCATTTGTTTACTCTCTAATAGTAAAAATTGGCCTGTCCATTAGACATATTATGTATGCAAAATACATATAGGCAAAGCTTTCATTAGTAGGGATATGTGGCAGTGGGAGTTTTTGCTCAAAATCAAAAGATAAACAGGCCATGTTGGTACTTTGTTTAACCATTTCAGTACAGGTACGGATTCCTGAGTAAAACTGCTGTGATTTACGTAAATGACTTTCCTTTTCTTCCTCTAATCTGCGTTTATTCTCAGTAGACTTAGCATCATGTATTTTTCTGTTAATTTCATCACACATTCCACAAGTGTCAGAACTGGGAACGCCAAAACCAAGATTAAAGTGGGTATTGAAATATTCACGATAATAGTCATATGTAACACGAAAATTTCTATCATCTTTTTTGGCATATTCTTCAACTTCATACTTTTGGAGGTAGAGATCATGCATGGTAGCAACAGACAGATATGAAGATAAATATTTTCTGCCTTTTGCTTCTTTTGCTCGTCCATAATGACTTTGTACAGTAGGGAAAGATTTTATATGCTCCCGTATTTGTTGTTTAATATTATGTTCTGTTGCATGTGGGTTTGGCTGTTTACCACATTTATCCACTCGAGGAGTAGGAGATGTTCTAGCATAAAAAGATATATGTTGGACTCTACCAGCTGTGATACCATGCATGTTAATGAATGTTTGCCGACAAACAATGTTTTCATCTCCATTAGCACGAATCTAAATGGAAATATATAATTACATGCATCAGTGAACTCAGAGTAACAGAGTTTTTTACAACTACAGAGACCTCCTTGACACACAGCTGCTACTTCTTTACCAGTGGTAGATGAAAGGTAAGTTTCACCACGAGCTCGTTTTGACTTAGCATCACTTTTTTTCCACAAATCTGGATTTTGTTTCCTCTTCCTTGTTATATTAGGCGTTCCACTAGTGCTACTAGAGGACTGCTGTGGTAGAGTAAACAAGTCAGGCAGCTGAGAGCTAGAGCAACACTCCATTGTTTCCATTCTGTCTTTTACACGTGTTTAGAAGTGGTCCTGCCCATCGTAAATCTGCACATGTGCAAGGGTGGACTTAACTTGTTCTTCCGCTGATATTCTCAATTGACTTATGCCATATTGACCAATCAGATTATGTTAAGCCTACTATTAATTGCATCCACTAAATGTAGTGATTTTTAATTCGTGAGCAATGCCACTCTGGTGTCATGCCAGCAAATGTAATAAACAACAAGAAAAAACAAGAAGGTGTTTGTAGGAGACATATCAAGTAATGTAGTGATTTTTAATTACTCAGATTTTGCATACATCAATATCAGTGCATTTCTAATTATGCCTAGTGAAATGATCATGAAATATATTTTGTAGCGTGCACTAATTTTACCAATTATTATGTTAGTCACTAAAATCTCTAAAGTTACATGTAAGATACATGTACTTAACTTCAGTTTCTGCATTGCATTGTATTTCAAATTCCTCACAAGTGGTTTGAATTTGGATCAGCTTTGGCAATCTCTCCACCTCAACTGGTAGAAATATAGGAGAATCATCCAAGTAATGAAAATCGTGCATTTGTGGATGTTATACAATAAATTTAACATCTCTTGTAACTAAAATGTATGAGCAACCATTTTTTTTGTCGCATCCCTAATTAGAGAATATTATCATACTCCATGATAATTTACTTATCCCATATCGACCAATTGGATTATCTTAAGCCTACTATGCATCCGCTAAATGTAACGATTTTTAATCAATTTGGCACATATCAATTTTTAATCAATTTTTTAGCGTATGCTAATTTTAGATTAGTACAATGTACATACATGCATCCATGCCTAAAATAGTTGCAGTTACGTACAGTCATACATGTACATGTATGAACAGTATGATTTCTATTTGTAATGATTTATTATACTAATCATTTAGGAATTTATATTTCATGCGTTTCAATTAGCTGAGATAAGCTACTATAGCATCCTGTACTATATACTACATGTATATCTACATGTACATGTACATAAAATACTTTTCTCCCATTATGACTGATTATTTTGAGAATAAAAAAATTATAGTGATTTTAGTAGTAATAACTCACCTCTCCTTGCCTCTAGTCTTTTTGCAGTTTAAGTGCACTGCAAAATTGCATTCACATTTAATTATAAGTTTACCTAACCACACCCACATTCCCTGTTAACATTCACAGAAAATAATAATGCCATGTATGTATGTATGTATGTATGTATGTATGTATGTATGTATATATGTATGTATATATGTACATGTATGTATGTGTATATGTATGACAGTGTATAAATGTATATATGTATGTATTACATGTATGTATGTACAATGTACACAGTGATACATCCACAGTGTTTACTCCAGGATAAATATTAAGGGTGGGGGAGTGCATCCATGGTACATGATGTTTGGTTAACAATGTTCAATCAGTATTGTTTTTCAATATAAACTTTAAAATTAAAAAGTGGTGGAGCAAGACTAAAGAATGGGGTAGCGCCATGTTACCACTCTTTAAGGGAAACACTGCATACATACTTGATTTCTATTCATTATATATTATATTCCCATCTTTACTGTTTTAAATAATTATTTTAACTCTATAATAAACTAGTATTACATGTATATAGTAAAATGTAATAATAATGAGATTATTATAGTGATTATACACAATATCTAAAACTATGCAAACAATGTTACAATGCAGTAAATTATTATAATTACAAGTTTATTTATAATTATTTATTAACTAATAGTTATACTCACCGCAGTAAAATGACGTAGCTTTCAGGATAAATACATTAATGTAAACAAATGCCCTTATATGGATTAATTATCCTCACTAATGTGTACACATGGTAATTATGTTAATCTATTTAATTAAGGGTTTGTTACATGCAGTTTCTATAGTGATCATACACAATGCCTATAAAGTTATCATCAGCCCCAGTACACTATTCTAGATGAGTGTACAAGTGCTTGGAGCATAGATGTTGAGGGATTTGTATATTCTCATTGTAGAGAAGTATGCAAATATAGATGGATGAATGGGTGGACAGATGGATTGATGGACAAAAGTGAATAGTTCCTATCACAATGATCAGGCCTGTTGGCATGATTTTGAGACTAATTATGTGCTTTGAGAACTATGCTGACATAATAGGGAAGAATTCAAACATAATTAAATTAAATCAATCTTCTAGGGAAGGTGTATAAGTTATTATTTGACCTGAAATCTCTGCTAAGAGTTATTGCACACGTACCTTTTGATATCTAGTATTTTAATTAGAATTAGCTTCCGTAAGGATTTTTTATACTAATCTAAAAGCATGTAGGAATTTGTATTTCGTTAAAAGTTTCGAGGTATGTTAAACAGAATTGTACTTGTGTCCCATTATGACTGATAGTTTAGTAGTTTCCCATATATGTGTGTATGTACATGTGTATGTATGTATGTATGTATGTATGTATGTATGTATGTATGTGTGTATGTACATGTGTATGTATGTACGTATATATGTATGCATGTAGTATGTATTTTTGTATGTATATATGTATGTATGTGCATATATGTATGTATGTATGTACATGTATGTATGTATGTATTTTTGTACTGTACATACATACATACATCCATGCCTAAAATAATTATTATTGTGTGACCTAGGAGTCTAGAGCATTCAAAGAATTCAGGAAATTGTCAACTACAATACAGTTGGCCTACTACATGTATGTATGTATGTATGACATTGTATGTATGTATGTATGTACATGTATATATATATATGTATTATGTATTATGTATGTATGTACATGTGTATGTACATGTATGTTTGTACAATGTCCACATACATGTAAAATGTTTTTTGTATTTGTATTTATAACCATTTTATTAGACATTTCCTGACAGTGCTTGTAAAGATAGACACATGTACATGTACTTTGTTTTGTATTGTTAATAATTGATCAAATATCTACAAATGAGAACGTTTCGCTTTTTAAGATGAAATATATAGTAAATATAACAGAATACTACATATCAAACATGATAACATAATAATAAAATATATGGATCGTCCTATATGTATCTACATGTACATGTAATAAAGTAATATCATAGAGTTATTACACACGTACCTTTTGATATAAATAATGAAAGATTATATAGTGATTATACGAATGTCTAAAATTATACAAGCAATGTTACAATAGAAGACTTATTAACAAACCTTTGAATTTATTATTATTGTTGGTAACAATCATATTACAAATTTATTTATAATAAAATGTAGTCTGTATGAGAGAATATACAGTATTAATAGAAATATTATTATTTATAACAGAGTTGGGATAGTAACACTCCAGAGCTCTCAGAGCACTAAATTTGACATTACAATGTACACTAATTGTACAGTAGAGATCAGGGAGGACTAGTGTTGTAGGCTTATATTTTCATCTGTACTATGTTAAATAATTGTATTAACTCTATATTAAACTATTTGGATTACCATACATGTATATAGTAAAGTATAATGAAAGATTAGAATTTATAGTGCATCTAAAACGTTACAATGTGCATGTATTAAATAAAATTTATTATTACTATTGTAGCTGTTAGTAACAATCAGTCATCTACATACATGTACTATGGCCAGCACTTTACAAATTAACATGTAATCATTCATCCAAAGGATATTTGTTAATATGTACTTTGTACTCCAAATGCTATAGATAGCATCTCCTAATAAGTAATACTAGCTGAGGTATATGGCATAGTTGCTATGGTAATGCAGTAATACTCTCACAGGTTTTGATAGATCTATTAACAATGATATATATATATATATATATATATATATATATTATATAGTAGTAATTAAATATTACACAAATGGTAATTTATTTCATTTCATATCAATCTATATTGACTAGTATATAAAGTACATGTCATAACAAAGAATGGTAATAAAAGCAATAATAATTGGGTTGCTTTGGTATTATTGTATAAGGAATGTTTTTACTCAAATATGTAATTTAATATTTACCCTTAATATTTGTATACATGTAATAAGAAGCTATTAGTGATTTCTTTCTACAAAGAAAATAATCTGTACCAAACCTCGAAGTGGTTCAACATCAACACGAAAAATATCCTTCGATGGGCTAAAGACGAAGAGAAAATCAAGGCAACTATAACGCGTGACCAACTATAACATCGTCTCTTTCAATAGAAAATGCAAATTCATCATGGGAATTATTGGACTCAGGAACCAAGGGTAATGTTTCTCCCACAGTAGGACTCCATACTACTTTATAAACGTGATCCCCTCTTATTGTGTTTTCTATCTCAAAAGTTTCCATTTCTAGCTCAAGCATGCAAGCACACGTGATTGTGAGGTTGAAATTATTAACTCGTTTTTAAGCGCAAACTCGTTGCTAAGCGCATAATTGCTTCCTGTGGAGATAAAGGCGTATACGCCCAATAACGCGCCAGCACAGTAATAATAATTAATAGTAATATAAATTCATCTCTTGTATATGCCTGCAAAAGGCGGCATCTTTAAAATGTAGTCTGTATAAGAGAATTATACAGTATTAATAGTACAGTGAATTTTAATTATAAACTTATAATGATAATAATATTAAATATAACATTTATAACAGAGTTGGGAAAGTAGCACTCCAGTGTTCTTGGAGTACTATTGTAGATTTGACATTACAATCTATACTAGTTGTACAGTGAACGTTTTATGGCCTGTAGGGCCATTCCTATGCTTGCTTTCCAAATGGTTCGAACTATATCTTGTGTCCACTTGTGTGAGTATGCGTTGTATACGTAGTTAAAGAAGTTGCGTCCTTCTCGGGGGGGCTCGTTCAATTAATGGGCGTGGTGCGCAATAGAGCGCGCGCTTGAGCTCTGCTGCAGAAGCAGAAGAAAGAAAGCTGTACGTAGAAACTGGTGACTATTCCCTGAAATATATTCTTAAAGTTCTACAAGGTCCTTTAAAAGTCAAGGAGAGTAGGTAATCAAAAAAGAACTATAGTAGGCTGTTGTGTTTCAGGCATGATAAAGTCAGTCATGATTACTGAATGCTGACACCACAAAGCAGTCATAGGGATATGTTTTTCTCTATATACCTTGTCTCACCAGATATTGTAGGCTTAATCAGTCAGATATATGTATGTATATAGTTAAGTTAGTATGTATGTATATGTATGTATGTATGTATTTATGTATGTATTTATCAGGGCATTGGAATTGAAGCCACTAGCATGCCCTGGTATTTATGTATGTACATGTATATATGTATGACGTATAAATGTGTATATGTATGTATTATGTATGTATGTAGTTATGTGTGTATGTATGTACAATGAGTTATCTAAGTGCAAAGTACATACACATGTACGTGTATCTGATATTTAAAAATACATGTATACGGTTACTAACTCCAGGTCCTTGTAATTTATCAAGAAGATGAAATGATTCTGGGATATCTTCAAAACCAGTATATACTTGTTTATCAAATATCAGAACGTTTCATTCAGAGCTTTTCAAAATGGAGTAGTAAATATAATAGAATAATGAATATCATCAAACATGACAACATAAGAAAATGAACTAAACTTGATATAAATATTTAATGATGTATATATAATGAAGGTGTTCACTCAAAAAATATATTGTGAATGTTGCTGTTGCCATAGCAACAATTCCTATTCCAAACATTGTCTCTGTATAATCATAATGAAATACACATGTAATAATAATAATAATAATAATAATAAATTATTATAATTGAAATTACATAATGAAATGCATTCATAGTAAAAGTAGTAGTAATAAAATAATAATAAGAAGAAGAAGAAAAAGGAAAAGAAAGAAAAAAGAAAAAAAAAAGAAAAAAAAAAGATTAATATTAATATTAATAATAATAACGATAACATCACTTTTTTACCTGTAAAATGCATCTTTAAAATGTACTCTGTATGAGAGAATTATACAGTATATATAGATTACAATACATCTAGTTGTACAGTGATCAGTGAGGACTAGTTACTAATGTTGTAGGGTTGTGTTCCCCTCTGTACTGCGTTATATAATTATTTTAATAAACTATTTGGATTGTACTACATGTATATAATAAAGTATAATAAATAATGAGTGATTACATACAATATCTAAAACTATACAAACAATGTTACAATTCATTTATTAAATAAATTTATTATATTTAATTACAATCATATGGCAAGTTTATTAAATTACTCACTTTTTAGTAGCAGTAATATAGGTAGTTCTCTTTGTAGCAAATTCATATATGTAATTTAGTGAAGTAGCTTTCTATATAGTTATTGTAGTGAGTCATTGTAGTCAATGTAACTGCAGCGATGATCACTATGTTTACCTCATTATCTGTATATATTTAATAACATGTATACTCCAGTCTGTATTTCAAGATATATAATTTTATTATTATAATTATAATGTTGTATAACATACTGTTTGGTATAACTCACTGTGTCTGTATGTCTTTACAATTCAAGCTATATTAATTCAGTTTTAGCAACATTTAATACTACTAAAGATCATTCATGTTCACCATGACCTCAGAAAAATATTCACAATCTTTTGTTTGGAACGACCAACAGTCTTTTTATCTGCACCATTTTCATATCATTATCTTTCCCATTCTTTTTTGTGTATGTCAATTTCAATCCGTTGTTTCATTATTGAATTACAATATAATCATATATTAACCTTATGATATTAAACTATACACTATAGTACATATAAGTTATTGAGTTACAGTATAATCATGTATTAACATTATGACATTAATATATACACTATAGTACATATAAAGGCACATCATAATTTTAAGGTCATTATGAATATGAACAGACAAATGGATTCAATGTGTCAGCCATTTTTATATGATGACGTCATTGTTTCCATGGTTACAAATTGCGCGTGGGTGTGAGACATGTTGGGGAACATATGTAGTGAGTATGAGGTCTGTAGTACTTATAGATCTCATGATATAAAATTTTTTCTCATGATGCTCATTTTGGAAGTTAATGACTAGTTGCACTGTAGTACATATAAAAGGATTTTTAGTTGGCTAGAAACATTTCTAATTATTATTGGTTTGTTATTATTACCATAGCATGGGCACACTAATGTGCTTCTTCCTTATATGGTCAATGGAATTTATTCTATTATCAACAAACATTTCACACTACATGTACCTACACAAATACTTGCACAAGCACATGTATTTGTAAGTGGATATGTAAACAAATGCCTTATATGGATTGAGATGTGGTATATCCAGCTTTGATCTTGCAGTTCCAGTCAGAGAGGGTTTATCTTACTTATATGGATTTGAAATTTGATCTAATTTCTCATGCTTAATTATAGTGGAATTATAATGTAAGCAATGTTCACCTTTTGCAGTGACTTTAAACCAACTTGAACCACTACAAAAGATTACACCTCGAACACAATCCTCAGGTGGAATACCTATTGTACTTTGTGATACCTTCTGGATAAAAGATAATTATATGAATGAATCAAAATACATTATATAAATTTAGTGTAAATCAACAATTTTCCGTATTAGTATAATTATATTCATGCACTGTGGAAATGTAAACCACATTGTGCATATGTAAACTTAAAGATAAGCAAAGTTCCAACACGTGTACCTAACACCATGTATTATCATTCATTCATACAGTGTAGTAATTAAATTGGAGCTCCATTCCAAACGTTTTTATGTGTTAAGACCCATTTTCTCATCCACCGTCACATATGAGTAATTAGCCATTTAAGTGAGTTTTGTTAATTTAACTTTTGCTAGTAATAGTTGGTTGTAAATTTATTTGGCTATAAGGTGTGATGAGCAGGATGCAGGCATCATTTTTGTGAGGGATGTGTAAAGTGTACATGTAATACATCTATCTATATAGTATACATCTACTCCTCTTCTTCTCTACTAATAGCATATATCATGATAATTGTCATAACTTCTGCTAGTAATAGTTGGTTGTAAATTTATTTCTCAATATTAAAGTAACATAATAGTGATCGTGTAAAGTTGTTTTTCTAAACTGAAGTTAACAGATACAATATAATAATGATTTGATAATTAATGCATGAACAATACCAAGTGTTATTACTATTAAAATAAGGAAATGTACAAATGTATATAAAGTATTTATGATAGTAAGTATTCAGTATCTCTTTGGTAGTACTAACAATCCATTTTTACCCTCATCCTCAGCAGGAATTGGATGTGTGTGTAAGTACTCCTCTTCTTCTCTACTAATAGTATATATCATGATAATGGTAGTCAATGTAACTACACCTCCTAATATGATCACTATCTTCAGTGTATTATCTGTACATATATAATAACATGTATACTCCAGTCTGTATTTCAAGATATATAATATTATTATTATAATTATAATGTTGTATAACATAATGTCAAATGTGTAGTATATTCTATGATGTACATTGTATGTCACTAGTCACTACTGTGTTTGTAAGTCTTTACAATTCAAGCTATATCAATATTTTTTTTAAATTCTGTTTTAGCAACATTTAATACTACTAAAGCTCATTCATGTTCACCATGACCTCAGAATAATATTTAGTTTGGAATGACCAACAGTCTTTTTACCTGCACCATTTTCATATCTATATAGTATACATCTACTCCTCTTCTTCTCTACTAATAGCATATATCATGATAATTGTCATAACTTCTGCTAGTAATAGTTGGTTGTAAATTTATTTCTCAATATTAAAGTAATATAATAGTGATCGTGTAAAGTTAGTTGTATTTCTAAACTGAAGTTACCAGATACAGTATAATAATGATTTGATAATTAATGCATGAACAATACCAAGTGTTATTACAAGAAAATGTATAGTATATGAAGTATTTATGATATTTAGTATTCAGTATCTCTTTGGTAGTACTAACAATCCATTTTTACCCTCATCCTCAGCAGGAATTGGATGTGTATATAAGTACTCCTCTTCTTCTCTACTAATAGTATATATCATGATAATGGTAGTCAATGTAACTACACCTCCTAATATGATCACTATCTTCAGTGTATTATCTGTACATATACAATAACATGTATACTCCAGTCTGTATTTCAAGATATATAATTTTATTTATATAACATAATGTCAACTGTTTGGTATATTCTATGATGTATGTCATTAGTCAGTACTGTGTTTGTAATCAATCTGTTTTTTTTAAATCAACATTTAATAATTATGTATTAGTAATAAATATTACATTAATAGGAAATGCAAAATTTTAATGATGATAATATACATGTATGATACCTGTGAAGAACATCTTTCTTCTACAATATTGCACTTGTAGTCTCATAGGACACTTTAGTTTGCAGAAATTGCAATGTTATTTTAGACCCAGCTATCTTCCAGTCCACTAGCTTGTTTTACACACTGAAGCAAATAATATAAATTCATCCCTTTTATAACATGTTATGACAACTTCCTGTTACTAATAACTATTAATAATAACATTTACTATAGTAACATTATAAAGTAACCGTGTTTTTGTGCTAATCTATCATAATTAATCAAGTCATCTAGTTTTATTGTAGTAAAATAACATTTTTGTGTGTGAATCATGGCCATATACATCTGTAAGTAATGCGATTGATCAAGATGGAAGGTTAATACATGTACATGTAAGCAAATCCTTATACAGTACACCTCTGGAGAAAGTGTATAAGTGATTATTTGACCTGATATAAAGCAATGTGATTGGTCAATTCATAGTATGAATTGACCAATACCATGCTGTATACTATGTATGAATTTCATACATAGTATACAGCATGGTATAAGTACAGGTTATTCACTGAATAAGTTACGTACTTGTGGTATTATAGTGCATGTAATAATCAACCACACACTGCTCAAATATCTGTGCATCTTAATACATTTCCCATGATGTAATCTCGTAGTCCTGATGCAAAATAAAGATGTTTTAACTAGTATGGGCAAGTCATAAATTTCGTAGTTTTGTACATTGGTGGAACAGGCTGCAAAAATCCCTGATGATTTACTGGGAATACCTCAGTATTCATAATGATCTCAAAATTAGGTTGTGATGACTTTTTATGTACATGTAATATAGTGTAATGTCATAAGACTATACTTTAACTGAATAATGCAGCAATGGATTTAAATTCACATGTGCAAAAAAGAACAGGAAGGATAATTATATGAAAATGGTGTTAATAAAAAGATTATTGGTCATTCAAAATTAAAATTTTTTCTGAGGTCGTGGTGAACATGAATGACCACTATAGTTATTCTAAGTGTTTGTGTATTAGAGAATTGCTTGATAATGTCAATATCAACCAGTAGTAGGGTTGTGTGTTTATGAATATCTTGACATGCACAAAGACTGTTCATCATACTTGTAGTTTATGATTGGTTCACTTGTTCTGTTCAAATTAGGACTACTCTCTCCTGGTAATGCTACCAATGGATTGGATATATATACTTTTTCCTTCAATTGTATGGGACATGAAACTAGTTTGTCAAATTGTGTTAGTTCAATGGAATTGTGTGATTCAAGAACAGTGGCCAGAGTTGATTGTAGTTCTGGTGAGTAAATAGGTCATTTGTTTCTACAGCTGCATGTTATGATCTAATCATTATTACACAGGTGCAAGTACATGTTATGATCTAATTATAGTTATACTCAATCATAACATTTAACCAAAAATCACAGCAGTTATAGAAAGCCTGAGTGAGCTTCAATTAGTGTAGTCAACAGTGAAAGATGGTTTGTTTGTACACTTTGGAGCTTTAACTCCTGCTCTGTTAAATGTTTTTATAACAATTCGCACACTTTGGAGCTAAAGAAACCTGGGTTTGACTTCTGCTTTGTTGCCTTTGTTTTGGAGCTGATTTGTTTTGGTCCCCTTGCATTTCAACTTTCATATATAAGCATATCTAACATGCCATTTCAGCCACCCACCTAAAATTTCCCCCACACCTGAGATTATTTATTGCTAGTTTACACTAACTTGACACTTCAAAGGATATTCATGTGACTAGTGTATAGTGATAATAGTGCTTATTGAGTTATGGTTATATTTCCAAAACTACCATTTTGATTTTAATGAAATAGTTAGTTGAAAATCACACTACAAGGGGTTTTAGTTACAGTTAACTAAAACATCTAAACATTATGAGAACTATTGTCAATTGGGTATACTTTACTATTACCCTGTAACTACAGGGCAGGAAACAGCTACTTGCCATTGGATATTTACCAAGCATTTTACAACCATTTTGAGCTTGTAATATATACATGTACATGTATGGCTGATTAAAATTCAACTATATAGTCCTATGAGAATTTATTTCTTGCTCTAAACTATATTATTATTATTATTATTATATTCTATTGAGCTTTTTGATACCCATAAGCATCAAGAAAACACTCATTTTTATTGAAGAACTGAATACTTGAATGGTACACGTAGATGTAATATTGGATTGGTATTGGTTATCTGAAGTTCACAGAACAAGTGAAGTCAATATCAGTTCATAACAATATCACTAGTTAAGCGAAGTTCATTTTAGTGATTCTATTTAATCAATCCATAATCTTGATAATTGAAGGATGCTACACAGTGGTGTGGAAACAGCCAGTCATGCAGGACATTGTCCGATAAATCTAGCGAATGTCTGGTAAATTGAAACTAAACTGTATACAAAGTATATGGGGAGCAGGACAAGAGTGGTGAAAATAGGTCAAAATGTCTGGCAGTTGGCTCAATGTTTCCACACCCCTGATGCTACATGTGCCATACATATCAGTTGCAGTTACTGTAAAATTAATGGTGTTTTCAACAAAAACTATTTATAATAATTATATGCAGTATATTAATTTAGTCATTTGAGCGGTTAATTTGAACCACACACAATCTAGTTTATGAACATAATGAAACATAATATTGACAAAATGTTAGCCACACAAAAGTATTCTCTCATGTTCTTGAAATGCTCCTTCTATAATGTTTGTATACAGAATATTTACCAATTTTGTCATTGAACTACCCTGGAGCTGTACAAGAAAATTTCTCAATTGACATTTTGGATGAAGTCACTGAATTTAATCTTAAAAATGATGTGCCAATTGGAGGCAGATCTTATCAAAATGGATATGTAAGTCAGTAGTCCATTCAATTTCATTATACATGTAGTAATAGTGAATGGATATGTAAGTCATTAGTCCATTCAATTTCATTATACATGTAGTAATAGTGAATGGATATGTAAGTCATTAGTCCATTCAATTTCATTATACATGTACTAATAGTGAATGGATATGTAAGTCATTAGTCCATTCAATTTCATTATACATGTACTAATAGTGAATGGATATGTAAGTCATTAGTCCATTCAATTTCATTATACATGTACTAATAGTGAATGGATATGGAAGTCATTAGTACATTCAATTGCATTATACATACATGTGTACGTACTATAGAAAGTTACTACTAATGTTTTTGTGTTATCATAATTAATTAAGTTAGTACATTAGCTCCAGCTTACAGTAGAATTTCTACACCATCTTCCTGTCCACGTTAAATTGCATGTAGTTGCTAACATTAGTGCTGTCTGTCCCTCACTATTACTATAGTTTACATTAACTCCCAAGCCTAGTAGAAACTGGACTGCTTCATCATCACCACACTGTGATGATTCTAGAAAGGCTGATTCAAAGGTATTATAGTAATATATGTAGGAGACTCCTTTGTATTGGTTCTTTACAGAAATTACAATGTAATTACAAATATAATTTAAAAGTACAGACTTTCATACACAATACACATGTAATTATACAAAAGATAATAATAACTCAACTATTGATTAATATTCTTGTTATATATCTTGTTATTAATGTTTAATAGTATTGCTGTTGACTATCATCAATCATGTATAGAAGGTGTATATAATGTTTGTATTAATTATAACTATGCAATGCTATCACATGAACTATCTCTCAACCATATGCTTCATTAATTAATTTACATACACATGTATATAATATATACATGTGTACATATTATATATCATTAATTAGTTTACATACACATGTATATAATATATACATGTATACACACTGTGGTATTTGCAATTAAGGTAGAAATATGGTTAGTTTTAATATTAATTTCATAATAAACTAATCATATTATGTATGGCTATATGTGGTCATTACTGTCATAATTACTGAAACAACACTATATACCATTAATAATTATGTCAATGACTTGACTAGGAACATCTTATGTCAAAGTAGTCGGAAGCCTTCACTGGAATCATTTCAGAAGGCAATGATGTCAAACACTCTTGAATAGGACTAAACAGTTGTTTCTCGGCTTCCCCAAAGCATGCTCTCACTTTCCTGATAGTAGTTGACTCCATTTATGCTTCTATACGTGTTCGTTTCATAGCTAACCTTGAAGATCGTCGAAGTGTAGACGCCATATTTAACGAAGTTGTATACACGTGGGTTCTAAAAATAGTAACAGACGGTCAGACAGATAGTTTGACCAATTTAATTAAATGCGTGGTCGTTTCCCGCTCCTACTCTTACGCTTTGTGGTCAACGTCATTATGGGCTCCTGTATCTACGTATATAATTATATATTATATAGTAGTAAACACTCCCTGGTAATTAATTTATAATGGTTGCTATGGTAATATCATTGTATAAGTAATGTTCTTTACTCAAATGTATAATTTAGAAGTACAGACATTCATATACATGTACATGTTTGATATAAATTGTATTATTTATTTTGCTTGACATAATTACACTGCATTTTATAATAAAATAACTTTCATTGTGTATAGTAGTGCCTCTTACTACAGTACATATCAGATGCAACTTAAGAGGCACACCCGTGTAGAACGCGGGCGAATTTTTGTCGAACGCGTACAATTTATTGTCGAACGCGTACACATTTATTGTTGAACGCGTTTAACGTTACGCGTTTGACATCGACAGGAGATATATATATGCAAACGCACGCGCATACAAAACGCAATCCTTTCGCGGGCGTGGCTCAATCATTAAATTATTTTTGCCAGTGGGCAGGGCGTTCAAATGAAATCTCATGTGGAAGTTTTGTCTTTTCTCCTGCTTACTTGAGGTTTTTTTTTAGTTATTAAAGAGACTTGTATACAATTCTTGATATTAACTATAGCTTACATAATTTTGTCTGCCATCTCAGAGAACTGGATATTATTCGACCAAGTTTGGTAAGTACATTATTATAATTATATATATATAATTATATATATATATATAATAATTGCTGAAATTATAATATTGTTTCTACATGTACGTAGTAAAGCCACTGGTCATGACAAATTCCAGCAAGTAAATGATTTTTGTCCAGGTTCAATGATTGGATCTGAATGGAGAAGCAGCTGCTGTGTATCAGTTTCTTATTTATTGAAGATAGTTTCTTTTATAGATCTAATGTTGTTACCTGTATTCTTACATTTTATTTTATTGACTGTAATAATATTGTACATATATATATATATATATATATATATATAGTCAATTCTGATAATAAATTAGATATAACGTCGTCTTTCTTGAATCTGTTGTGCATATTCTTGTATATTAACTCTTCTCTGTCAGAGAGTAGCAGCATATTGTCTTGTACAAGAATATTAGTTGAAGATGATGAAACAGGAGTCTGTCTCTTTTAAGTTGCATCTGTCTGTCTCTTTTAAGTTGCATCTGATATGTACTGTACATAATACTCATTTCAGTGTAATATTTATAATCTTCAGTATTTTTATGAAGTTTACAAAGAAAAATGAATAAAATATTCATTGATTTAGTAAGTTATTGAAGCTTGCCTTGTATATACCACTATAATATACATGTATATAATTATACCACTATGGAATGTCATAATTACATAGTACCACTAGCACCTTATGATTTGTAATATGCAATTAACTTTTATTAGTTCTTAACTGAAGTGGCACATGACTATTTTGTATTTTGCCAACAACATTTGTTCATCATGTAAGTTTACTGTACATTGTTGTGTGAATCAGTGATATTGCTTTTGTATTCACTGTACATTAAGTATTATGTATTCCTTTTTGGTGTGTTATTAGGACAACTTCCTGTTATTAATTACATTACAATAATTATACTGATATAGGATATATGATATTCATAAGACTGAGAGAGTATATCTGATTTATTTACAAATACAATTTTGAAGATCATATAATAAGATTGTGTCCAATCATAGAGCAATAGCCTCTGAATTACTGAGCACCTGTGTATTATCAGTCCATTCTATTAAATCATGCTTAATTATTATACCCCATTATAGAGCAATAGCCTCTGGATTATTGAGCACCTGCGAACTGTCAGTCCATTCTATTAAATCATTATACATTATATTACTTAAATATAGTATACTGATCAAACTGTAATTTGACAAACACATACCATTTTGCTTAGTGATCCTTATTGCATTTATACAGTGATTTATGTATTAGCAGCCATGTGGTTGGTGGGTTTTGCCCATACATTTTGGATTGGGTGTGGTGTGGACAACTATTACATAACCTTAGATAGAAGGAAGAATATTTAGTAATAGGATTAATTAGATCATTTGGTATTTTAACTGTGTGAGTTAACCTTGTTTATCCTGTAATGTAATGTGTCTAATGTCTTTTTGGTATAGGACATAGTTGCTCTCATCACTTACATATACATGTACACATAGATCATGAATATTCATAACATACAGTGTAACTATCATTGTGTAAAGTTATTTGTTATTCAAAACTGAAGTTGGCAGGTCTAATAATCTTCATTAATGTATGTAGGTGATAATCACATTAAACTTGTGTTGTGTACATGTTTTATATATTTATAGTTTCTCTCTTAAGATTCTCTTCCCATTTTTTTTTAAAGCTTATTACTTAATACATCAGTATATAGTTTTATGATAGTACACTCTAAAACTGTACATACATGTACATGTACACATGTATATGCACATATCATAATAATGATTATACATACATGTAATTATATATAATATGGTAATAAGGTCATTATGTTTCCCTGATATAACGAGCTCTGTCGGGACGGGACCCTCGCCTATGTGACAAAGTAATACAAAGCACTACAATTTTTTTCTAAATATAATAAAGTTTGTGTATGATGTATGAAACAAACAATACTTTTGTTACATGGAATACACATATAAATTTGGCATTAAAACTGTTCTTCGAAAAACAATGAAGAAGTTCTCAAGTCTACCTCTAAAGTCTCCAACGTGTGGTAACATATTGGATTACCTCTATTATGTGTTTAGTACATGACGCTTTGCAAGCATGCACTGCACATACTTGTAGGCGGAGCTAGGTAGCTCTCTATCTCACATCAATGGTGGTGTAGTAGCAAACATTACCTCGATTGTTTTGGGTTTGAAGTGATTATTGGGTAGCGACAGCCATGAAACAGGATCACTTGTGTTTTATTTACTCTCGTTATTGCCCTTGTTTCATCTTAAAGTTGTGAAACGGTAACAGTGAGTTATAAAAATTGTCATAACTTTAGAACCAAAAGGTTTAGAAGAATTCCTACGTTAATTTTTTTCCTTGTATAATTTGAAGTATACCAGTACCCCGTTTGAAATGTCAATGTTTATATTTTTCCAGAAAAAATGCTAACAGACACACATACACACACACACACAGACAAAACGATTACTGTACCCTTCCGCCTACGCTACGCGGCGAGGGTAATTACATATAAGATATATATATATGTACATAACACACTAGCAAAATTTGCTTGTATTAGTCACTATAAACATGTATTATGTATTCAACTAGATTAATTATAATTCCATTCAATTTTCTTTTAAGAATCTCTCTGATAGAGTGTTTGTATATTCAGTGTCCTTGAGGAAATACTAATATTCCATTTCCTCCCTGATCCACAGCTTGAATGGGATATGAGTAGTAGTCTTCATCATCTTCATATATTTTAATATATAGTATAATGATTCCTGTTACTGAGGCAACGATGCCTGTCATAATGATTATCTTTGTAATATCTGTACACAATGATATATACAAATAACATGTACTGTAATGAGTGATATACATGTACATGTAATAATAATAATAATAATAATAATAATAAATAATAATATAAATTCATCTCTTGTATATGTTGTTTACCTTCAAAATGCATCTTTATAATGTAGTCTGTATGAGAGAATTATACAGTATTAATAGTACAGTGAATTTTAATTATAAACTTATAATGATAATAATATTAAATATAACATTTATAACGGTGCTGGAAAAGTAGCACTCCAGTGTTCTTGGAATACTATCATAGATTTGACATTACAATCCATACTAGTTGTACAGTGGAATGTTCTCACCAGATATTGCAGGCTTAATTCCAACCCTGTACTATTATATATATGATAAATTATTTAGATTAGATTTTGTTACATGGATCTATAAACTGTTTTTAGTTTATTAAATGTACTATTATACCTGTTAATACTTAGTAGCAATCATATTACATTAACTAATAGTAACTCACTTTTTAGTAGCACTATAATGATAAGTACACAATATTCCAGGTAGTTCAGCACTTAGCACTCCTCTATTGTGATCAAGAAATTCAGTGTAATAGTTTAAATAACTACTGCTAGTAGTAGTTGTGCACTGACTTTTTATGCAATGACACACTCAGTTGTTGAGCAATTAAATAAACAAATACCATATACGTATGGTGTGTTTGATTGTCTGTTTAATGTCACTATTACCTTAAAAATCAGTATAATTATTATAAAATTATACTACCTAAGTTAATGTAATATAATTATTACTACATATATAGTACATGTACATGTGTATGACAATGAAGAATTAGTAAGTAGATTATTACTACCATCACAATACTTTAAAGCTTTGTGTTCCTCCATGTAGCAAATCCACAAATGATAAAGGAGATTAGTCATGTTGCCACTGTAAGCCAAATGCCCTACATGTGTATACATGTATGTATGTATGTATGTATGTATGTATGTATGTACATGTATGTATGTACATGTATATATGTGTGTATGTATGTATGTATGTATGTACATGTATGTATGTATGTATGTATGTACATGTATGTATGTACATGTATATATGTGTGTATGTATGTATGTATGTATGTATGTATGTATGTATGTATGTATGTATGTATGTATGTATGTATGTATGTATGTATGTATGTATGTATGTATGTACATGTATGTATGTACATGTATATATGTGTGTATGTATGTATGTATGTATGTATGTATGTATGTATGTATGTACATGTATGTATGTACATGTATATATGTGTGTATGTATGTATGTATGTATGTATGTATGTATGTATGTATGTATGTATGTATGTATGTATGTATGTATGTATGTATGTACATGTATGTATGTACATGTATATATGTGTGTATGTATGTATGTATGTACAAATGTATGTATGTATGTACATGTATGTCTGTACATGTATATATGTGTGTATGTATTAGAACAACAATAATCTATTAAGGGTACTTCAGGAATACATACAGGAATACATATGTATATACATATTTATATGTAAGGGCAGGGCATGTAATTGTTTACTGTCACCTTCCTGACAATACTTTCTACTAATATTTTATTAAGGGTAGTTCAGGAATACATATGTACATATATATATATATATATATATTCATGTACATGTAAATGTATGATTAATCGATATTAAAAATTCTTCTAATTATCGATTGTAAGTCTGTAATACTGATTATGCTAATTATTCCAAGATGCATAAATTTTAAGCATGCGACAGCAAATAAGGTACAATATGGAAGTGACAGAAACCTTTTGATCATCAAATGGGAGGAGTTTCCTGCATTAATCGATTTTATTTGCCCTAATTACATGTGGTTCCACTGATTGTAATTAATTATCAATCAATTTGAAGTTAGTGATAATTGATTGCAGAGTCTCAGCCGATTCCCAGCCCTAGTATGCATGTATATATGTATGTAGTAAACAAAAGAATGTTTGTACTTAAATAAATGTTTAATTGCCCAAAATCAACTGAAAGTGAAATGAATAAACTAAACTTGATACAGATATTTAATGATTGTTCATGTATGTGTAAAGAAGGTGTTCACTTATTTAATTATTATAGTGCTAGTTTGTACACACATACATTCATAAATTTTTGAAATTCCTTACATTATTTTTGGTACTATGATCATGATAGTATCAATATAGCGGTAAATTGTGTGTGATTTGTTTGGGGTTAGTAGTATAATATTACACACAGACACAAACATACACACATACATACACACATGCACATATATAAACAGATACGCATATAGATACATACACACGTACACACACACATATAAACAGATACACATATAGATACATACACACATATACACACACATATATAAACAGATACACATATAGATACATGTACACAATGATCTCCACAATGGCAAGGTCTTACTGTATTCTGAGCATATCTGCAGAATATTGGTATAGTGACAGGTAAGAAATAAAAGCGATTTGTTCTGAACAGCTATTTGTGAAATTTTGTCCAGAAATTCGCTAGTTCTCAAAATAGGCGTATCTGGACCCGGGCATACCCAGGCAATGCCCGGGTCGCTGCTCTCTGATCGACTTGTAAATTAATTTTGTTATTACGCTTATATATATCACACCCACACAAGTGCTTAGTATAGTGTAATGTTTATTTATTAACCAAAAGAAGCCCCACTTGCGTGTTGTCAGCTGTTCACACTTGTAAGTAGAAGTCTTAAAAAGGATTTTTGGAATGCTAGTGGGTTAAAGAGAATTGAAGATGAAGGTCAATCAGGTATAAACAAAGAAAATGATGTAACAAGAGTTGAATTTTAGATCCAACAGCTGATGATCATGACTCTGGTGATGATGATCGTGAAGTTCAGGAGGAGTCAGGTCATCAAGACAATAACAACAGTTCATCCAGTCATGAGAATGTGTCAGTGGCATATAGTTCTACCTCTACTGGCAGTAGTACAGTATTGAAAGTCAATCAACTTTGACCAGTGGCAGTGATAGCAATATGGATTTATCCAAAAGTAAAAATGATAAGCCCGTCCAGTCAGTTATCAAGTAATGTTTGGCACAACTAAACGGTCATTTCAAAGCAGATGGTATGAACAACAATTAAACCCATTAATAAAATATGAATAACTACGTATTAACTATTAATAACTATTAATAAACTCATGAATTTTTAATTTGCCCTGGTGTCTTCTAAACAACAGATATGCCTATGGTTCTCAAGAGATCTCATGGCCATGCTATCCCCATAATTTTCATATTCATGATGTACTACTGAATGGGGGTGTTCCTGGCTGTTGCAATAGGTTACTTAGGCAAAGTTGTTCTAAAGCCATGCTGTTTTTGCAAGCTAGCGAGGGTTCTGCACTTTAGTGCATTCATTTAAAGTTAGTTGTTTTTTTCTAAACTAAAGTTAACAGATACAGTACATGTATAATAAGTTTGATAATTAATGCATGAACAATACCAAGTGTTATTACAAGAAAATGTATATAAAGTATTTATGATATTTAGTATTCAGTATCTCTTTGGTAGTACTAACAATCCATTTTTACCCTCATCTTCAGCAGGAATTGGATGTGTATATAAGTACTCCTCTTCTTCTCTACTAATAGTATATATCATGATAATGGTAGTCAATGTAACTACACCTCCTAATATGATCACTATCTTCAGTGTATTATCTGTACATATATGATAACATGTATACTCCAGTCTGTATTTCAAGTGTTATTTATATAACATAATGTCGGTATATTCTATGATGTATGTCATTAGTCACTACTCTGTTTGTAATCAATCTGTTTTTGTTTTTTTTAAATCAGCATTGAATACTACTACACTATGTATTAGTAATAAATATTATATTAATAGGAAATGCAAAATTTAATGATGATAATCTTAATATATCATACCTGTGAAGTACATGTTTTTTTTGCAGTATTGCACTTGTAGTCTCAATTGTCTGTGAAGATAAATAATTATTTAGTTTGCAGAAATCACAATGTTATTTGAGACCCAGCTATCTTCCAGTCTACTAGCTTGTTTTACACACTGAAACAAATGAATCCAGATATAAATTCATGCCTTTTATAACATTTTATGGCAACTTCCTGTTACATAGTAACTATATACAGTTATACAGTATGTAAAATATGTTTTATGTTATCATAATTAATTAGATTAGCTCCAGCATAAACTATTGCCCAACCATATAATCATTAATTATTGTACATATACTCTTCCTATGTACATGTATACCCTTCTGAGGAGATGTGCATTAATTAATGTACACATAATACTCAAATTTACATACATAAATTAATTAAAATATTGCTTCCAGCCATCTTTAAAAATAATTATTAGAGGGCGTGGAGCTTGATATATTAAAATGACTATATTGTTACAAATGAAAATATAATTATAATACTAGCTGTAACTGAGACTTATAGAGTGTGTACATAATTAGAACAAGTTACCTAAAAATCTACTACTACAGTAATCAGAAATGTATGGCTAATTAATATATGCTAATTACCCGAGCACCATCTTAATAAATACTTGTTTCATACTTTGGTCCATGATATGTATTGTGTGTACTATTATAATAAAAGTATCATATTACATTTGAAAACAAAACAACTGTAGGACATGTACATGTACATGTATTATGTATTCAATTATAATCCATTTAATTGTCTTTTAAGAATCTCTGATAGAGTGTTTATATATTCAGTGTCTTTGAGGGAATACTAAAATTCCATTTTCTCCCTGATCCACAGCTTGAATAGGATATGAGTAGTAGTCTTCATCATCTTCGTATATTTTAATATATAGTATAATGATTCCTGTTACCGAGGCAATGATGCCTATCATAATTATTTTCTTTATAATATCTGTACATAATGATATATACAAGTAACATGTACTGTAATGAGGGATATACATGTAATTATAATAATAGTATTAATAATAATAGAAATAATAATAATAATAATAATATAAATTCATCTCTTGTATAATATGTTCATTACCTGCAAAATGCATCTTTAAAATGTAGTCTGTATGAGAGAATTATACAGTATTAATAGTACAGTGAATTTTAATTATAATGATAATAATATTAAATATAACAGAGTTGGAAAAGTAGCACTCCAGTGTTCTTGGAGTACTATCGTAGATTTGACCTTACAATCCATACTATCTGTACAGTGGAATGTTCTTACCAGATATTGTAGGCTTAATTCCCACACTGTACTAATATAATTGTTGATCTAGTATAAATTATTTAGATAAGATTTACCAGTTGCAGTTATAATAATACATTATATCTAATAAATTTATAACAGTTTATAGACATTGTGTATGATCACTATATAAAATGTAACAAATTACATACATTTTATATAGTGATCATACACAATATCTATTAACTGTTATAAATTAAAATATATTATTATACCTGTTAGTACTTAGTAGCAATCATATTACATTAACTAATAGTAACTCACTTTTTAGTAGCACTATAATGATAAGTACACAATATTCCAGGCAGTTCAGCACTTAGCACTCCTCTATTGTGAGCAAGAAATTTAACTACTGATAGTTGTGCACTGCTCTTTTATCCAATTGACACACTGAGTTGTTTAGCAATTAAATTATGATTATAAACAAATACCATATGATTGAAGAAGCCTATACTAAGCCTATACTAATTTTTAATGTCATACTAGGTAGTAATAATTATATTAATGGTAAGAATATCTTGACTTTAAGGTAATTAAACAGACAATAATTAAATCATAGTGCATAATAATTAATGTCACAACTCATTGAAATGACATTGAAATGTGGATTATGGTATTACAACCTTTAGAAGGAATTAACAAATTCAATTTAGTTCACTTTATTAAATAATATTTTGTTTTGTGCTGAGTGTGCATAATATCAGGGTTAGGTCAATATACTGCATACATGTACATAGTTTACATACATACATACACACACACACACACACATACATACATACATGTACATACATAACTTTAGTTTGAATGACCAACAGTCTGTACTATTTTCATATAATTATCCTTCCTGTTCGTTTTTGTATATGTCAAATTTCAATCCATTGCTTCATTAGTGAGTTACAGTATAATCATGTATTAACCTTATGACATTAAACTATACACTATATTACATATAAAGTCATCACATCATAATGTTGAGGAAATCGTGAATGTGAACAGACTTTAGTGATGCACCAACAATCGGATCAGCCATCTGATCAGCTGATAAATATGATTACTTTAGCGTATAGTTATCTGCAAATTCGTACCAATAGCCAGTCGATATTAATTGTGCATGAACAACATCAATTCCATACACTTGTTAAATTCTCTTATTAAACCCCATTGCACTTGCCATGTTGCTAATTTTGAACTAGTACAGTTGTAGGTCGTAAATACATCTATTCAAAATAAGTGATAATAATTTAATATCACAATACATATGTAATATTATTTTACTTTATTACAATAATTAATGTTGGAAGTGTGAAATTATCGAATTGGTATCGGCAGATATAATGCAAGTAATTATCGGCTATCAGATTATCGGTAAAAATCTATATCCGTACATCATTATCCAGCGCTGTCAGTCCTTTCGATATCAATCAATATCTACGGTTCTATCTAATGCCCACAGCTGCAGCAGTCATGAATGCCTTTCCTCCACCTTTACAGGAAGCTAGCATAAACATCAATTGCGTACAGCCATTACAACAGTATAAACTATTCCAGATAGTTCAGCACTTATCACTCCTCTATTGTGATCAAAAAATTCAGTGTAATAGCTTAAATAACTACTGATAGTTGTGCACTGTCCTTTTATACAAATGAGTGGGTTATGTATGTCTACTAAGTAGTTTTGTGTGGTTTACCAATTAAACAAATGCTACATAATTATGGTTAATGTTACCTCCAAACATTTTGGGCTTACATTATGGCTTCAGTATGGTGTACAAAATTCAATAAAGCCTCATAAACAAATGTTTGCATATTTTAATTGCTTAAAATAACTCAGTGGGCATTTAGACTTTAAATGTATTCATAGTGGAGTCACTGCCTTCATATGGAGTTTCCAAGTCATTGCAATTTCATGAGTAACAACTTTTCATCTTGTTTTTTCATTACAAAACTCCACTTATAGGAGACATTTTTGAATAGTTTTGATAATCTTACTGACCTCTAAACACAGAACTGATCTTGTGTTGATAGCACTCTCTGTTTCACAGTAATGCCATGCTGTTTTCTTTCAGCTAGAGTTGACAAATCTGCCATAGCTAAAGATATGAAACTTTTGTTACTCTCATAACACATTTTATTCTACACATCAACAGTCTCTCTTTTTAAATGTAGCTTCTATGATCTCTGAAACAAGAATAATTCTAGTATGTAAAAATGTACAAACAAGCAATTATAAAAGAAAAATCAGACCACAGCCAAGCGCTTGCATTGTAGGTTTTTCAGATACTAATTTTCAAAATATCAGAGTAATAGAGTACGTGGATAATTAGAACAAGTTACCTAAAAATATACTAATCAGAAATGTATGATATTTAATGAATTGCTAATTACCCAAATGCATGCACCTTAATAACAACATACATGTACTTGTTGCATACTTTGAGGGCTTCAAGATTATTATATATTATATGTGTACTTATTATAACAAGAGCATCAAATTACATTTGAAAACAAAAAAAAAAAAAAAAATTGTTTAATGTAAGATGTACATGTGTACATGAATTATTATAATTGGATTATAACAAAGAAGAATTCCATTTTCTAATAGAGTGTTTATATATTCAGTGTCTTTCAAGATATACATGTACTAATATCCCATTTTCTCCCTGATCTACAGCTTGAATAGGATATGAGTAGTAGTCTTCATCATCTTTAAATATTTTAATATATTGTATAATGATTCCTGTTACTGAGGCAACAATGCCTGTCATAATGATTATCTTTATGCAAAATAACATGCGCAAGTAACATGTACATGTACTGTAATGAGTAACATTTGTATGTAAGTTCAACACTGTTTTTGTTGTTTACCTGGAAAAGTCATCTTTATAAGTGTAGCCTGCATGAGATAAAATGATATGTATAGGTAGTTCTGTTTGTAGAAAATTCAGTGCTTCTCTGTTAGGATCAAGATATCCAGTGTAGTAGATGTCTGTATAGTAACTGCAGTCTACGCTGGCTTTTTATGCTAGGATACACATGCATTATATGGATTTGAGATGTTATTGTAGGTTATTGTAGGTTATTGTAGTGCACTGTTTGTATACATGTACCTACAGGATACCTTAAAAGTATTATAATCTAATAGCTCTTTGTTGGTATAAAGTTCATCCACTAAAATGTCAGTGAATTTCTATATTGCATAGTGAAATGATTACGAAATATATTTTATTAACATGTACGTAATTATTACGTTAGTCGCTTAAATTCCTAAAATTAGAAGAGGCTTTACATGTAATTGATGTATCAAGCTGGAAGGTTAATACATGTTAAGTATATACTTAGATTTGACCTGATATAAAGCAATGTGATTGGTCAATTCATACATAGTATACTGCATGGTATAAATACTATTATAAAGCTTGTAAATTCGTATGTGTTTTCCTTCTCAAAATATTCTTAAATCCTCTTCTATTTACTTCACTAAATTGTTTCATTGGTTAGGCATACAGATGTGGATCATCATTTGCTTTCCTGACTTTGGGAAGCATTGCTGTCTATGCTGCCTTCACTTTCACAGTCACAAGATGGAGGTTTGTCCTACGTGTATTAGGGTTGGGCAATAATTCAATATATCTATCGCATACACTTACATCGCAATATTATTGTATTGCAATAATCATATCACATGATTGTTGTCTGCCACTAGTATTGGATTGGAAAAACATTGTCATACCGCAATTATATAATATATGCAGTTGAAAAATACTTAAATTTGAGCTGTATGCTCTTGAGATAAGTATCAGAATTGTCATCTTTTAAAGAAATGATCCTATTTTTGCTGTCAGCTATCATAGACAGTATCATGTATCTTTAAAATGTTGTCTGTATGAGAGAATTATACAATATTAATAGTACAGTGAATTTATAATGATAATAATATTAAATGAAACATTTACAACAGAGTTGGGAAAGTCGCACTCCAGTGTTCTTGGAGTACTATTGTAGATTTTACATTACAATCCATACTAGTTGTACAGTGCAATTTTCTAACGAGATATTGCAGGCTTAATTTCCACACTGTACTAATATAATTATTAAAGATTTTGTTACATACATTTTATATAGTGATCATACACAATATCTATAAACTGTTATAAAATATATTATTATACCTGTTAGTACTTAGTAGTAATCATATTACATTAACTAATAGTAACTCACTTTTTAGTAGCACTATAATGATAAGTACACAATATTCCAGATAGTTCAGCACTTAGCACTCCTCTATTGTGATCAAGAAATTCAGTGTAATAGCGACTGCTGCTAGTTGTGCACTGAGTGGTATGCCCACTGAGCTTGTTTTAGAACTTAATGACTCTGAATATCATTAACTTTGAGGACGTATGGGGAGTATATCATTCTGTATTTAATGGAAAAAGCCACACTCACAGGTTTGAAGTTGCCCGTACACACCATTTGGCTCTAATGGAAAAAAAAAGTGTCGATTTCCTTATGGTTTGTATCGTGCAACTTCCTTCTATATATATAATTGATAGTTCTTAATTAATGTATAAGAAACAATTTAAACAGTATTTGGTATGCATGACTGGCTCTGGTAAATAAGACATAGGAAGCCAACAACAGTAAATATTTGTCAACCTGTTAATTACGTCAAGTTTCTTAATTAGATTATGTCTTTAAAATTTATCAAACTTTATGTCAAGTACATGTATATGGGTTTATTCACATGTATATGTCAAAGTCTTATGAATATCATATGTCCTATATCAGTATATGTAATGTAATTAGTAGCAGGAAGTTGTCCCAATAATTATATTATTACAAAACTAAAACACACATTAACATAACAGACACTGATTGTATACATAAATTAAAATTCTTTAATTAAAATTGACATATTGGTCATGTATTAAAATGTTTGGAGGCCTAAATACACATGGGCTGATTAAGTGATTACTTTTAAGTCTACTATTAATTGCATTCACTAAATTTAGCGATTTTTAAATTTTTGAGGTGCGTATAATATTTTTAATAAAATGATCATAAAATATATTTTTTAGCGTGTTTAGTGTGAATTACAATAAACTACAATACATGTATAGTTAACTAGTATAGTGGGAATCGGCAATTGAATATCTTTACATGATTAATATGAAAATGATAGTAAGAAGCCTTCACATAAGGTGTATTAATAATCCAATACTAGTGGTTATAATATAATATAGTTTAATGTCTCAATAATAATTATTATTGCAATTGTGCCCACTCAACACAAGAATAATTATACCTAAATATCTACTATAGATCAGTAATCAGAAATGTATGAATTAACTCTGACCATTATTCAATCAATTGATGATTTCTACACAAACAATAACAAAGTATTATGTATTTTGTATTAAAATAAGTTTAATAACAGTATGTAATTGTGTATGTATAACAGTTAGTGTTCAGTGTCTCTTTGGTAGTACTAAAAATCCATTTTTACCCTCATCTTCAGCAGGAATTGGATGTGTATATATGTACTCCTCTTCTTCCCTACTAATAGTATATATCATGATAATGGTAGTCAATGTAACTACACCTCCTATTATGATCACTATCTTCAGTGTATTATCTGTACATATATAATAACATGTATACTCCAGTCTGTATTTCAATATATATATAAGTTTATTATTATAATTATAATGTTATATAACATAATTTCAACTGTTTGGTATATTCTACAATGCACGCATGTCACTCACTTTGTCTGTGAGTCTTTACAGTTCAAGCTTTTTTTCAACATTTAATACTACTAAAGATCATTCATGTTCACCATGACCTCATGTTCACAATCTTTAGTTTAGAAGACATGAGCAACAGTCTTTTTATCTGCCCCATTTTCATATAATTATCTTTTTTGTGTATGCCATAGAGTCGTCGTTTCTCAAGCTCATGATGCCTCTAACAAGCAGTTAAGGGTCTGTTCCGGCAGGAATGTGCTGTTGGATTGAAAATCCTTACGTCAAATCCTTTGAAGTTCAACGATTCTGTGAGTGAATGGAAGACTTAATTTTAGTTTGTTGCTCCAAAACATGAGAAGGGATCGGATCACTCTGAGACAAAACTAAAGGTATAAAAGAGCCAGTGAATTATGAGTAGATACCAAAAATAAGAGATTAGGAATACCTAAACCACCATGTCTACATGGGAGAGCAAAAAACTCTCTCAGTGTCGTTTGGTGTTTCTTGAGATGGAATTAATCTATAACGAAGTACTTTTTCGAGAGGTTCAAAGAAAGGACCAACATCCGGGCATGTCTGAGAGAGATAAGTCTAGTGATTTATCACACCATGTGTGAGGGCAGAATAAGCTGCTTGAGGTTAAGAGATATCGGTCAGAGTATTCAATTCATCAGCCCAAGCCTGGACTTTATTAGTAACCCAATCAGTGATATAAGTCTGTGCCAATAGGAGAGCCTAGAATGGTTCTGCTTTCTGAAGTAAAGGAAACATTGGTGTCATGAAACAAATCCACAGCAAGATTGCATTGATCCTCCTTAACTAAACATTGTACAGTAAAGTAGTATAGCACAGTATATCATTGTACAGTACAGTATAGCTAGTAGAGTACAGTATAGCATTGTACAGTACACTTTACTCTTGTTTTTCTGCCTTAACAATATAATTAAGTTTTGTTACAGTCTGTGAGAAGAGAAGTCCATTTCAGCTAACCCCATTATGTTGACCTCGTGAGTAATGTAGTTAATAAGGGGTTAAAATATCTTAGTTATTACCCTCGCCGCGTAGCGTAGGCGGAAGGGTACGGTAATCGTTTTGTCTGTGTGTCTGTGTGTCTGTGTGTGTGTGTGTGTGTGTGTGTGTGTGTGTGTGTGTGTGTGTGTGTGTGTGTGTGTGTGTGTTAGCAATTTTTCTGGAAAAATAAAAACATTGACATTTCAAAAGGGGTACTGGTAGACTTCAAATTATACAAGGAAAAAAAATAACGTAGGAATTCTTCTTAAACCTTTCGGTTATAAAGTTATCACAATGTTTATAACTCACGGTTACTGTTTCCAGACTTGAGAAGACTCGTGGAGGCATCTGAACACATCAAAACATAACTACTCCTGTATCATGACTATCGCTAGCAAAGCACTACATAAAAGCAAACAGAATTTGGGTAGTGGTTGCTACAACATCGAGTACTGGCTCCAAGCATTCTCCATTACTTTCAAACTCCGCCTATTTCAAATTTTCAAAGTCATGTGCTGTGCACGTTACTTGAAAGTCAGCAGTTTTGAGGACCTGTCTATGCTGTCTTTGTGGAATATTTCACAAGACGAATTGAGGATCTTTCTTTCTTCTTTCAGATAATACAGAGACTAAAATGTAAGACTTATAGTATAGACAAGGAAGAGACTAGTATAATCGTAATAAGTAGTGACATGTTAGTTTATATAATTTACATATAAATATATATATATTTTTATTTATATATATATATATATATATATATATCTATATCTATTATAATATTATTATAAAAACTAACATGCCAGTACGGTTTTATAACTTAATATGTTTCATACACAAACTAAACAATCTGAAGTAAACATTCTCATTATTATATGACCATACAAACGAGCAATGATAATTATAATCTTTTGGCATATATTTCGAAATTATAGTTTGTATTACCTTGCCACGTAGGCGAGGGTCCCGTCCCGACGGCTCTTTATTTAATTAATAAATAACTAAGATAATAATTATTATTGGTATATCAAATGTCTACATTGTTAATTTTCAGATGTCCATCATCCTCTCATCAAGCAGTCTCCACCATCACTAAAATATTCTCTCCAAGAAATGGTGGCAAGAACTTTCTCTCATTAAGATTCCAATCGTTACAGGTATATACTAGATATGCTTAAACATACCTGGGCTGGCATTTCTAAAATAATTGAAATCATCTCTTATTGTCATACTGGTAGAAATGTTGGATGAAGTGTAAAGAACTTCACCTCAAGTAGATGTGGTAAATGATACAGATTAGTAAAACCATAATGACAAGAGAGCCTAGGATAAAGGACATGCCTTCTCAAAATATTCAAGGTTCTGTACACTTGATCCACAATGTCTGGGTATAGGTGAAGTTTAAGTTTCGTAATTAATATATACCACAGTGACAATGGTGTAGTGTACTGAACCATAGGCCAGTTAGCTCTGTTGAGTCTTATGTTAACATTTTTGAAACTTAACTTTCCATGACAGATATAACTTATACCTATAGGCCTATAGTCGATGAATCACGTCGTTGTCACTGTAGCCTGTATTAATTATGGAGCCTAAACTTCACTCATACCACCACTCTACTTCATGTTCATGTCTTTTTACTGCTATCAGACAATGATGGATCCTCTACTAGGGAAACTGATGTTGATTAAATTTGTCTTCGCACAAAATTGTGCAGACCAATGAAATGCATTGTTTTGTGTGGCGTGCAACATGTAATTTTAATCATAATAATCTCGATGTTAAATGTACGTCACTTAATCCAATGAATTTCATTGGTGAGCATGATTTTGTACCGAGCTAAACTTCATCAACATCACTTTCTCCAGACATTACCTCCTTGTCTAACATCTGACCTACAAAACAATGCTGATTCATATTAATGATATAAAACAAACTCATTTCATTCTAAACTTGAGTAATAAGAGGATGCTACCCTGATTACACCCAAATTTAATACATATTGCATATTTTATATACTACCTTTTTACATTCCTACAGCTGTCTAGCAAGTGTCATAGCAACCATGCTTCTCATATCAACAGAGTCAGATCAAATAGATCTCTAGTATGTAATTATAGATCTCTAGTATGTAATTATAGATCTCTAGTACATAATTATAGATCTCTAGTACGTAATTATAGATCTTTAGTATGTAATTATAGATCTCTAGTACGTAATTATAGATCTCTAGTACATAATTATAGATCTCTAGTACGTAATTATAGATCTCTAGTATGTAATTATAGATCTCTAGTACATAATTATAGATCTCTAGTATGTAATTATAGATCTCTAGTACGTAATTATAGATCTCTTGTATGTAATTATAGATCTCTAGTACATAATTATAGATCTCTAGTATGTAATTATAGATCTCTAGTACATAATTATAGATCTCTAGTATGTAATTATAGATCTTTAGTACATGTACATAATTAAAGATCTTTAGTATGTAATTATAGATCTCTAGTACGTAATTATAGATCTCTAGTACGTAATTATAGATCTCTAGTATGTAATTATAGATCTTTAGTACATGTACATAATTAAAGATCTTTAGTATGTAATTATAGATCTCTAGTACGTAATTATAGATCTCTAGTACGTAATTATAGATCTCTAGTATGTAATTATAGATCTCTAGTACATAATTATAGATCTCTAGTATGTAATTATGATCTTTAGTACATGTACATAATTATAGATCTTTAGTATGTAATTATAGATCTCTAGTACGTAATTATAGATCTCTAGTATGTAATTATAGATCTCTAGTATGTAATTATAGATCTCTAGTATGTAATTAAAGATCTCTAGTACATAATTATAGATCTCTAGTATGTAATTATAGATCTCTAGTACATAATTATAGATCTCTAGTATGTAATTATAGATCTCTAGTACATAATTATAGATCTCTAGTATGTAATTATAGATCTTTAGTACATGTACATAATTAAAGATCTTTAGTATGTAATTATAGATCTCTAGTACGTAATTATAGATCTGTAGTACGTAATTATAGATCTCTAGTACATAATTATAGATCTCTAGTATGTAATTATAGATCTCTAGTACATAATTATAGATCTCAAGTCTATTATTAGTCTTTCATTCCCAGATGAGGTTTAGGTCTTTGGAAGGCCCAACAGAACTACATGTGTGTATTTGTTATCATAACAGACTAAAAATTCAAAATATTTTGGATTGTTTCTACATAACAGCTAATTTATTATGCTTATTACTTGTAAAATAAAAATTCTAACATATGACACTGACTACTTCTTAACTATACATTAGTGTTGTTTTAGTATGACTAGCTATAGCGACCACTTATAGTTGTAGTTATAGTATGTTAATAAAACTTAAGTACTTCCAAATTTACTTGAATATACACTTAATTTCCTATTGTCAAAACATGATTATACTTGTACCAGTACTTACATTGTAAGTCCTTCTAAATAATGCTTGTACTTGTAATTAAATTGTAAGATTTTGGAGCAAGCAATTTCCACAGAGCTTTGTACTAGTGATGCACCAATAAGGGATTTTACCGATATTCCGATAAACTGATAATTACTTTTAATATGTACCAAAAACTGATACTGATCTGATATTATACCTACACAATGTACCTTCTGGCTTCTGATTCTTTCAATGAAAATGAGCATTGTCTTAATAATTATGAGTATCATAAAAGCAATCAATCACAAGAAATGACATTATTGGCACATTTACATGTATTACAGTATTGGTTACATTGTCAGAAATAACCGATACCAATACTAAAAATAATGGCCGATAATGTTACTGATCCAATTATCGCTACATTACTATTCATTCATTTTATGCTAGAATTTAATTATTACCGTTTTACAATTTTATTTCATTTGTGTTCATAGAGGAATCAATTTTGTTTTGAGTGCTCTCGTGTTTAACGTTTTCCCTACAATATTTGAAGTCAGTCTTGTGTCAGGAATATTAGTGAGTTCCATATAAGGGATGTCATTTCATATACACAATACTACACATGTGTAAGTTATACATTGAGATCTACAGGATTTGTATGCCAAGGGAAACAGGCCCAAGATATATATTATAATCATAGTAACTGAGATTGATATATATCGTATAACCCTAAATGTTTGAGGATAGAAGTACAATGTAGGATGATTGGTTTGGGGAGGACTAGTAAGGTCATTCACATTCATCATGATTTATATTCTAAATTCACTGAAGTAAATATTTATCATAATACAATCCATTTTTGTGATCATAATACAATCTAGTTTTGTGATCATAATAGAATCTAGTTTTGTGATCATAATACAATCCAGTTTTGTGATCATAATACAATCTAGTTTTGTGATCATAATACAATCCAGTTTTGTGATCATAATACAATCTAGTTTTGTGATCATAATACAATCTAGTTTTGTGATCATAATACAATCCAGTTTTGGGATCATAATACAATCCAGTTTTGTGATCATAATACAATCCAGTTTTGTGATCATAATACAATCCAGTTTTGTGATCATAATACAATCCAGTTTTGTGATCATAATACAATCCAGTTTTGTGATCATAATACAATCTAGTTTTGTGATCATAATAGAATCCAGTTTTGGGATCATAATACAATCCAGTTTTGGGATCATAATACAATCCAGTTTTGTGATCATAATAGAATCCAGTTTTGTGATCATAATACAATCCAGTTTTGTGATCATAATACAATCCAGTTTTGGGATCATAATACAATCCAGTTTTGGGATCATAATACAATCCAGTTTTGTGATCATAATACAATCCAGTTTTGTGATCATAATACAATCCATTTTTGTGATCATAATAGAATCTTGTAGTATTATCAACACTGAATAGACACTGTACATGCGTGGTACAAATCTCATGTACCTAAGGGTCATTCACATTCAGGAAAATGTTCACAATCTTTAGTTTGCAATGACCAACAATCTTTTTACCTGCACCATTTTCATATAATTATCCTTCCTGTTCTTTTTTGTGTATGTCAAATTTTAATCCATTGCTTCAATATTGAGTTACAATGTACGTAATCATGTAGTAATCGTAATTATGTTATTCAACTATTCAGCTAATGTAATATGATACAAGGTTATTTGTTGTATAGTTAAATGACATGATGGTGAGTAATTGTAACCATAGATACAAAATCAGTCATTTGGCAAATAAAACGTTTAGCTTAATAAAAAGAACGTACATATTTAATGTGTTTGTGCTAAACTGCAGTTTTCTTGAGTGACACATGTAGATAGATATCTGGGTACTTATTAACCCTTTGGCTGTGTCTCTATAAGTATGGGGTTGGGTGTATTTGGTTTGTGGGCTTAATAAAGATTTCAATCAGCATTATGAATATATACAGGTGTGTACTTGGGGTTGTCTCTATAAGTATTGGGTTGGGTGTATTTAACCATTTACTAGTATAAAATTTATCACAACTACCTGTTATTAATTTTCCTTTTTTTGGTATGTAAACTGTTTATGATAAATCACATTTCCATATGTATCTAACACCATGCAATTAAATTGTAGCTCCATTGCAAACAGTTTTTGTGCCTTCTACCCTCATTTTCTCATCCATTGTCACAGAAATTTAAGTGAGTTTTGTTAATTTAATTTAACTTTTGTTGGTAATAGTTGCTTGTGAATTTATTCCTCAATATCGAAGTAACATAACATAATAGTGATTGTGTAAAGTTAGTTGTATTTCTAAACTGAAGTTAACATATACAATATAATAATGATTTGATAATTAATGCATGAACAATACCAAGTGTTATTACAAGAAAATGTACAGTATATAAAGTATTTATGATATTTAGTATTCAGTGTCTCTTTGGTAGTACTAACAATCCATTTTTACCCTCATCTTCAGCAGGAATTGGATGTGTATATATGTACTCCTCTTCTTCTCTACTAATAGTATATATCATGATAATGGTAGTCAATGCTCCTATTATGATCACTATCTTCAGTGTATTATCTGTACATATATAATAACATGTATACTCCAGTCTGTATTTCAAGATATATAGTGTTATGTGTATTATAATGTCATGGTATACATAATGTCAACTGTTTGATATATTCTAATGATGTATGTCACTAGTCACTACTGTGTTTGTAAGTCTTTACAATTCACGCTTATCAAATTCTGTTTTAGCAACATTTAATACTACTAAAGATCATTCGTGTTCACCATGACCTCAGAACAATATTCACAATCTTTAGTTTGGAATGACCAACAGTCTTTTTATCTGCACCATTTTCATATAATTATCTTTCTCATTCTTTTTTGTGTATTCCAATTTTTAATCCATTACTTCATTATTGATAATCGTGTATTAACCTTAGGATATCAAACTATACACTATAGTACATATAAGTTATTGAGTTATAGTATAATCATGTATTAACCTTATGATATTAAACTATACACTATATACATATAAGTTATTGAGTTACAGTATAATCATGTATTAACCTTATGGTATTAAACTATACACTATATTACATATAAGTTATTAAGTTACAGTATAATCATGTATTAACCTTATGGTATTAAACTATACGCTATATTACATATAAGTTATTGAGTTACAGTATAATCATGTATTAACCTTATGGTATTAAACTATACACTATATTACATATAAAGGCATCACATCATAATTATGAGGTCATTGGGAATGTGAATAGAATTTACATTTTGTATTAATAATAAATATTAATAGGATATGCAAATTTTAATGATGATAATGTACAGTACATATATCATACCTGTGAAGAACATCTTTCTTTTACAATATTGCACTTGTAGTCTCAATTGTCTGTGAAGATAAATAATTATTTCAGACACTTTAATTTGCAGAAATTTCAATGTTATTTCAGACCCAGCATTCTTTAGCTTGTTCACTGAAACAAATGATATAAATTCATTCCCTTTTATAACATTTTATGACAACTTCCTGTTACTCAATATTCATTAATAGTAAGATTATAAGTTACCATAGTAAAATTATCAGTTACTATAGTAACCATGTATCATAGTTAATTAAGTTATCTAGTTTTATTCAATTAATATTAGCATATGCATTCCAGAGTAATTAGTCATGTGTCTTTTCCCAATTAGTAGATCTGTTATACTTACATATATAGACATACATGCAGTAATTATAATGTATATATATTATTATATATTTGTTTGTATACATGTATGTATGTATATAATGTATATAATGTATGTTTATATATATGTGTGTTTTACTGTTATGTGAATAGAGATTGTATTAGTAAACTGTACATTAAACTCAAAAAATTCACATCACTATTTAATTTACATCATCTCTCTGTAAAAATGTGTGATTCATTACCATAGTACATGTATATGACTGGTTTACAAGCTAAAGTCTATATGTTAAGGTAGAACCTCATTATAAGTTAATTCATCATGTCAACATACTCAATACCCACTTAGTTATTTATGTCTGTGAGAGGATGAATGGAACAGATAATAATCTGAACTCATACATCCCAAGGGGATGGACAGATCATCCCTGTGGGCATACTGTAATAAGTATTGCAGTTGCATTTAATGAAAACATTGGTTGTTTATATAATCAGTATAGATGTAGTGTTATTGTGGGTTTAGTCTTTAAATGTATTACTACATGTAGTTGAGTCACTTCGGAATTTCCAGTAGGTCGCAAGGTCATTGCAAATTCATAGTTGAGTTGTTTTTCAGATATTGGTTTTCCAAATTTCAGAGTTATATATACATGTATATATAGAGTGTGTGCAAAAACTCACCTAAAAATCCACTATTACAATAATCAGAAATGTATGGCTAATTACCCAAGTGCCACCTTAATAACAAGTGCATACTTTGGGGGCTTCATTCTTTCATGATATGTATTATGTGTACTACTATAACAACTACATTTGAAAATAAAACAACAGTAGGATGCATGAGCATGTATTACATGTACATGTATGTGAATTAATTATAATTCCATTTAACTGTCTTTTATGAATCTCTAAAATTAGTAATCTCCTAATTTTGACTTGCATATGAGTTGCTGCACAAAAATGAAACTCTGTTTGGAGATACGAATGTGTTGGAGTTTGTATCAAATATGAAAAACAAGGCCCTGTGCAGTAGTTGACTCTCGTCAAGGAAGTTGCGTCATTCCCGGGGGCTCGGTCAATTAATGGGTGTGGTACGTAAAAGAACGCGCGCTCGAGCTCTACACTCATCAGAAAGAAAGCCTGTAGCTAAGTAGCTTAGGTAGAAACTGTAACTATTCTGCCTGAAATATATTTCTAAAGTTCCTTTGAAAGGTCAGGAGAGTAGATAATCAAAATAATAAGCTGTCGTCTTTCATGCTTGATAAAGTCAGCCATGATTACTGAATGCTGGACACCACAAAGCAGTTATAGGAATACTTATATCTTCACTCAAATTTGTAAAGCAATCATAGGGATGTTTTTTTTTCTCTATAAAGCAATCATAGGGATGTTTTTTTTTCTCTATAAAGCAATCATAGGGATGTTTTTGTTTTCTCTATATACACAGTTGGAGTTCAGTTGGAGCATTTTCATTTCCATCTGCCAAAATCTTTACTGCTAGTAGTAATGAAGTTACTGCTAGAAATAAAATGATTTGTCTTAATTTATTGCTCGATGAATCTTGTAAGAGCATTGTTATTTTTTGTCCCAAGTGAATTCCTCTGTACTCAATACGAGACTAACTTTGCAGGATAGGATAATAACAACTGGTTGTTTATAACCTCCTGTCAAATTGCGATCTGCTACTGCTTTCTAATATATATAAATATTATATATATATAGATATATATATAATGTAACACGATATTGTTGTAGTTAACAGGTGTATTAATGTGATTATGTTCATTCAATTTTTGCATAAACAAATATCAAGTCTTGTGATAATAATTATTGTTTTATATGAAAACTTGTTTTATAGGATGATTCACATAATTGTGTTTGTATAACCGTTATTATTCGGTATCTCTTTGGTAGTACTAAATACTGATTTGCATGCTATATAAATACATGTAAATACATGTAATGCTATGTAAGTAAATATGTACATGCAATGCAAATACATTATACATGTACCTTACATGGTATGGATAAGTCAAAACATGTGGTGTGTGACAGTAAAAGGATTTCCATGCTATTTAAACAGTCACGACAAGATTTTTGTAGACATTTCTTGACAATGCATGTAAAAGAAAAACACATTTTGTATTGTTAATAATAATTGTTCAAATATCAACAAATCATAATGTTTCAGTGAGAGCTTTTGAAAATGGAATAGTAAATATAATAGAATACTGAATATCAAACATGACAACATAAGAAAATGAAATGAATAAACTAAACTTGATACAAATATTTAATGATGTATGTATAATGAAGGTGTTCACGCAAAAGCTTCTTTTTCTTATTGTCTCTGAGGAATTATTAATTCTCCATTCTCCCCATTATCCACAGCTGCAATGGAATGTGGATAGTCTTTATGAGCTGCAATATAATGTATTGTGAATATTGCTGTTGCCATAGCAACCATTCCTATTCCAAACATTACCTCTGTATAATCATAATGAAATACACATGTAATAATAATAATAATAATAATAATAATAATAATTAATAATTAATAATAATAATAATATAAAATTCATCATTTGTTTTTTTTTGTTTACCTGCAAAATGCATCTTTAAAATGTAGTCTATATGAGAGAATTATACAGTATTAATAGTACAGTGAATGTTGTTACATTAATATCATATAATGATAATATTAAATATTACTATTTATAACAGAGTTGGAATAGTAGCAGTCCAGAGCTCTCGGAGCACTAAATTTGACATTACAATTCATACTACTTGTACAGTAGAGATCAGTGAGGACTAGTGTTGTAGGCTTATATTGTACAGTAGAGATCAGTGAGGACTAATGTTGTAGGCTTATATTGTACAGTAGAGATCAGTGAGGACTAATGTTGTAGGCTTATATTGAGATCAGTGAGGACTAATGTTGTAGGCTTATATTGTACAGTAGAGATCAGTGAGGACTAATGTTGTAGGCTTATATTGTACAGTAGAGATCAGTGGGGACTAATGTTGTAGGCTTATATTGTACAGTAGAGATCAGTGAGGACTAATGTTGTAGGCTTATATTGTACAGTAGAGATCAGTGAGGACTAATGTTGTAGGCTTATATTGTACAGTAGAGATCAGTGAGGACTAATGTTGTAGGCTTATATTGAGATCAGTGAGGACTAATGTTGTAGGCTTATATTGTACAGTAGAGATCAGTGAGGACTAATGTTGTAGACTTATATTGTACAGTAGAGATCAGTGAGGACTAATGTTGTAGGCTTATATTGTACAGTAGAGATCAGTGGGGACTAATGTTGTAGGCTTATATTGTACAGTAGAGATCAGTGAGGACTAATGTTGTAGGCTTATATTGTACAGTAGAGATCAGTGAGGACTAGTGTTGTAGGCTTATATTGAGATCAGTGAGGACTAATGTTGTAGGCTTATATTGTACAGTAGAGATCAGTGAGGACTAATGTTGTAGGCTTATATTGTACAGTAGAGATCAGTGAGGACTAATGTTGTAGGCTTATATTGTACAGTAGAGATCAGTGGGGACTAATGTTGTAGGCTTATATTGTACAGTAGAGATCAGTGAGGACTAATGTTGTAGGCTTATATTGTACAGTAGAGATCAGTGAGGACTAATGTTGTAGGCTTATATTGTACAGTAGAGATCAGTGAGGACTAATGTTGTAGGCTTATATTGAGATCAGTGAGGACTAATGTTGTAGGCTTATATTGTACAGTAGAGATCAGTGAGGACTAATGTTGTAGACTTATATTGTACAGTAGAGATCAGTGAGGACTAATGTTGTAGGCTTATATTGTACAGTAGAGATCAGTGGGGACTAATGTTGTAGGCTTATATTGTACAGTAGAGATCAGTGAGGACTAATGTTGTAGGCTTATATTGTACAGTAGAGATCAGTGAGGACTAGTGTTGTAGGCTTATATTGAGATCAGTGAGGACTAATGTTGTAGGCTTATATTGTACAGTAGAGATCAGTGAGGACTAGTGTTGTAGGCTTATATTGTACAGTAGAGATCAGTGAGGACTAATGTTGTAGGCTTATATTGAGATCAGTGAGGACTAATGTTGTAGGCTTATATTGTACAGTAGAGATCAGTGAGGACTAATGTTGTAGACTTATATTGTACAGTAGAGATCAGTGAGGACTAATGTTGTAGGCTTATATTGTACAGTAGAGATCAGTGGGGACTAATGTTGTAGGCTTATATTGTACAGTAGAGATCAGTGAGGACTAATGTTGTAGGCTTATATTGTACAGTAGAGATCAGTGAGGACTAGTGTTGTAGGCTTATATTGAGATCAGTGAGGACTAATGTTGTAGGCTTATATTGTACAGTAGAGATCAGTGAGGACTAGTGTTGTAGGCTTATATTGTACAGTAGAGATCAGTGAGGACTAATGTTGTAGGCTTATATTGAGATCAGTGAGGACTAATGTTGTAGGCTTATATTGTACAGTAGAGATCAGTGGGGACTAATGTTGTAGGCTTATATTGTACAGTAGAGATCAGTGAGGACTAATGTTGTAGGCTTATATTGTACAGTAGAGATCAGTGAGGACTAATGTTGTAGGCTTATATTGTACAGTAGAGATCAGTGAGGACTAATGTTGTAGGCTTATATTGTACAGTAGAGATCAGTAAGGACTAATGTTGTAGGCTTGTATTGTACAGTAGAGATCAGTGAGGACTAATGTTGTAGGCTTATATTGTACAGTAGAGATCAGTGAGGACTAATGTTGTAGGCTTATATTGTACAGTAGAGATCAGTGAGGACTAATGTTGTAGGCTTATATTTTCATCTGTACTACATGTATGTTAAATAATTGTATTAACTCGATTTATAATAAACTATTTGGATTGCCTTACATGTATATTAAAGTAAAGTATAATGAAAGATTAGAATTCTAAAACTATACAAATAATGTTACAATGTGCATGTATTAAATAAAATTTATTATTACTATTATAATTGTTAGTAACAATCATATTACAAGTTTATTTATTAACTAATAGTTACTCACCTTTTAGTAGCAGTATAATCATTAGATATAGGTCTTTTAGTAGCAGTATAATCATTAGATATAGGTCTTTTAGTAGCAGTATAATCATTAGATATAGGTCTCTCTTTTAGTAGAAAATTCAGCACTTTTATGTTATGATCCAGTTAAGCTTTCTATATAGTTGCTACAGTGCACTATTTTATATACTCAACACAGGCAGGAAATGAAACCTACATGTAGAGGACACAACAAATACAAATACATCATACATGTACATGTACCTTATATGGTATGGTTAAATGAAAACATGTAACAAATATGTATACTGAGTGCATGCTATGTAAACAGTCAGGAAAGGTGAAATCCTCTATATCTCAAAAATCAATCATATTACAAGTTCATTTATAAATAACTAATGCTTATAGTTACTGTAGTGCACTGTTTTTCCAACAAACTATAACCACCATTGCTTATAATATAAACAAATGTCTTATATAGAGTTTGACCCTAATTTTTTATGTAATATACTGTACAATGGCTTGGCAATGAGCCATTTTCAGTGACTTTTACATAACATTAATATAATTAATTATATATATATATATATATATATATATATATATATATATATATAATATGTTATATTATGTATTATATATTAGTAAACATTCCCTGTTAATCAATTTACGTATATGGGTTGCTATGGTAATATCATTGTATAAGGAATTTTCTTTACTCAAATATATAAGACATTCATATACATGTACATGTTTAATAAAAATTGTATTATTTATTTTGTTTGACATAATTATACCGGATTTTACAATAAAATAATGATAACTATCATTGTGTGTATAGCAGTGTCTCCAACTAGACATTACTCATTTCAGTGTAATATTTCTAATCTTCAGTATTTTTATGAAATTTACAAAGAAAAACAAGTGTATATAGGGAAAAAAAACATCCCTATGATTGCTTTACAAATTTAAGCATTCCTATGACTGCTTTGTGGTGTCCAGCATTCAGTAATCATGACTGACTTTATCATGCCTGAAACACATCAGCCTATTATAGTTATTATTTTTATTACCTACTCTCCTTGCCTTTTAAAGAACCTTTTAGAAGCTTAGGAATATATTTACATAGCTACAGGCCCAATGTAGCTTAGTGGTATTAGTTACTATAGCTCAGCATAGTGGTATTAGACTATTATGTATACTGTAGGTTTACATAGCTACAGGCCCAATGTAGCTTAGTGGTATTAGTTACTATAGCTCAGCATAGTGGTATTAGACTATTATGTATACTGTAGGTTTACATAGCTACAGGCCCAATGTAGCTTAGTGGTATTAGTTACTATAGCTCAGCATAGTGGTATTAGACTATTATGTATACTGTAGGTTTACATAGCTACAGGCCCAATGTAGCTTAGTGGTATTAGTTACTATAGCTCAGCATAGTGGTATTAGACTATTATGTATACTGTAGGTTTACATAGCTACAGGCCCAATGTAGCTTAGTGGTATTAGTTACTATAGCTCAGCATAGTGGTATTAGACTATTATGTATACTGTAAGTTTACATAGCTATAGTGCAACTCAGCCCAATGTAGCTTAGTGGTATTAGTTACTATAGCTCAGCATAGTGGTATTAGACTATTATGTATACTGTAGGTTTACATAGCTACAGGCCCAATGTAGCTTAGTGGTATTAGTTACTATAGCTCAGCATAGTGGTATTAGACTATTATGTATACTGTAGGTTTACATAGCTACAGGCCCAATGTAGCTTAGTGGTATTAGTTACTATAGCTCAGCATAGTGGTATTAGACTATTATGTATACTGTAGGTTTACATAGCTATAGTACGACTCAGCCCAATTCATTCATTTATTGATTCTTCTATTCATCCATGCATTCATTCATCTATTCATTCATCCATCGACTCCATTCTTCCATTCACTCATCAATCCATTCATGTACATGTACATGTATCTATCTGTTCTCATATCTATCCATCCTTCTATTCTTCTATTCTTCTATTCATGCATATCCATTCATCATTCCATTTATTTCAGATGGAGCTGCTAGAATTGGTTCATCATTATTCAATGAATTGCGAACTGCTATATTTGCTAAAGTAGCTCAATCATCAATTCGTACCATAGCTAGAAGAACATTTCTTCATTTACATTCCCTTGACCTGAGCTATCATTTACCAAGACAGACAGGAGCCATGTCTAGAGCTGTGGATAGAGGAACAAGGTTAGTAAATGAAAGGGAGAGAGAAGTGAGGGTGGACGGAAGAGGGAGGGGAGGAAGAGAGTGAGAGGTAGAATGAGAGGTACAGGGAGACGAAGAAGGAGGGGCAGAGAGAGGGGGAGAGAGAGAGTGAGAGAGATAGAGAGAGAGTGAGAGAGATAGAGAGAGAGAGACAGAGACAGAGACGGAGAGAGAGACAGAGACAGAGAGAGTGAGAGATAGAGAGAGACAGAGTGAGAGAGCGAGGAAGGGAGGGAAAGTAGGCATTTTCATTCCCTATTATTATAGTGTGACTTATACTGTATAGTTGAAAGCTCTTCTCAAATATCCTAGAGGGTTATGTATAGCTAATATTATCTTTATATGACATAACTGTGTTGCTCCTAAACATGATGAGTATGTTGTATTTATGTTTAAAAAGTGTCATTACTGTCAAGAATATAGTAAAGTAATTATGATGTGATGTGATACGGGCATATTGTGACATAATTGGGACATATCAACATGCTATCATTACTATGCTGTAAACAGCTAGAAATATACATGGTATTTTACTATACTTAAATAGGAAATACATGTGTGATCTACATATTTATTAGTGTAGTAATGTGGTTACAAGGTATATACATGTACATTGTACATGTAGTTGTACCCAGTAGTAGATGCTTATGCTAACCTTGTTATTTAATAATATAATAATGTGATTACAATGTAAACAATTATAGTTGTTTATAACAACACATTCTACATGTCCTGGCACTGTACTATCTCACTCAAAAAGAGAACTGTGCAGTGCCAAATAAGATCCTCTTTAGGCCAATGGTGTGTCATATGAGCTATTCAGTGTAGTTATGCATTGATAAGAGATTTTACTGATATTCTGATGACTACTTTCGATATGTGTTGATAACAGAGACCGATTTGATATTATACAGTATCTACATTGTACAATGTACCTTCTGGTTTCTGATTCGAAAATGAGCATTTTCTCAATAATTATGAGTATCATGAAAGCAATCAATGATGCTACACTGTATAATTACAAGAAATGACATTATTAGTAAATTTACATGTATTACAGTATTGGTTACATTGTCAGAAATAACCAATACCAATACTAAACATAATGGCCAATAATTACTGACATTACTACCGATCTAATTATTGAAACATTGCTAATTCATTCATTTTATGCTAGAATTTAATTATTAGCTGTTTTATATTTATATTTCACTTGTGTTCATAGAGGAATCAATTTTGTTTTGAGCGCTCTTGTGTTTAACGTTTTCCCAACAATTTTTGAAGTCAGTCTTGTGTCAGGAATATTAGTGAGTTCCATATAAGGGATGTTATTTCATATACACAATACTATACACATGTGTAAGTTACATGTATATGTATACATGTACATTAAGATCTACAAGATTTGTATGCCAAGGGAAACAGACCCAAAATACATGTATATATTATAATCATAGTAATCGAGATTGATATATATCATATGGCCCTAAATGTTTGAGGGTAGAAGTAGGATGATTGGTTTGGGGAGGACTAGTAAGGTCATTCACATTCATCATGATTTATATTCTAAATTCATTGAAGTAAATATTTATCATAATACAATCCAGTTTTGTGATCATAATAGAATCCAGTTTTGTGATCATAATACAATCCAGTTTTGTGATCATAATACAATCTAGTTTTGTGATCATAATACAATCCAGTTTAGGGATCATAATAGAATCCAGTTTTGGGATCATAATACAATCTAGTTTAGGGATCATAATACAATCTAGTTTTGTGATCATAATACAATCTAGTTTTGTGATCATAATACAATCCAGTTTTGTGATCATAATAGAATCCAGTTTTGTGATCATAATACAATCTAGTTTTGTGATCATAATACAATCCAGTTTTGTGATCATAATAGAATCTTGTAGTATTATCAACACTGAATAGACACTGTACATGCGTGGTACAAATCTCATGTACCTAAAGGTCATTCACATTCAGGAAAATGTTCACAATCTTTAGTTTGCAATGACAACAATCTTTTTACCTGCACTATTTTTTCATATAATTATCCTTCCTGTTCTTTTTTTGTGTATGTTAAATTTTAATCCATTGCTTCAATATTGAGTTACAATGTACGTAATCATGTACATGTAGTAATCGTAATTATGTTATTTAACTATTCAGCTAATGTAATATGACACAAAGTCATTTGTTGTATAGTTAAATGACATAATGGTGAGTAATTTTAACCATGGATACAAAATCAGTCATTTGGCAAATAAAAATTTTTGCTTAACAATAGCCTCTGTACTATTATTATAAAAAGAACGTACATATTTTATGTGTTTGTGCTAAAGTGCAGTTTGCATTGTTTTCTTGAATTGTACTCAAATTCCTATTGAGAACAAGTTATTATAACACTTATTCATTATAGTGTGCAGTGAGTGACACATGTAGATATCTTGGTACTTATTAACCCTTTGGCTTTGTCTCTATAAGTATTGGGTTGGATGTATTTAGTTTGTGGACTTAATGAAGATTTCAACCATTCCCAATCAGCATTATGAATATATACAGGTGTGTAATTAACCCGAGCGCGTAGGCGGAGGGTTATAGTAATCGGTTTGTGTGTGTGTGTGTGTTCCCACTAATGTTTGCAACGGCTTACTTTTGAAGATTCTTGGTCACTGCGAAGGAAAGAGCACACTAGGTCTACTGTGAGATTCAAGCGATTTGCAAGAAAACTCTTCGATGGAAAAGATACAATCGTGCAAAGTCGAAAAGTAGTCATCCGTTGCCATTGTTACTCAGTCACGCCTATGTAACATTGTTAATTAAATTGGTTAATCCGAACATAGGCGGAGGTTATAGAAATTTGGAACGCCCATGACGCCCTGTTGCATCTTTTTAGCGAGGGTTCTGCACTTTAGTGCATTCATTGGGGGTTGTCTCTATAAGTATTGGGTTGGATGTATTTAGTTTGTGGGCATTAATGAAGATTTCAACCATTCCCAATCAGCATTATGAATATATACAGGTGTGTAATTGGGGGTTGTCTCTATAAGTATTGGGTTGGGTGTATTTAACGGTTGATGCTTCATTTAAGCTCACGAAATATAATTAGAGTATATATGGTACTATATTTAGTTAGTATACTTCTATTGTAGGGGTAGGGCTCTTATCATAGGGGCAGGGTTTTTCTATTATAGTATGTAGTATAGTACCATATATGTTCTAATTATTTCGTGAGCTTAAATGAAGCACTAGCCTATTTAACTATTTACTAGTATAAAATTTATCACAACTTCCTGTTACTAATGTTACATGTAGTAAGATGTGAGGTTATGGTTATGTCTAGGTTATGTAAACTGTTTGTGGTTTAGAAGATGAATTTAATTAATCAAAGTTCCAAACATGCCTTACACCATGCAATTAAATTGAGCTCCATTGCAAACAGTTTTTGTGCCTTCTACCCTCATTTTCTCATCCATTGTCACAGAAATGTAAGTGAGTTTTGTTAATTTAATTTAACTTTTGCTAGTAATAATTGCTTGTGAATTTATTCCTCAATATTAAAGTAACATAATATAATAGTGATTGTGTAAAGTTAGTTGTATTCTAAACTGAAGTTAACATATACAGTATAATAATGATTTGATAATTAATGCATGAACAATACCAAGTGTTATTACAAGAAAATGTACAGTATATAAAGTATTTATGATATTTAGTATTTAGTATCTCTTTGGTAGTACTAACGATCCATTTTTACCCTCATCTTCAGCAGGAATTGGGTGTGTATATATGTACTCCTCTTCTTCTCTACTAATAGTATGTATCATGATAATGGTAGTCAATGTAACTACACCTCCTATTAGGATCACTATCTTCAGTGTATTATCTGTACATATATAATAACATGTATACTCCAGTCTGTATTTCATATTATTATTATAATTATATAACATAATGTCAACTGTTTGGTACATGTACAATATAATGTGTTGCGAATATTGCTGTTGCCATAGCAACCATTCCTATTCCAAACATTACCTCTGTATAATCATAATTGTAATAATAATAATAAAATAATAATATATTATTAATAAAGTAAATTCATCTCTTGTACATGTATATGTTGCTTACCTTCCAAATTCATCTTTAAAATGTAGTCTGTATGAGAGAATTATACATTATTAATAGTACAGTGAATGTTGTTACATTAATATCATGTAATGATGATATTAAATATTATCATTTATAACAGAGTTGGGATAGTAGCAGTCCAGAGTTCTTGGAGCAATAGACTTGACATTGCAATTCATACTACTTGTACAGTAGAGGTCAGTGAGGACTAATGTTGTAGGCTTATATTGTACAGTAGAGATCAGTGAGGACTAAAGTTGTAGTACTGTAGATATCAGTGAGGACTAAAGTTGTAGGCTTATATTGTACAGTAGAGATCAGTGAGGACTAAAGTTGTAGACTTATATTGTACAGTAGAGATTAGTGAGGACTAATGTTGTAGACTTATATTGTACAGTAGATATCAGTGAGGACTAAAGTTGTAGGCTTATATTGTACAGTAGAGATCAGTGAGGACTAAAGTTGTAGACTTATATTGTACAGTAGAGATTAGTGGGGACTAGTGTTGTAGGCTTATATTGTACTGTAGATATCAGTGAGGACTAAAGTTGTAGGCTTATATTGTACAGTAGAGATTAGTGAGGACTAGTGTTGTAGGCTTATATTGTACAGTAGAGATCAGTGAGGACTACTGACTGATGCTGTAGGCTTATTGCGTTCCTTTCTGTTTCTATGTTATATAAATTAATAAACTGTTTGATTAATGTTTCATGCCGGATTTTTTGTTAAGGAAAGGAACGAATTGATCATGTGAATCACACTGCTCCTGAGCATTCTAGAAGTATGCTCCCCCAGGAAAGTTTTTAAATTTAGGCCCTCTGAGGTTGCTTCTTGTACCTGAGATGTTATTTCAACATGCAACAACATCTCAGGTACAAGATTTCTGAAACCCTGCACAATATCTACAATGTTACAATAGAGCATTAAACACATTTTTGCAACTGTTAGTAACAATTATATTACAAGTTTATTTATTAACTAATAGTTACCCACTTATTAGTAGCAGTAATATGATAAGGTTCTTTTTGCAGAAAATTTGACACTTCTATGTCATCCAGTGCAGTAGCTTTCTGTATAGTTATTATAGTTCACTGTTTTTATACCACCACTGGCAGGATACCTTATGACTACATGTATTAGGACATATTACTATAATATGCAGTGTGTGTATAAACAAAGCCTTAGAGAGTTACACAAATGTCTTATTGAAACTGCAATATACTGTACATGTAGATCTACTCATAATTTGATAAACATACAATAGCCGATTCATGTTAAAGAGTTGCGAATGTTAATTAACTTAATTATAACTTCCTTATACATGGTGGTATGGTGGTATTAACATGCAACAAAGAGCATTCCACTTGTCGTAACTTGCTGAACCATTGATATGTGATATGATCATATATCATAAACTATATGAATTGTACCATAAGTTACACAAAGGAATTTACAAGATACTTGAAACCAAGTGGCTTATAAGTAGTACAATTCTAATAATACAATGCATTACAATTATTATATATTATTATTATTTCTATTCTCTGATGCTGCCATCTGATCCTGAATTGCTGCTTCTTCCTCTGATGACTCATCTGATTCTCCTCCAAAATGAATAATAAACTCTCCTATGTATTTTTATAAATTATCAGCAATACCATTAGGGGTCTTCTACTTTATCTCTAACATGGCTGGTGTTCTTTCTCAGGTTCTACACATTACAATCCATACTAGTTGTACAGTGGAATGTTCTCACCAGATATTGCAGGCTTAATTCCCACACTGTACTAATATAATTGTAAATTATTTAAGATTATGTTACATACATTTATATAGTGATCATACATAATATCTATAAACTGTTATAAAATATATTATTATACCTGTTAGTACTTAGTAGCAATCATATTGCATTAACTAATAGTAACTCACTTTTTAGTAGCACTATAATGATAAGTATACAATATTCCAGGTAGTTCAGCACTTAGCACTCCTCTATTGTGATAAGAAATTTAGTGTGATAGCATAACTACTGATAGTTGTGCACTGTCCTTTTATACAAATGAGTGGTATGCCCACTGAGTTATTTGATTAGTTAGGCCAACAACTGCTATACATGTTATATGGTGGTCCTCATTGGCCATATAGGATGAATCTCCACATTTTATTGTGTTAATTAAATGTCGCAGTCATGAGTTTAATGTACACAGTAAATACATCACCATAATTATAAAATTATGTACATATTAATGTACGTTGTATTCTGGCATTGTTGAAATTTCAATGTTATTGCTAAACCAAAAAGCACCTCTTGTTCAGTAATTCCTGATTTTAGTAAAGACATTATGAAAGGCATTATGACTTTCACTTAATTAGAAACTACAGTATAACTAAATTATAACTAATTTACAAGTGTAATAAATATAATCAAAAATTGATCAATAATGGACACTTTTTTAAAGAGTTAACTAAAACTAAAACCCCTTTAGTAAGCCTAACATGTTTTAGTAAATTGACTATAACTAAAACTAAATCCCTACATTTTAACATTCTCGTCCTTAACCACATCCCATTGCAAGTTAATTTTCTAGACAGGATTCCATCTGTCCAATCAAAATATTTGTAAATGTCACAGGACAGCTCTAAAAAATGGCCACCATACATTTAAATTACAAGTGTTCTGTAATATATACAGATAAGTCTCCTTTTGATATTGAGTATTTTAAAATAATATCTTTTAGAATATCCTGAGATTATTGTTAAAGTACATGTAGAGAACCAGGAAATATCAAAACATCTTTACTACATGTAATGAATCACATCGTCTATAGTTCATTCTACTACATAACAAAGTTATAGACATACATGTAAGAATATAAAAGTGACCATAGTTAATGTGATTTACATTACCAGTAGTCAATTCTTAGGGCTGGCAAAATAAATTATATAACTGTAGTAAAATTAGTATAGTAACTTACATTCATTAGGAAATAATTTACTTTCCGTAAGTGAACATTAAAGATGTTAACAAAGTATGAATTGCTTTTCAAACCAGTTATTTATAATTACATCTCAAACCACAATACCCAGTTATCTATAATTAGGTTAACATAAGTATTTGAAATTTTGGTACATGTTCTGCCACAATTGAGCACTAAGACAACGGAATATTAATTAAATTAATAGGTGAGTAATAGGGCTGGAATAATTAATTGATTAACTAATAGATATTGCAAATTCTTCTGATTATTGATTGTAAGTTTGTAATCTGAATTATTCCAAAAGACATGAATTTCAAGCATGCAGCAGCAAATAATGTATAATATGGAAGTGACAGGAAGCCTTTTTGATCATCAAATGGGAGGAGTTTCCGGCATTAATTGACTTAATTGGCCTAATTGCATGTACTTCCACTAATTTTAATCGATTATCAATAAGTACACAATATTCCAGGTAGTTCAGCACTTATCACTCCTCTATTGTGATCAAGAAATTCAGTGTATTAGCTTAAATAACTACTAGTAGTTGTGCACTGTTCTTTTATGCAAATGAGTGGTATGCAATAATTAATTAGGCCAACAATGTACACGTGTATGTTAATTAATGCCATACCTGTCATTGGCCACACATAGCCATAAGTGGAATGGTACTAGCTTTTATTGTGTTAATTTAATGTAGCAGTCATGAGTTTAATGTACAAAGTAAATAGAACACCATAATTACATGTAAATGTTAATGTACTTTGTATTATGGCATTGTTTACGAATTACATAATAAACATTTTCACTAATGAATCACATCGTCTATAAATATAGTTCATTCTACTACGTTACAAGATATAAACACAGGAATATAACAGTGACCATAGTTAATGTGATTTACATTACCAGTAGTCAATTCTTAGGGCTGGCAAAATAAATAGTATAGTAACTTACATTCATCAGTAAATTAATTTACTTTCCATAAGTGAGCATGAAGATGTTAATGAAGTAGGAAGTACATCTCAAACTAGTTATCTATAATTACATCTCACACTACAATACCCAGTTATCTATAATTAGGTTAACATAACTATTTAAAATTTTAGTACATGTCCTGCCACATCTGTGCACTAAGACAACAGAGTATTAATTAAATTAAGACAATAGTAGGTTTGACTGGTTTATGCTGATGGCCTTCTGAGATAGTTTAATTAAATTATAATTATATATATGATATATAGTATGAAATTTAACAATTTTATTGTGCATTTTTTGTATTACTATATATGTCAAAAGGAACTTAATTAAGTTAACCCTTAGAAGACTGATGTCACATATATGTGACATTTCACCCCTACATTGTTTGGAGTGTGTTTTCCAATTATTATGAAGCTCTCCAAATGCTTGTAATAGGGTTAGTAAGAATTCAATTAAGTAAGCATTGAACACTTAGAAGTAGTGTAAGTAACTATTAGAAACTGAATTATTTTATTGCTAAGCAGGAAGCGAGGCAAATAATTGTAACACCTTGCTTTTTGGCTTGGAGAGTATGTATGTACATGTATGTAACATTTTTATGGAGTAAGTGTACGGAATTGTATACGAAAGGAACATGTGGTCTATCAGAAGACAGGTGGCAAGCTCATTATGTTATGTACATGTATTATATAGCTGTACTTAATTATGTTATGTACATGTTCTATATATATAGCTATACTTAATTATGTTATGTACATGTACTATATATATAGCTATACTTAATTATGTTATGTACATGTACTATATACATGTATTTTTATGTACATGTACTATATATATAGCTATACTTAATTATGTTATGTACATCAGCTAGTTGTTGCTATTATACATATGCTATTTGTTGTTCATCAGGTCATGTAAATTCATGAGTGACAACTTTTCATCTTGTTTTTTCACTACAAAACTCCACTCATTTTTTGGAATAGTTTTGATAATCTTACTGACCTCTAAACACAGAACTGATCTTGCGTTGATAGCACTCTCCATTTCACTGCAATTCCTTTTTAAGGTAGATTTAACTTGGTTGACAAATTTATCACAGCTACAGATATGAAATTTGCCTTATTCTACACATCAACAGTCTTTGCTATATATTAAATACAGGTATCAAAACAAGCAATCCAGTATGCAAAATGTACTATAACTCAAAAGCGGAAGAAAACTCAGACCATTGCCAAGTACATTGTACGTAGGTTTTTCAGATAATGTTTTCCAAAATTTCAGAGTAATAGAGTGCGTAGATAATTAGAACAAGTTACCTAAAAATCTACTATTACAGTAATCAGTAATGTATGGTTAATGAATATGTTAATTACCCAAACACCACCTACTTGTTGCATTCACACGTAATTATATGTTTTTGCTTCTGTGTTCTATTCTGTTAGTGAATATGACAGTATACATACTATCAATATTTGTTTATATCATACTGGATTAACTGCTCTATAAAAGTGTAATTATGAACATAGTTTTGCTTCAGTCTATGGAATACAAATTATGCCTCATAGCAAGCACATATACTTTATACTTTACATTTAATAAATAATGCGGATAAATATTTAAGTGTATTATAAATGAATGTCATGACTACAAATACTACACCAATGATAATAATACTATATAGTTAGTATTAAATAAAGTTTGTTTTCTGTATTTAACATGATTGATATGAAACCATGTTAAAAAAATATAGTGTGTACATGTATATATTTGCATTTACATACAGTTTAGTGTGAAAGATCGAGATATCTTAGGTATCAATGGACAAGTATTAGTTTCTATTCTTATTTTAAATGTATCAGTCTACCATACTGTATCTATAGATTGTATGCACTATTATAATCAGCATTTTAAATGTGTCAGTCTACCATACTGTTTGTATTATCATAATCAGCATTTTAAATGTATCCGTCTACCATACTGTATATATAGATTGTATGTACTATTGTTATGATATAAGGGTACATAACACACATACAGACACATATCCATATTATGCAGATATCATAGAGATAATTATACATAATTATATATAATATGGTAATAAGGTCATTAAGACTCATTATTATGTAACTTATGGTATATACGTAGTAATTATACATATATGTAAATAATCCACCAGCGAAATTTATTTGTATTTGGCACTTATATTTAGCAACAAATGGAATACTGAAATTGTTACAAAACTGTATAGAGTATTCAGTGTATCTTTGGTAGTAGTAACAATCCATTTTTACCCTCATCCTCAACAAGAAGTGGGTACTATCACATGTAATATTTGTATAATTATGTATTATTAATAATAACATGCTGATTATGATAATACAAACAGTATGGTAGACTGACACATTTAAAATGCTGATTATAATAGTGCATATTAATTAATTCCCACACTGTACTAATATAATTATGTTAATATATTATAAATTGTTGAGATAAGATTCATTTTATATAGTGATCATACACAATATCTATAAACTGTTATAAATTAAAATATATTATTATACCTGTTAATACAATCATATTACATTAACTAATAGTAACTCACTTTTTAGTAGCACTATAATGATAAGTACACAATATTTCAGGTAGTTCAGCACTTAGCACTCCTCTATTGTGATCAAGAAATTCAGTGTAATAGCTTAAATAACTACTGCTAGTTGTGTACTGTTCTTTTATGCAAATGAGTGATTTATACCCACTCATTTGTTTAGCAATTAAATTATGAAAAAAAAAGGTTTTAGTGCTGACACAAAAAAATACCAGTGGCACATGTACATGTATATATTTGGGTATGTTGTTACTGTAAAGTTCAGTCTAATATAATTATCACTAATTACTGGGTGATGCTGATTTTTAAGGTAACAGACCTTAACAAGTGTATATAGAGAAAAAAAAAATCCCTATGATTGCTTTACAAATTTATAAAAGTATCCCTATGACTGCTTTGTGGTGTCCAGCATTCAGTAATCATGGCTGACTATCAAGCATGAAAGACAACAGCTTATTATAGTTATTATTTTGATTATCTACTCTGCTGATCTTTCAAAGGACCTTGTACAACTTTAGGAATATATGTCAGGCAGAATAGCTAGCTATTAGTTCCAGTTTCCACGTAAGCTACACAGCTTTCTTTCTGGTGGTGTGTAGAGCTTGATCGCGCGTTCTTTTATGCGCCATTAATTGACCGAGCCCCCGGGAATGATGTAACTTCCTTAACTACGTATACAACGCATACTCGCGTAGGTGACACAAACATATATATATATATATAAACATACATCGAACCCGTGGGAAAACAATCATAGGGATGGCCCTACGGGCCATAAAAATCAGCATCACCCATAATTACTACCTAAGTCAATGTAATATATTACTATTACTAATACATTAGCATTGTCAGCACTAAAACCATTATAGAAAATAAAATTATAGTATTATTTATAACATTCTTTAAGTGTTTTAATTTGGAGCAAGTGTCAGGCTGAATATATAGATCATGGTTAAGGTTACAGTATGCAGTTTGTTATTAATTATTCACGAGATACTTTTTTTCATTGTATCATAAACTGTACAACAAACAATGAAAGGTTTACTGTAAAAAGTCTCGATTTCTTTGCCACTTGTTTCTTGCTGTCTTATACTGAGCCACTGATGTCGATCTCTCATCTGCCAGATCTTCTGCGTCAAATCTAGCCACCAGCAGTTCTGCATACACATATATAAAAAGAATTTTAACAGATACACATAATAGATACACACCCACACACATACACACATACATAGTAGAGTTACATGTAAGATACATGTACTTACCTTCACTTGCTGTATTGCATTGTATTTCAAATTCCTCACAAGTGGTTTGAATTTGGATCAGTTTTGGCAATCACTCCACCTCAAATGGTAGAAATAGAGGAAAGTCATCCAAGTAATGAAAATCTTGCAATTGCAGATGTTATACAATTAATTTAATGTTAGCAGAGATTTCATCTCATCACTTGCATTTAAATGTATGAGCGACCATTTTTTTCTGTCGCATCCCTAAATAGAGAATATTATCATACTCCCTGATAATTTACTTATCCCATATCGACCAATCAGATTATCTTTAGCCTACTATTAATTGCATCCACTAAATGTAGCGATTTGTCATCGATTTGGCACATATCAATGTCAGTGAATTTCTAAATATGATCACAAAATATATATTTTTAGCGTGTACTAATTTAAGTAGTTATGTATGAACAGCATGATTTGTATTTGTAAGGATTTGTTACACTAATCTAGAGCATTTAGGAATTTATATTAGCTGAGATAAGCTTCCTGTACTACATGTACTTTATCAGTCAGATATATGTATGTATATACTGTAGTTAAGTTAGTATGTATGTATGTATTTATGTATGTTTTTATCAGGGAATTGGAAATAAAGCCACTAGCATGGTGACCATGCTAGTGGCTTTATTTCCAATGATGCCCTGAAGCTACTTAGTTGTTTTCCTGACAATGCTTGTAAAAGAGAGACACATGTACATGTACATGTACATGTACATGTTCTTTGTTTTGTATTGTTTATCAAATATTAGAACGTTTCGTTCAGAGCTTTTCAAAATGGAATATTAAGAATACTGAATATCACACTTGACAACACAAGAAAACAACTAAACTTGATATAAATATTAATTTTAATGATATACATGTACATGTATATATAATGAAGGTGTTCACTCAAAGAATCTTATTGTCTCTGAAGAATTATTAATTCTCCATCCTCTCCATTATCCACAGCTGTAATGGAATGTGGATAGTCTTTATGAGCTGCAATATACATAGTATATTGTGAATAATGCTGTTGCCATAGCAATCGTTCCTATTCCAAAACTTATCTCTGTATAATCATTATGAAATACACATGTAATAATAATAATAATAATAATAATAATAATAATGTAATTTCATCACTTGTTTACCTGCAAAATGCATCTTTAAAATGTAGTCTGTATGAGAGAATTATACAGTATAATTATATAGATTATAATATTATCTAGTTGTACAGTGATCAGTGAGGACTGGTCACTAATGTTGTAGGGTTATGTTCCCATCTATACTATGTTAAATATGTTTGTATGTACGCATGTATCTTTGTATATGTATGTACATGTATGTAACAGACTAACAGTGTATGTATTATGTATGCAATTCACCAAGTATGTATGTATGCACGTATGTACATTGTACATGTAGATATGCAAACTGCATGCTTATGCGCTTTAGAGTAAAGATATGGTACATATAATACATACAAACTAAGGTTGGGCAATAATTCAATATATCACATACATTGTAATAATTAATATTCCATTGCAATAATCGTATCACATGATTTTGATGACAAAATATTGTCTTACTGTAATTAAATAATATTTATAATATATGTAGTTCAAAAATACTATAACACTTGAACCGTATGCTCTCAAGATAAGGTTAAGGAGTGTCATCTTTTAAAAAATATCGCAAGTCTCCTTTAGGCAATAATCACAAAATTTAATTTTCAGTATCGTCCAACCCTAACATATACTGTATGTATGTGTATATTACTTATTAATACAATACATATAATATGACATTATCAATATACCTGATAGGAAATCTACTGTACAGATTCTATGATCCTGAATCAGGTCATATATTAATAGGAGATGAAGATATTCGTGATGTTACACTTGACAGTCTAAGGAAATCCATAGGGGCAGTACCACAAGATTGTGTACTGTTCAATTGACAAGTACAGCAATTACTGTCAAAACTATTGTTGAACTACTGTAGTGTAGAAATGAAACTACTGAATAATTACTGTATTGTATGGTGACTTTTTATTAACATTATATACAACAAAGCTGAACAGATCAATGAATATTAATAAACTGTCTCTACCTGTTGAATGTAGTGATTGAGATACAGTCTCATAAGATCCAACAATTAATTTTTGATTTGTAAAGTTCTGATTGTCATGATATAGTACAGATTACAGGAAAATACAATATATTACAGTACAGTACAGCTTAGCATAGTATAGCATAGTATAGTACAGTATAGCATTGTACAGTACAGCATAGCTTAGTATAGTAAGTATTACTACTACTACTACTACTAATAATAATAATAAAAAGAAATAATAATAATAAGTACACAAAAGAAAGGAAAACATTTCATTAGTTAGATACCCTACCTTCTATGAGAGTAAGGTCAAAGTTATAAAAGTCTAATTGAGATCATAAACGAGATCCTCGGAGACACGATTGCTGAATGATTCAGGGCAAAACTGATCTTACAACGAATCCAAGACAAGATCTTACTATAATGTTCATCTCTCTTAATGGCCAATAAAGCTGCTAGACGTTTGTATACAACTGAGGCAGAGGGGCCCATACCACCGGCAGTGAAAAATACTAAAGGAGTGAAACTTCCATGCTCTACCTGTAAAACTGTCCTCATAGAGTCGTTGTTTCTCAAGCTCATGATGCCTCTAACAAGCAGTTAAGGGTCTGTTCCGGCAGGAATGTGCTGTTGGATTGAAAATCCTTTGAAGTTCAACGATTCTGTGAGTGAATGGAAGACTTAATTTTAGTTTGTTGCTCCAAAACATGAGAAGGGATCGGATCACTCTGAGACAAAACTAAAGGTATAAAAGAGCCAGTGAATTATGAGTAGATACCAAAAATAAGAGATTAGGAATACCTAAACCACCATGTCTACATGGGAGAGCAAAAAACTCTCTCAGTGTCGTTTGGTGTTTCTTGAGATGGAATTAATCTATAACGAAGTACTTTTTCGAGAGGTTCAAAGAAAGGACCAACATCCGGGCATGTCTGAGAGAGATAAGTCTAGTGATTTATCACACCATGTGTGAGGGCAGAATAAGCTGCTTGAGGTTAAGAGATATCGGTCAGAGTATTCAATTCATCAGCCCAGGCCTGGACTTTATTAGTAACCCAATCAGTGATATAAGTCTGTGCCAATAGGAGAGCCTAGAATGGTTCTGCTTTCTGAAGTAAAGGAAACATTGGTGTCATGAAACAAATCCACAGCAAGATTGCATTGATCCTCCTTAACTAAACATTGTACAGTAAAGTAGTATAGCACAGTATATCATTGTACAGTACAGTATAGCTAGTAGAGTACAGTATAGCATTGTACAGTACACTTTACTCTTGTTTTTCTGCCTTAACAATATAATTAAGTTTTGTTACAGTCTGTGAGAAGAGAAGTCCATTTCAGCTAACCCCATTACGTTGACCTCGTGAGTAATGTAGTTAATAAGGGGTTAAAATATCTTAGTTATTTAATTAATAAATAACTAAGATAATAATTATTATTGGTATATCAAATGTCTACATTGTTAATTTTCAGATGTCCATCATCCTCTCATCAAGCAGTCTCCACCATCACTAAAATATTCTCTCCAAGAAATGGTGGCAAGAACTTTCTCTCATTAAGATTCCAATCGTTACAGGTATATACTAGATATGCTTAAACATACCTGGGCTGGCATTTCTAAAATAATTGAAATCATCTCTTATTGTCATACTGGTAGAAATGTTGGATGAAGTGTAAAGAACTTCACCTCAAGTAGATGTGGTAAATGATACAGATTAGTAAAACCATAATGACAAGAGAGCCTAGGATAAAGGACATGCCTTCTCAAAATATTCAAGGTTCTGTACACTTGATCCACAATGTCTGGGTATAGGTGAAGTTTAAGTTTCGTAATTAATATATACTACAGTGACAATGGTGTAGTGCACTGAACCATAGGCCAGTTAGCTCTGTTGAGTCTTATGTTAACATTTTTGAAACTTAACTTTCCATGACAGATATAACTTATACCTATAGGCCTATAGTCGATGAATCACGTCGTTGTCACTGTAGCCTGTATTAATTATGGAGCCTAAACTTCACTCATACCACCACTCTACTTCATGTTCATGTCTTTTTACTGCTATCAGACAATGATGGATCCTCTACTAGGGAAACTGATGTTGATTAAATTTGTCTTCGCACAAAATTGTGCAGACCAATGAAATGCATTGTTTTGTGTGGCGTGCAACATGTAATTTTAATCATAATAATCTCGATGTTAAATGTACGTCACTTAATCCAATGAATTTCATTGGTGAGCATGATTTTGTACCGAGCTAAACTTCATCAACATCACTTTCTCCAGACATTACCTCCTTGTCTAACATCTGACCTACAAAACAATGCTGATTCATATTAATGATATAAAACAAACTCATTTCATTCTAAACTTGAGTAATAAGAGGATGCTACCCTGATTACACCCAAATTTAATACATATTGCATATTTTATATACTACCTTTTTACATTCCTACAGCTGTCTAGCAAGTGTCATAGCAACCATGCTTCTCATATCAACAGAGTCAGATCAAATAGATCTCTAGTATGTAATTATAGATCTCTAGTATGTAATTATAGATCTCTAGTACATAATTATAGATCTCTAGTACGTAATTATAGATCTTTAGTATGTAATTATAGATCTCTAGTACGTAATTATAGATCTCTAGTACATAATTATAGATCTCTAGTACGTAATTATAGATCTCTAGTATGTAATTATAGATCTCTAGTACGTAATTATAGATCTCTAGTATGTAATTATAGATCTCTAGTATGTAATTATAGATCTCTAGTACGTAATTATAGATCTCTAGTACGTAATTATAGATCTCTAGTATGTAATTATAGATCTTTAGTACATAATTATAGATCTCTTGTATGTAATTATAGATCTCTAGTACGTAAATATAGATCTCTTGTATGTAATTATAGATCTCTAGTACATAATTATAGATCTCTAGTAGGTAATTATACATGTAGATCTTTAGTACATAATTATAGATCTCTTGTATGTAATTATAGATCTCTAGTACGTAAATATAGATCTCTTGTATGTAATTATAGATCTCTAGTACATAATTATAGATCTCTAGTATGTAATTATAGATCTCTAGTACATAATTATAGATCTCTAGTACATAATTATAGATCTCTAGTATGTAATTATAGATCTTTAGTACATCTACATAATTAAAGATCTTTAGTATGTAATTATAGATCTCTAGTACGTAATTATAGATCTCTATTATAGATCTCTAGTATGTAATTATAGATCTCTAGTACATAATTATAGATCTCTAGTATGTAATTATGATCTTTAGTACATGTACATAATTATAGATCTTTAGTATGTAATTATAGATCCCTAGTACGTAATTATAGATCTCTAGTATGTAATTATAGATCTTTAGTACATAATTATAGATCTCTTGTATGTAATTATAGATCTCTAGTACGTAAATATAGATCTCTTGTATGTAATTATAGATCTCTAGTACATAATTATAGATCTCTAGTATGTAATTATAGATCTCTAGTACATAATTATAGATCTCTAGTACATAATTATAGATCTCTAGTATGTAATTATAGATCTTTAGTACATGTACATAATTAAAGATCTTTAGTATGTAATTATAGATCTCTAGTACGTAATTATAGATCTCTAGTACGTAATTATAGATCTCTAGTATGTAATTATAGATCTCTAGTACATAATTATAGATCTCTAGTATGTAATTATGATCTTTAGTACATGTACATAATTATAGATCTTTAGTATGTTTTTATAGATCTCTAGTACGTAATTATAGATCTCTAGTATGTAATTATAGATCTCTAGTATGTAATTATAGATCTCTAGTACATAATTATGGATCTCTAGTATGTAATTATAGATCTCTAGTACATAATTATAGATCTCTAGTATGTAATTATAGATCTCTAGTACATAATTATAGATCTCTAGTATGTAATTATAGATCTTTAGTACATGTACATAATTAAAGATCTTTAGTATGTAATTATAGATCTCTAGTACGTAATTATAGATCTCTAGTACGTAATTATAGATCTCTAGTATGTAATTATAGATCTCTAGTACATAATTATAGATCTCTAGTATGTAATTATAGATCTCTAGTACATAATTATAGATCTCAAGTCTATTATTAGTCTTTCATTCCCAGATGAGGTTTAGGTCTTTGGAAGTCCCAACAGAACTACATGTGTGTATTTGTTATCATAACAGACTAAAAATTCAAAATATTTTGGGTACATAACAGCTAATTTATTATGCTTATTACACAGTACTTAATTACAACTTAAGTACTTCCAAATTTACTTGAATATACACTTCATTTCAAAACATAATTATACTTGTACTAGTACTTTGTACATTGTAAGTCCTTCTAAATCATGTTTGGTATTTGTAATTAAATTATAAGATTTTGGAGCAAGCTATTTCCACAGAGCTTTGTACTAGTGATGCACAGATAAACTGATAATTACTTTTGATATGTACCGATAACTGATACTGATCTGATATTATATCTACCTTCTGGTTTCTGATTCTTGCAATGAAAATGAGCATTTTCTCAATAATTATGAGAATTAAAGTAGCAATTAATGATGTTATAATCACAAGAAATGACATTATTAGTACATTTTGTAAAATATAGATTACACCTGCCAGAAGTAATCAATACGGATACTGAAAATAATGACCAATAATGACCAATTACTGATTCAATTATCGTCACATCACTACTTAATCCTTTCTTTTTAATCTCATCCATTTAATAATTTATTCTCCGCTTATTGTAGAAGTTACTTGGTTCTCCAGTATATGCAAGAGTCCAGCATTCTGCAGCATATGTCACTGATGATACTGTTGAGTTATCTGGAGTGAGAATATTGAGAGTTATGGTGAAGCATATTTGGCCAAAAGACAAACCAGCTCTTAAAGCACGGGTAGTCGCTGCTGTGGGTTTCTTAGTAGGAGCTAAGGTCAGTTGTGGGATGGATGACTAAGTGCAAGTTTTTTTTTTGTATGTTCACATAGTTGATCATCAGTCCACACATGCATCTAATGTGATCACTTAAACAATGTACATTCCATCTGTGTATTCACCCATGCATCTACACATGTACATTAGTTCATCCATTAGCCTATCCATTAGTTCATTCATTCATCTATTTATCCATTCATTCATCCATCCACATATCCATATATGCACTTACTTCCATCAATCCGTTCATTCATCCATCCATTAGTCCATCCATTAGTCCATCCATTATTCCATCCATTAGTCCATCCATTAGTCCATCCATTAGTCCATCCATTAGTCCATTCATTAGTCCATCCATTATTCCATCCATTAGTCCATCCATTAGTTCATCTGTTAGCCCATCCATTAGTTCATTATAATTCATCTATTTATCCATTCATTCATTCATCCATCTATCCATATATGCACTTCCATTCATCAATCCGTTCATCCATCCATTAGTCCATCCATTAGCCCATCCATTAGTCCATCCATTAGTCCATCCATTAGTCCATCCATTAGTCCATTAAACTACCAATGTATGTACATATATTTGTACATGTACATGTAACTAACTAAACTCATTCTATTTGCAGTTGTTGAATATTCAGGTACCATTCTTTTTCAAATATGCTGTGGATCATTTCTCTGCCTTACCTTCTCTTACTAGTGCTGAAAATACTATAATAACAGTTGGAACTACACTTCTACTAGGATGTTAGCTATACTAAATCATGGACCTCACTCATTCAGTTATACATACAGCATTGTCTGTACATATTTACTTTCTCATTAGCCACTATTATATCTATTCAATTATGCATTCATTTGTTCAGTCATGCATTTATTAACTCATCTGTGCAATTTCATCCATGCATCCAATCTTGTATCCATATGTCCATCCAATGAATGCATGAATGAATTGATAAACGAATGGAGGGATGAATGGATGGATGGACAAATGAATGGATGGATTGATGGATGGGTGGATGGATGTATGGATGGATGGATGGATGGATGGGTGGATGGATAAATGAATGGGTGAATGAATGGATGGATGGATGAATGAATGGATGGAGGGATAGATGGATGGATTGGTGGGTGGATGAATGGATGGATGGATGGATAAGTTCAATCATCCAACCATTTATCCATTCATTTATTCATTTATACAATTTTCTTCCATTGATCCATCCATTAATCCATTCATTTATTGATTCTTCTATTCATCCATGCATTCATTGATCTATCCATTAATCTATCCCTATCGATCCATTCATGTACATGTACATATATCTATCTGTTCTGATGTCTATCCATCTTCCATTTATGCATATCCATTCATCACTCCATCTATTTCAGATGGAGCTGCTAGAATTGGTTCATCGTTATTCAATGAATTGCGAACTGCTATATTTGCTAAAGTAGCTCAATCATCAATTCGTACCATAGCTAGAAGAACATTTCTTCATTTACATTCTCTTGACCTCAGCTATCATTTATCACGACAGACAGGAGCCATGTCTAGAGCTGTAGATAGAGGAACAAGGTTAGTAAATGAAAGGGAGAGAGAAGTGAGTGTGGGAGGGAGAGAAATAGGGAGAGTAAGAGAGTGAGGGGTAGAAGGAAAGTAGAGAGAGAGAGACAGACAGACAGACAGACAGACAGATAGCCAGACAGACAGAGACAGAGACAGACAGACAGAGACAGACAGAGACAGAGACAGAGAGATAGAGAGAGAAGAAAGAGAGAGAGACAGAGGGAGAGGAAGGGAGGGAAATTAGGGATTTTCATTCCCTATCATTATAGTGTGACTTATACTGTATAGTTGAAAGTTCTTCTCAAATATCCTAGAGGGTTATGTATAGCTATTATTATCTTATAATAACATAACTATCTTGCTCCTAAACATGATGAGTATGTTGTATTTATGTTGATAAAGTGTCGTTACTGTCAAGAAAATAGTAAAGTAATTATGTTGTGATGTGATGTGGTACGGGCATATTGTGACATGATTGTGTCTCAACATGCTATCATTACTATGCTGTAAACAGCTAGAAATGTACATGGTATTTTTCTATACTTAACTAGGAAATACATTTGTGATCTACATATTTATTAGTGTAGTAATGTGGTTACAAGGTGTGTAGTTGTACCCAGTGGTAGATGACTATGCTAACCTTGGTATTTAATAGTATAATACTGTGGCTACAATGTATACAATTATAGTTGTAGACTTGTAGTTACAACAACACATTCTACATGCCCTTGTGCTTTTACCCTGCACCATCTGACCCAAAGAGAGAACTGTGCAGTGCCAAATAAAACACTCTTTAGGCCAATGGTGTGTCACATGAGCTTATTATAAACACTGATATATATTCAGTCTAGTGATGCACTGATAAGAGATTTTACTGATATTCCAGATAAACCATTGACTACATGTACTTTCGATATGTGCCAACGATAACAAATGCTGATTCGATATTATACTATATCTACCTTCTGGTTTCTGATTCTTTCAATGAAAATGAGCATTTTCTTAATAATTATGAGTATCATAAAAGCAATCAATGATGCTATAATCACAAGAAATGACATTATTAATACATGTACATGTATTACAGTATTGGTAGTTTGCATCTGTCCGAAATAACCGATACCAATACTAAAAATAGTAGCCGATAATGACTGAATTTATTACCGATCCAATCATCACTACATTACTAATTCATTCATTATAACATTGTCACTGACCATCGATGCTTATTAGCTGTTTTACAATTATATTTCACTTGTGTTTATAGAGGAATCAATTTTGTTTTGAGTGCTCTTGTGTTTAACGTTTTCCCTACAATATTTGAAGTCAGTCTTGTGTCAGGAATACTTGTGAGTTCCATATACATGTAAGAGATGTTATTCCATATACACAATACTACACATGTGTAAGTTATATGTATACATTGAGATCTACAGGATTTGTATGCCAAGGGAAACAGGCCCAAGGTACATGTATATATTATAATCAAAGTAACCGAGATTGATATATATCTTATAGCCCTAAATGTTTGAGGATAGAAGTAGGATGGTTGGTTTGCAGAGGAGGAAGATTACTATAGTAAAGTTCATTCATATTTTCCATGATTTGCATCATTAAGCTTATCAAATTACATGTCTTTGGTATTTTTATGGGCCCGTAGGGCCATCCCTATAATTGCTTTTCTTGTGTCACTTGCGCAACTATGCGTTGTATACGTAGAAGCTGCGTCATTCCCAGGTGCTCGGTCAATTAATGGGCGTGGCACGTAAAGAACGCGCGTTTGAGCTACAGACCAGCCAGGAAGATTCAAAAAGGATGTAAAACTGCTAATAACTGTTGTAAATAGCAGAGAAACAGTATATTATGCAAGAATCTTTAACAAGTAAGTATGATAAGTTGCTGAGTTTCAGTCTCATGAGGAAGTCATCATTTAGAACCTTGAAGGAGTACTTTAGTCAGTTCATCAGAGATCTGTGTATTTAGTCTGCAATTGGGCTTACACTTACTTCAGGCCCCAGCTTTCGAGTACACAGAAAGGTAGAGACACTAGTGCCATCAGCAATACTTAATACATAGTCATCACAAAGCAAATATAGGGATGTTTTTCTCTATATATACACATGTATACACTTGTTGAGATAAATTTTAGGTCAAGTCACCTGATCATAATACCATCCAGTTTTGTGATCATAATAGAATTATTGGAATCTAGTATATTTTTGTATAGTTAGTTCACATTCACGATATCCTCAAAATTATGATGTAATTACTTTATATGTACTATAGTGTATAATTTAATGTCATAAGGTTAATACATGATTATACTGTAACTCAATAATGAAGTAATAGATTGAAATTTGCCATAACAAAAAAAACGATAAGGACTATTATATGAAAATGGTGCAGGTAAAAAGATTGTTGGACATTCCAAACTAAAGTTATGAACATTTTTCTGAGGTCATGGTGGCCTTTAGTAAGATGAACACTGAATAGATACTGTGCATGCGTGACACAAATCTCGTGTACCTAAAGGTCATTCATGTTCATTTTGACATCAGGAAAATGTTCACATTCTTTAGTTGGCAATGACCAACAATCTTTTTACATGCATTATTTTCATATAATTATCCTTCCCGTTCTTTGTGAACAGTATGATTTCTAATTATAAGCATTTTAGTAAATATAATAGTTTAAAAGAGAGATACGTATACAATGTACATGTATTTTGTATTGATTTGTAACAATGAACTTTTATGGCTGATCTGTTTTGTTTTCCTGATTTAGCTGTAAACGGAAACCATATATACACACACATACACTTCTTCTTCTTCTTCTGCCTTCACTCAAATGAATGGTACAGGCCACACTGGTAAAGAAAAAGAAATGTTCACTTATGTTTTCGGACGAGATGAACAAAACTTCTCGTGTTTCCTCAGACCTTGAGGTCTAAACGTTCTTCTACAAAATTGACATGCCACTGGTGTTAACGCATATGCACTGTGTTTCTGCTGCCTGTGGTTCACCAGGCCTGCCCTACTTTGAGCTACAAAACCACATCCACTCTTCGAGCACTTAAACATTGGCCTCAGCCTCACCTATCCTGTTCCACACACACACACACACACACACATACTGACATACACATAATTATGTTAAAAAGGATTTTAATAGATACACATATACATGTACATGTAGATACACATGTGCATACACACACACACATACAGATACATGTCATATAAATACACACACACATACACACACATACACATATACATGTAAATGTATAAACAGATACATGTCATGTATATATGTAAATGCACACACACATGCACATATACATGTATAAACAGATACATGTCATATAAATACACACACACATACACACACATACACATATACAAGTACATGTATAAACAGATACGTACATGTCATATACATGTAAATACACACACACACATACATGTACATGTATATAACAGATACACATATAGATACACACACACATACACATACACATACTGTATATAAACAGATACACATATAGATACATACATGTACACAGACTTTGTGTATCACTTATACATGTATATAATCTTCTAACATACATTGTACATTGTACATTGTATATTTAATGTGTTTGTGCTAAAGTTTGGATTGTTTTCTTGAATTGTGCTCAAATTCCTATTGAGAACAAGTTATTATAATACTTATTCATTATAGTGTGCAGTGAGTGACACATGTAGATACCAGGGTACTTATTAACCCTTTGGTTTTGTATCTATATGTATTGGGTTTAGTCTGTGGGCTTAATGAAGATTTCAATAATATGTAAGCATTTCCAATCAGCATTATGATTATAATATAATACAGGTGTGTAATTATAGGGAGTTACAAAATGTATTTGTAGGGACATCTGGGTACTTATTAACCCTTTGGCTTTGTATATACATGTATGAGTATTGGGTTGGATGTATTTGGTTTGTGGGCTTAATGAAGATTTCAATAATATGTAAACATTTGAAATCAGCATCATGATTATATAATATACATGTACTACAGGAAGTACAGGTGTGTAATTATAGGTGTATATACATGTATGAGTATTGGGTTGGATGTATTTGAAGGAACAGTTTCCCCCTGGATTTAACAAGATTCAGTTCAACAATGGTTTTTAGCAAAACTATCACACGTGCAAAACTTAATTAATTATAACTAAATGAATAACCACATAATTAAACATGTACATAATACCGCCGGCCAAGACCAGACGGTCTTACAACAACTTAGATTACATATCAACAAATAAATTGTGCTCAAATGTTAAGTTGAGTCATTGCCAGAGAGTAACTAGCTATCTTCGTGATAGGTCTTTTGTAAATTCCTGATTTGGTTTTAACAGTCACAACACGCACCAGATTGTCCTTTCCCTTGTGAACTTCAATAACCCATCCAAGTGGCCATTTACAGGGAACTAAAACATTTTCTTGCAGCACAACTATGTCATTAACCTGTACATTTCTCGTAGGATACTGCCATTTATTGTATCGACGCAATGAGACAAGATATTCATCTGACCATCTCTGCCAGAAATGACGAACCAAACTTTGGCATAATTGCCATCGACGCAGGATTGGTAGTGGTCGGTATGAGCCTACAGGATCTGGAATAGCCTCCAAGGGCTGACCAATAAGAAAATGCCCTGGAGTCAGTGCTTCAATTCCATCATCCTCAGATGGAATTTGAGTCAGAGGTCGGCTATTGAGGCAGGCCTCGATCTGTGTGAGTACTGTCATAAACTCTTCAAAGGTCAACTTGACTTCTCCAACAACACGTTTCAGATGTAACTTCAAACTTTTCACTGCAGCCTCCCAGAGACCTCCAAAGTGAGGAGCTCTTTCTGGTATAAACTTCCATTCAATGGACTGAGATGAGCAAAACTGGGAAATAACGTCTTGAGTTTTCTTCTCTTGTAAAAACCCTGAGAGCTCTTTAAGCTCCCTTGCTGCTCCAACAAAATTGGTACCATGGTCACTCCAAATGACATTCGGTTTCCCTCGACGAGATATAAAACGTCGTAGACAGGCTATAAATGCGTCTGTCGTCAAATCGGAAACCACTTCCAGATGAACTGCTTTGACAGATAAAGACACGAAAACACAAATGTATGCCTTCACCACAGTAGGTCTACGTACAGATCCATATTTCATCTTCACAGGACCAGCATAATCAATGCCTACATTAGCAAACACTGTACCAGTATGATTAGGTGTGACCCTTTCTATAGGTAATTTTCCCATTTTCTGTGATTGAGGTTTGGCTGTTTCTCGACGACAGACAATACAACTGCGAGTAATTGACCGAACACCCTTTCACATACCAATGACATGGAATCTACGATTCAATGATGCTATCAGTAATGTGGGTCCAGCATGTAACAACCGAATGTGTTCTTGACGAATTATGAGTTGAGTGATTGAATGTTTACTGTGTAGAATCACAGGATATCTACGAGAGTATGCCAATCCACAGTTGTCTTGACGACCACTTAAACGAAGTATGCCACTTGCATCAATGAATGGGTTGAGAGATCGGAGTATACTACTGGCTGGAAGTTGCTTCTCGTTTGTAATTACCTTTAACTCAGATGCAAAACACTCATGTTGAGAGTATTTGACCCAGTATGCTTCGGCATCCCATAACTCTTTAGTTGACAATTGACTTGTCATGATGTTCTTCTTCTGACAATGGTTGATAAAACGAATGATCCATGCTGTGATCCGTTTTAGGTGGTTAAAATCAGAGTATCGATTTAGCGGAATGATAGGTGGTTCTGTGTGATCATGCGTGTGATGACACAACTCTTCAGAGCAATCTTCTTCAGGCATTGAGGCACAACTACTATTTCGTCTTGTCCAGTCATCAGAAGATACTTTCAGCCAATCTGGGCCTGACCACCACATCTTGTATCCAATCAGTTCTGACGGGAACATCCCTCTGGATGCACAGTCAGCAGGATTGTCTACTCCATTTACATGACTCCATCTTGCTGATGGGATCAACTCCATTATGAGTGAAATTCTGTTACCAACGAACTGTTTGAATCTTCGTGGATTGCCTTTCAACCAATCTAACACGATGGTACTATCAGTCCATGCAAATACTTTAGATGTTGTAATGTCCAGGACTCCCTTTACATGATGGAGAACCTTTGCCAGCAGATATGCTCCACACAATTCCAAGCGTGGAATAGTTAGTCTCTTGATAGGAGCAACTTTGGTCTTCGCCAACACCAAGGATACATGCACATTGCCTTTAGAGTCAGTCATACGTAGGTATACCACACTTGCATATGCGTTTTCAGAGGCATCACAAAACCCGTGTAGCTGCAGCTCCTTAATTGAAGCATCTTCATGAAAATAGTAACGACTGATGTGTTTTTTGGACAGAAGCTTCAATTCCATCCTCCATCGTAACCATTCTTTGGCAATGTACTGGGGTATGTCCTGATCCCAATCAACTCCTACTTCCCACACTCTTTGTAACAAAATCTTGGCCTTTACCATTGTAGGTGAAAACCACCCCAAAACATCAAATGTCTTTGCGATATCGGAAACTAATCCTCTCTTTGTGAGGTTATCAAACGAAGGTGGTTCATTCATGGTTAACCGAAAATGATCGAGTTTAGAATGCCATTCGACACCCAGGGTCTTCGTATAGCCTTGAGATTCGGTGATCGACAAAATACTCCGGGAGTCTTGCAGTTCAGGAGGCAGTGTTTGAATCACTGATGCTGCATTTGAGTTCCATTTTCTCAAAAGGAATCCACCCTTAGCAAACAGACCTTGTAACTGTTGCTGCAGCACAATGGCTTCCTCTTTAGAATCAGTACCAATCAGACCATCATCAACATAGAATGAGTTGAACACAGCTTTCACTGCTAAGGGAAATTCAGAGGCATTATCAATTGCATTCTGTCTAACAGCCATGTTTGCTGCAAACGGGGACGCTGAAACTCCAAATGTCACCCGAGTCATACGGTGGTCTTGAAGAGGTTTGTTAGGATCACTTCTCCAGACGAATCGGTGGAAATCACGGTCAGATTCAGTTAGCTCAACTGCACGATACATGCGACTGACATCTGTGGTCAGAGCAATACGATACAAACGAAAACGAAGTAAGACATCAACAAGTGGTGAATGCACAGTTGGACCAACCAGTAAAGTATCGTTTAGTGATATACCGGTGGATGATTTTGCTGAAGCGTCAAAGACTGCTCTGATCTTGGTAGTTGAACTAGATTCTTTCTGTACAATGTGCATGGGTAGATAGAATACTTGAGATGGAGGTTTGTTCAAGTCAGTGACTGGAATAGGTTCAGCATGACCCATTTCAAAATACTCGCTAATAACATCATTGAATTGACCAGACAAACCTTTTTTTGATAATGCTCGCTCCAGATACAAAAATCTTCGGACTGCTTGAGATCGTGACTCCCCAATGGAGGGCATGTTCAACTTTCTTGGCAATGGAACCACAAACCGCCCACTAGAAGAACGAAAACGATGAGTTTTAAACTGATTTACTACAGTGCGTTCTTCCATAGACCAGCAAGCGGAGTCAGTTCGAGGGATTTCTTTAATTTCCCAGAATTGCTTCAACATATCGTCTGGATCGGTGACAGTGTGATGAGAAACAACATCTGTTAGGCCTTCAGTGTCTGTGGCACCAGCAATGATCCAACCAAACTTGGTTTCAATTGCTACAGGAGTGTGAGGTGGGCCGACCCGCCGGCCATGTAACAAAACTTCGACGAACACATCAACACCCAGCAATACATCAATCTGACCCGGAATTCCAAACTCTGGGTCTGCCAGCTCAATGTCAGACAAATGACTCCAACGACAATCACATGGAACGTGGTAACGAGGTAAGTCACAGGTGACTTTTGGAACAATTACAGCTGTCACTTTAAATTTCTCATTTGGAGACTGAGTAGGAGAAACCTGGAAACTGGTAACTGATTTGATCGGTGAACTATGGGATAGCCCACCAACACCCATTATCTTGGCAGTGTGTCGAGATCGGGGAAGGTACAAACTTTGAGCCAATCGATCAGAAACAAATGATGCTGATGATGCTGAATCAAGCAATGCTCGGGCGACAACACATGAGCCACTAGGTGAGTGTATTAGCACACGACAGGTCATCAGTAATGATTGAGATTTGATGCCCATGGTTGCATGATTTGTCACTGGGGTTGAATCCTCCCTCAGATTGACCTTACTAGGTGTTTCATTGTGTAACAGAGTGTGGTGTTGACTATGGCACTTTCTACAACGATGAACAGATTTGCATTGTCGAACGTAGTGGCCGGGTCGAAGACAATTAATACAGTGATTATGTGTCCTTAAGGTTGACATCTTCCTGTCATGTGGGAGTTCCTTGAATTTACTACAGGTGAACAATGGATGCCTTTCCGGCTTACATAATACGCATACTGATGCCTCAGAGATATCAGCATTAGTAGCAAACGATGTTACTGGCTTACTGGAATGAAATTTCCCTTTAATCTCACCCTTCGTGTGTTTCTTGATGTCTGATGTAGATGTTTCGGATGCTTGTGCCCGGAGGTTTATAAATTCCAACAGATCCTGGTAATGTGGTACATTGGTCGTATCCTGACTGTGTTTTTGCCATTCGTACATAGTTGTTGTGTCTAATTTGAGTTCGACGACAGACGTGATGAATGGGCCTGAAGGCTCACAATCCATTGCCTTCAATGCTCGAATATGCTGTTGTACCGTATCATGCAATCTGCGTAGCTCTCTACCATCACCACTCTTGAGAGATGGAGCTTCCAGGATCATACGCACATGTGTTTGGTGAATGAGTCGTGGACGGTCGTATCGGGATTTCAGACATTCAATGGCTTCTGGGTAGCATTCTCCTGATCGAGAAAGCCCTTCTATTGAACGCTTGGCTGGACCATCTCTCAATGACTGTTGGAGGTAAACGAGCTTTTCAGCATCTGACAAGTTGCTACGATCATGAACAGATATACGGAATTGATCCCAGAAGGTCTTCCAATTTAAAATGTTTCCATCAAAGCTAGGGACATCCAACTTGAGAAGTTTCACACCTTCACGAGAGGATGAAGTTGATGGGACCGTAGAATGAACACGTCGTTCTAGAAATCGTTTCACAGTTAACGAACATTCGAAAAGCCTTTTGTTAATTTCAGCTTGCTTACCGGACAGTTCGTCATCTTCTACTTCATCAATGCTGAACATAGATTTACATATATCATCAAGTTCATGTTTGAAATTAACCAACTGTTCATCATACAAACGGATCAAACAAATATCATCAACTTCAGATAGTTTACTAACAGCTTCCGCAACGATTTCGAAGCTTTTATGGAGGTGGTCCAGTCTCCTACCAGCTGTTTTTGTCACCGAGTGAGTGTTCAACCGAGGAGACGTATCAATCAACCGCTCTAGTCGAGTAGACAAATAAAGGACTTCGTCGTCATGTTGGTCGAGAACATCCTGTTCACGTTCGAGGTTGTCTTCCTCTTCGACTAAATCAATGATCGCTGAATGGTGAGTTTTAAAATCTGAATCAAGTGATTCCAGCTTTTTCAACAACTTTTGGGCTAAGTCAGATATTCCAGGTTCATCTTTCTTGGCTTCGGCTTCTCTGACTTCAGTAACCAGACGAGTAACGGAGGCACGTGTCACTCCTCTTCGTCTTCTGAGAGTAGGCAGATCTGCCATCTATAACGAGCACTAACAAAGTCAATATCAATTTAGTTAAGCAATATAAAATCCAATCAGTAGTATCCGTTTCGGTGGACCAATGAAGGAACAGTTTCCCCCTGGATTTAACAAGATTCAGTTCAACAATGGTTTTTAGCAAAACTATCACACGTGCAAAACTTAATTAATTATAACTAAATGAATAACCACATAATTAAACATGTACAGTATTAGTTTGTGGGCTTAATGAAGATTTCAATATGTAAACATTTGAAATCAGCATTATGATTATAATATAATACAGGTGTGTAATTATAGTGAGTTACAAAATGTATTTGTAGGGACATCTGGGTATTTATTAACCCTTTGGCTTTGTATATACATGTATGAGTATTGGGTTGGATGTACTAGTTTGTGGGCTTAATGAAGATTTCAATAATATGTAAACATTTGAAATCAGCATCATGATTATATAATATACATGTACTACAGGAAGTACAGGTGTGTAATTATAGGTGTATATACATGTATGAGTATTGGGTTGGATGTATTAGTTTGTGGGCTTAATGAAGATTTCAATAATATGTAAACATTTGAAATCAGCATTATGATTATAATATAATACAGGTGTGTAATTATAGGGAGTTACAAAATGTATTTGTAGGGACATCTGGGTACTTATTAACCCTTTGGCTTTGTATATACATGTATGAGTATTGGGTTGGATGTATTAGTTTGTGGGCTTAATGAAGATTTCAACCATTCCCAATCAGCATTACAGGTGTAGTGAGTCATATGTGGTTACTTAGTATCCCATGGGTTGGTCTCTATAATAAGTATTGGATTGGATATATTTAACTATTTATAAAATTAATGTGTATTACAATTTTCATCTTTACTAGTTTAGTATAATTAGATAGTAGCGATAGTGCGATTATCATTGTCATCAGAGTGACTATCATGATAGCAATAGCTAAAAACTACTATCGCGATTGTGGAAACGTGGTTATACGCATGCGTACTCAAAACTGCCACACCTCTACAAGCCACGTGAAAAAACGTGCAAAGATGGCGTGCAATTCTGGTGACTGTGGAAAGATTGTTCTGGATGAAAAGCTGGAATATAATTATTAATTATATTCATGCACTGTAATAATGAGGTTACATTATTAAATGTTCAATACTAACTCATATTCAAATAGTGAAACGTGACTACATTCACTGTTACTTATTATTACATGTTCAATACAATAATAATTATATTCAAATAGTGAAACGTGACTACATTCACTGTTACTTATTATTACATGTTCAATACAATAATAATTATATTCAAATAGTGAAACGTGACTACATTCACTGTTACTTATTATTACATGTTCAATACAATAATAATTATATTCAAATAGTGAAACGTGACTACATTCACTGTTACTTATTATTACATGTTCAATACAATAATAATTATATTCAAATAGTGAAACGTGACTACATTCACTGTTACTTATTATTACATGTTCAATACAATAATAATTATATTCAAATAGTGAAACGTGACTACATTCACTGTTACTTATTATTACATGTTCAATACTATAATAATTATATTCAAATAGTGAAACGTGACTACATTCACTGTTACTTATTATTACATGTTCAATACTATAATAATTATATTCAAATAGTGAAACGTGACTACATTCACTGTTACTTATTATTACATAATATCAATAGCTTGAATAGGATATGAGTAGTAGTCTTCATCATCTTCATAACTTTTAATGTATAGTATAATGATTCCTGTTACTGTAGCAATGATGGCTGTCATAATGATTATCTTTGCATTGTGTATGATCACTATATAAAATCCATGTAATTTGTTATTTATATAGTGATCATACTATATTATTATACCTGTTAGTAATCATAATTAATAGTAACTCACTTTTTAGTAGCACTATGACCTACATGTACATGTAGGTCAGCACTTACATGTAGCCCTATTGTTATCAGCTTATATAGCTATCTACTGAGTGTCCTTATATGATGAGTATTGGATGATGTTTTGAAGAATTCACATATGTACTCAGGCACACCCTGATTAATTAATTCTACATGCACAGATCAAAACATTATCATTGCATAGCTATTGACACAAATTAAGTAAACACGACAATATTTATATAAACAAATCCTGTTGCAGTTGACATGTGCTGGAATAGACAGAATACTGCATATCATACTTGACAACATAATAAAATATAATGAATAAACTAAACTTGATATAATGTATGTATAATAGTAAATAATTATAATAGAATAATGAATATCAGTTGACGACAATAAAGTGAAATGAATAAACTAAACCCTACAAATATTTAATGATTGTTCATGTATGTATAATGAAGGTGAACAACTTCTTTTTCTTATTGTCTCTGAGAAATTATTAATTTTCCATTCTCCCCATTATCCACAGCTGCAATGGAATGGGGATAGTCTTTATGAGCTGCAATATAATATATTGCTGTTGCCATAGCAACCACTCCTATTCCAAACATTACCTCTGTATAATCATAATGAAATACACATGTAAATAAAATAATAATAATAATAATAATAATATATTATTAATAACGTAAATTCATCATACATGTATGAATATGTTGATTACCTGCAAAATGCATCTTTAAAATGTAGTCTGTATGAGAGAATTATACAGTATTAATAGTACAGTGAGGTTTGTTATGTTAATATCATATAATAATAATATTAACATTTATAACAGAGTTGCAGTCCAGAGTTCTAATTGTACAGTAGAGATCAGTGAGGACTAGTGACTGATGCTGTAGGCTTATTATGTTCCCTTCTGTTCTATGTTATATAGATTAATAAACTGTTTGGTTAATGTTTCATGCCGGATTTTTTGTTAAGGAAAGGAAAGAATTGATCATGTGAATCAAACTGCACCTGAGCATTCTAGGAGTATGCTCCCCCAGGAAAGTTATTAAATTTAGGCGCTCTGAGGTGGCTTCTTGTACCTGAGATGTCGTTTCAACATGCAACAACATCTCAGGTACAAGATTTCTGAAACCCTGCACAATATCTACAATGTTACAATAGAGCATTAAACACATTTTTGCATGTATTATTTTTTAATTATTTATTATTATATAACTGTTAGTAACAATCATATTACAAGTTTATTTATTAACTAATACATGTAGGTACTTACTTATTAGTAGCAGTATAATGGTAAGGTTCTCTTTGTAGAAAATTTGACACTTCTATGTCATCCAGTGCAGTAGCTTTCTGTATAGATATTATATAGTGCAACTGTTTTTATACTGCCACTGGCAGGATAACTTATGACTACATGTATTAGGACATATTATTATAATATACATGTACAGTGTGTGTATAAACAAAGCCTTAGATAGCTACAGTATATGTCAATAAAAAGTCACCATACAGTACAGTAATTACTCAGTAGTTTCATTATCACACTACAGTAGTGCAACAGTAGTTTTAACAGTAATTGGTGTACTTGTCAATTGAACACCACAGTAGTGAGACAGTAGTTACTATACTATACTGACAGTAGAACTAAGGTAATTACTATTACTGTATGGTGATATTTTATTGACATGTACTGTAGGATTAATTACACAAATGTCTTATTAGGGAAATAAGAACTTATTTGTCTGCATCAATAGATCTACTCATAATTTGATAAACATACAAAGTGTGTTTATAGTCGATTCATGTTAAAGAGTTGCGAATGTTAATTAACTTAATTATAACTTCCTTATACATGGTGGTATTAACATGCAACAAAGAGCATTCCACTTGTCGTAACTTGCTGAACCATTGATATGTGATTGATCACATATCATAAACTATATGAATTGTACCATAATGTACGCAAAGGAATTTACAAGATACTTGAAACCAAGTGGCTTATAAGTAGTACAATTCTAATAAAACAATGCAATACAATTATTATATATTATTATTATTTGTATTCTCTGATGCTGCCATCTGATCCTGAATTGCCGCTTTCTTCCTCTGATGACTCATCTGATTCTCTTCCAAAATGAATAATAAACTCTCCTATGCATTTTTATAAATTATCAGCAATACCATTAGGGGTCTTCTACTTTATCTCTAACATGGCTGATGTTCGTTCTCAGGTCTTACTCTCCTGAAACCTTCATAAGTGAGATCAATCACAGCAGACAAAGTGAATTTCTTATTATACTCGTTCATATGACCTTTTACTTGTGACCAACATAACATCTACATGTTCTCTGCTTTCCTTATATCTCTTATTTGAAGATGTAAATGAACTTCATCCAGCATTCTCTTCTCCAGCAGGACACGGTTGACAGTGCGCTCTGAGAAGCCAGTGGCTTCAGCAGTCATCTTACATAACTTAGGTAAGAGCTGGTGCACTTCTGTTTCTTACTTTGCCAATCAAAATAGTCATGTCCATTACTAGTAATACTCTTGGAGATGCTCTTGATTCATTTTCTTTTGGTGTTTTCAGTTGTAAATACAGATGCAGGTCGATAAGCACAGCAACATTTTCTCAAATTTTCCTGCCAAGACATGCGAGTATACACGAGGTACATGCTCACGTGAGACACCACTGATTTTACAATCCGATGATGCACTCTTTCCGCTGTTGAATAGACTATAGTTACCTGAATCCTTTAGGTTGGTCTATAAATGTTTGTGTTGGATTATTTCCCTATTCTCTAATCCTCGTGTGATATTATTAAATTTTACCATTGTCAACTTTCTTGTCTGAACATCCAGTTATAAATTAATTAACTTGACACATTAATGCTTCATGCTTACTAATTATTCATAAGCAGAACATCCATACATAGAATCCATCTGAGACTAACAAATACATGTACCTCACTTTGGGTTATTTATCATTGTGAATTAATGAAATAATTGGCTGTAAATGTATTTATCAATTTTCGTTAAAACATGTTAACAGATTTTTGGAGTTTAGAAGTGTAATAATGTAAATATATTCATTCAATTTTTGCATAAAGTCTTGTAATAATTATTGAGAGTGCCTTTACATGATGTATGAAGAATACAAAGATGATGTAGTTTGACTAGCTGTCATGCTATGTGACTATTTCTATAATGTTTAATATGCCCTACCATAGAGCAATAGCCTCTGGATCATTAAACACATGTAGATTGTCTATTCAGTTGTTACATCACTTAATTATCTTATGGGTATGTATGGTCAATGTATAATTTGATACACAATGTTAAATATACATACATGTACCCCACAGAGAGTTTGGTAGGTTGTTGCGAATCACTGGTTTGGCATAAAAGGCATAAAAGTGTTTGTGTTGGATATATTTAGCTAATGTACGTAACTATCATTCAATAACCACAGAATTAGACACTAGCCAGAGGCATGGGAAGATTTGGTAATATGAGTAATTGGATCATTTTAGTGATTTTTATTGATTAGATTTTGCAGGTGTATTCATGTGATTATATTCATTCAATTATTGCATAAACAATATCAAGTCTTGTAATAATAATTATTGTTATATATGAAAGCTTGCACCCATGTACATGACTAATGAATATAATATTATTTACAAAAGGTGATAAGCGTTTCAACAATAGTTATTAATAATATTGTACAAGAATGAATGTCAGTTAATGAATATGCTAATTACCCAAGCTAAAATGATCTGTTATTCATAATTACTGCATATTAACCGTTAAATAATATTTGTATTATAAATTATATAAGTATTATAACAGTACATTGTAAATGTGACCGTTTGTATTTAGTATCCCTTTGGTAGTACTAACAATCCATTTTTACCCTCATCTTCAGCAGGAATTGGATGTGTATATATGTACTCCTCTTCTTCTCTACTAATAGTATATATCATGATAATGGTAGTCAATGTAACTACACCTCCTATTATGATCACTATCTTCAGTGTATTATCTGTACATATATAATAACATGTATACTCCAGTCTGTATTTCAAGATATATATAATTATGTGTATTATAATGTCATGTTATAACATGTATAACATAATATCGACTGTTTGATATATCCTATGATGTATGTCACTAGTCACTACTCAGTTTGTAATCAATCTGTTTTATTTTTAATCAATATGGAATACTACTAGGTCATTGTGAATGTGAACAGACTTTACATTATGTATTAGTAATAAAATATTACATTAATAGGAAAATTTTAATGATGATAATACTAATATATCATACCTGTGAAGAACATCTTTCTTTTACAATATTACACTTGTAGTCTCAATTGTCTGTTAAGATAAATAATTCTTTAGGACACTTTAATTTACAGAAATTGCAAATTAAACTGTTATTCGAGACCCAGCTATCTTCAGTCCACTAGCTTGTTTTACTCACACTGAAACAAATGATATAAATTCATCCCTTTTATAACATGTTATGACAACTTCCTGTTACTAATAATTATCAATAATAACATTATAGTTACTATAGTAACATTATAAGTTAGTTACAGTTTTGAGATGGGGTATTGGCAGCTCTACATATTGCAGTGATCCAGAGAGGGTATTCCCTCTCTGGTCTACTGCAAATATTCAAAGGGGAATACCCTTTCTGGTCTACTGCAAATATTCAGAGGGAAATACCCTCTCTGGTCTGCTGCAAATGTTTAGAAATATTGCAGAGTAAATTACCCTCTGGTTACTGTCTGTTAAATATTGCAGAACACCTGAGAGGGTATTCCCCTCTGTACTATGTTAAATAGGATGTACTACATGTATATAATAATAATAATAATAGTATAGTGATTATACACAATATCTAAAACTATACAAACAATGTTAGAATGCATTTATTATTACTTTTTTAACCAATCATTATCAAATATCTACAAATCAGAACCCTTCATTCAGATAAATAATAAAATTTAATTTGATTAGTGGATTATAATGACATATTTCATAATACAGGACTTATCAGTATAATGATCTCACAGTATATAGACATAGTGGAGGTCATGAATATCATTATTGATTGGGAAAAGTTGTGTACAGTGTATATGTGTGTGTAAGTGATTATTTGACCTGATATAAAGCAATGTGATTGGTCAGATCATACATGTACATAGTATGCTGCATGGTATAAATACTATTATAAAACTTGTAAATTCGTATGTGTTTTCCATCTCAAAATATTCTTCAATCCTCTTCTATTTACTTCATTGAATTGTTTCATTGTTTAGGCATATAGATGTGGATCATCATTTGCTTTCCTGACTTTGGGAAGCATTGCTGTCTATGCTGCCTTCACTTTCACAGTCACAAGATGGAGGTTTGTTATATTGTTACCTATTAGGGTTGAGTAATATGTAATACGAAGTTATAACACACTTTACTGTGATTACGTGTTTTAATGTAGCACGAGGGCGGGTCAATAAAGGTTGAGTTTACATAATGCACAAGGCAAAGGCGAGTACATTATGTAAACGAGACCTTTATTAACCACCCAAGTGCTACATTGGAGCACACAATGCACTGTCAAGTGTGTTATAAGGGATTTATTAATGATCTGGTGAACTACCACTGTCGTTGGAGCAGCTTCGTTAGTAGAGGTGAGCAAAAAGTGCAATAACTAACTTTTTGCATGCCAAAGTGCAATAAGTGATTTAATGTTCGATCATGTGACGCATTATCTGTACTCTGATTAGCCACAGGTCACATGATCAGCAATAGTTCAATATAATGCATACATGTACATTGCAATAATCATATCACATGATTGTTGTCTGCCAATATTATTACAATGCAAATATTGTGTTTCTGCAATTAAATAATAGTTATAATATATGCAGTTGAAAAATACTATAATACTTAATTTTGAGCTGTATGCTCTGAAGATAAGGATTGAAATTGTCATCTTTAAAAAAAAATGAGCCTATTCTTGCTATCATAGACAGTATCAATGAGTAGTTGCAATATTGCACTAATCGTAAGTCACCTTTAGGCAATAATTGCAAAACTTATTTTATGAAGTACATATATTCAATGGCTCTCACATACATGTACATGTACATGTAACATTACAATCAATATTATAATAATTAGTGTTCCACCTATACAGCAATTTGCCTATATGCCTATATGCCTATATTTCATAATCTAATTGGTCTATATGCAGATCCAATCCGATATTGTCTGTGTGAAATATATAGTTGTATTTATAACTGTTCACACATGGTACAGTGTTAATTGTTCTATTTTTCATGTGCTATACATTCAGCCTAAAGTACATGTAGTTACAGGTATATTCAGCCTTGGTTGCACATATCTTCAGATTGTACTTGTGCAGTTGGACAATAATGTACATGTACATGTAATCTGCAAAGCCTGAAAAATTGTGTAAGCTATATAGGCAATTTATAAGCAATGCAGTTGCCTATACTGATACTCTGCCTATATCTTCAATATAGGCACCTATTCAGATCCCTATACTAGTATAGGTACAACCCTAATAATAATTATAATAATTATGTAAAGTTATGAAATATTTCTTTTGTAGAACACGTTTTCGTGTTGAGATGAATAAAGCAGATAATATTTCTGGTTCTAAAGCTGTTGATTCATTGATTAATTATGAGACCGTTAAGGTATTTAGATTATTTGACTGACCACAAAATGACAAGATTGTAATAATTCTGTTGTACTGACACTAAACGAGTAATTATGAATAACAATAAAAAGGTAGTTCTTCGTGTAGCAGTCATTACATTCACTACATCATACATTCTAGGTAGTCAAAGGTTGTACATGTATGCTGTATTAATTGATAGTCTACATGTTCTAATATTGTCAACAACAGGTTTTGCTGTAGAGAGAAAAAGAAGAAAATAATTTTATAATTTACAAATTTACAATATGTGTAAGTCTAAACTTATGAAGGACAGGAGTTATGATATAATGATTAAAACAGCACTAGTCTAAATAACTATGGGAATTCAACTACCCATTATTTATACAGTAGAAACCAAAAAAAGTTCACGTTCTGTCTTTTTTTTGGTTTCTACTGTATGTTCTAATTAAAGAATATAAACATTGGCATATGTCTGTGGGAAGCATAATAACTTAATGTACTGTAGAATATTGTAGTGTTTTAGTACATGTACGTGTATGTCAATAATCACCATTTTAGGTATACAACTAGAAAGAGTTTGTACACCAGTGTAATTTTGTAACTAAATTGCAATTTTTTGGTTTAAAGGAAACCTTACATCCTCCTGCACATGCACATGGTCAATTAGGCAAAATTACCGTCAAGGCAAGCTTTAATACTCTCTGCTAGTAATAATGGCCACTTTTAGTTATAATTATAGTATAATAGATTTTCAAATTTTAGTTACAGTTATAGTTCATTAACTCTTATATTAAACTTACTAAATGGTTTTAAATAACTAAAAGTGCCCGTCATTTTGCGTTTCAGTTAGTTATATTTTTGCAATATACATGTGATATACATGTAGTTGTAGTTTAGTTAACTAAAAGGTTGCAATTCCTTACTAAAAGGTGTTTTAGTTATACATGTATTTATAGTTAACACTAATAAATAGTGGGTGGGTTGTGATTTTGTGGTATCGTCTCACTTTGCAAACTAAAGCTACTAAACCTAGTGAGATATGTCGTCATTATACCGTAACATTTTTCTAGTCAGTATCATTGTTAGGATTGGTTTCCATATACTTGTAGTATTAAATGGTCTTGAACAGTCTTGGTCTGTTTTGTGAGGTCTTGTACGTAACAGGTATTGAATAATTTATAAAGAAAATAAAATTTAGGTTGTATGTTTATGCAATAATAATGCTAACAATATCAGGTGGTATGTACATTCTTCAATGAATATATCATAAACCAGTTATCACATTCATTGAGGGTTATGAAGGTCAGAGGTTGTGACTATATACATTCTTCAATGTATATATCATAATTGAAGGTCTTTGTAAATGTGCAAGGTGGTTTTCATATGGTCTGGTCTTGATCGTGTTTAAAGCCTGGTTTCCATATAGCATTAAATGTTCTTTCTCAGTATTGAGAGGTATTGCAAGACTCTTCCTGACCAATGATATTGACTATCAAGTACATGTTTGGTATTGAATGGTTGTGAGCAGTATTGTTCAATGTTGAACTGTATTGTGAATAGATCTATTCACAAGACCACACAAGACTGAGTCTTGAAGGTCTTCACAATTTTGTTCTCAAGTGGTCAGGAAGAGTCTTGCAACCTCTCAATACTGAGAAAGAACATTTAATACTATATGGAAACCAGGATTTAGGATTGAGTGTTAATTGTATCATAACTTAAGTAGGCACTGAGAGTAGGCGAAATCAGAGTACTACATATGTAGGTGAAGTGGTCGACTGTACCAATAAAACATGATGATGATGATTATCATGATATTATCAGGAAATCAGCATGAGGTATACACTACTGTTGTAACATCTAAAATAATGAGGGAGATAGGAAGTCAAGAAGGAAGGATTAATGGTGTGATTATAACTTGATTTTCCTCTTTATAGCTGTTCAATAACGAGATATATGAAGCTGATGAGTACGACAAAGTGTTGGCTTTGTATGAAGATGCTTCACTCAAAACAACTACAAGTTTGTCATTTTTATCTTTTGGTCAAAGTGCTATATTTGGGGCAGCTCTTACTGCAATTATGGTCATGGCTGCTCAAGGCATACAGGCAGGTATTGAACTTCAGTAGCCACAACTAAATAAAATTTTGTGGTGTCAACACAACCCCTGTGGCGCAATGGATTAGCGCATTGGACTTCTAATTCAAAGGTTGTGGGTTCGAGTCCCACCAGGGGTGTGTTTTTTTTTCTTTTTTTTTCCTTTTTTTTTTTTTATTACTTATGTTTTTTTGTGACTGCATTGTAGGTGTTCTAACTGTTGGAGATCTAGTGATGGTAAATGGACTGTTATTCCAACTATCAATACCACTGAATTTCTTGGGATCACTGTATCGAGATGTGAGACAATCACTGATAGATATGCAAAACATGTTTAATTTACTGAGTCTCAATACAAGTATAACGGTAAGATATTGTAATATATAGTATTTGTTTTGACAGTAATTGGTGTACTTGTAAATTTAACACCACAGTAGTGAGACAGTAATTACTATACTATACTGACAGTAAAACTAAGATATTTACTGTTACTGTATGGTGATATTTTATTGACATATACTGTACATGTACATACAACGTACTATAAACAAAGAGATGTGCTCTAATTTCTGCTTTTGTAGTAACTTTATTATAGCTATACACACATACATGTAAGTTTTAGCATTGTCTAACTGAAGATACATAATAATCAAATTGATATTATTAGTCCCCATCAAATGAAATCTACCATTATCTATCTTATCTATCGGAATAAGGTCTGTTGTCTGCCTTGTCATAATCCATTGGTTAGCATTATAATTATAATTGATAGCACACAATCAATTGACTTGTGATACACACAATGAATGATTAGTTATGCATTTGGTTTCCTGTTTGCCAATTTTTGAATCACAATAGTCAGTCACCACAATGGGACTGCATCATCACCCTGAGACTGCATCACTACCCTGAGACTGAATTACCACCCTGAGACTGAATCCTCACTACCCTGGGACTGAATCACCATCCTGAGGCTGAATCACTATTCTGAGAGTCTGAGACTGAATCACCAACACCCTGGGTTTTGATGATTCTGTCCCAAGGGGGTGGTGATTCAGTCTCAGGATGTTATTCTGTATTGTTATGGTAATGTATTGAATATAAATTTTACACATTGTAGGAAAAGCCAAATGCTCCTAATTTAATTCTACCACCTGATCAAGCTACAGTGACATTTGAGGATGTCAAATTTGGTTATGTTCCAGAAAGACTAATTCTTGATGGATTGTCATTTCGTGTTCCTGCTGGAAAGAAAATAGCTATTGTTGGTGGAAGTGGCTCTGGGTATGTGATAATTATGTAATACAAATCACATGTACATGTATATGTACTTACTGGTTTGTACATTTATATGCAGTAAATGTACAACTAACTAATTATACATAATTCATAATTTTTTATATAATTTATGTGCACAACTGTATGAGTGTAAGTATGTATGTAAGTATGTATGCAATGCAGCAACTTCGTGCATGTAACTACATGTATGTATAATGTATGATGTACATAGATTGTATATGTATGTAAAGTTTGTAAATTATGTATGTATTTTATGTATGTATGTATAATGTATGTATGTATGTACATGTATGTATGTATGTATGTTTGTTTGTTTGTTAGTGTCTTTGTATGTATGTGTGTAACAGTGTGTGTATTATGTATGCAATTTACCACATATGTATGCAGACTATGCACATATGTACATGCATGTATGCGACTGCATGCCGCCACTGAGCTTTGGAATGTATATATATATGGTACATACATGTATTGTATAATTATATGTATGTGTGTAGTACAATACATATAATTATGACATTATATCAATATACTGTACCTGATAGGAAGTCCACTATAGTGAGACTACTGTACAGATTCTATGATCCTGAATCAGGTCGTATATTAATAGGAGATGAAGATATCCGAGACGTTACACTTGACAGTCTAAGGAAATCCATAGGGGTAGTACCACAAGATTGTGTACTGTTTCATAACACAATACAACACAATGTAGCATATGGTAGATTAAGTGCTACTGATGATGAAGTTATGCAGGCAGTAGAGATTGCTGGTCTTAAACATGCAATTCAATCCATGCCTGATGGGTTTGAGACTCAGGTTGGAGAAAGGGGCTTGAAATTATCAGGTAATTGTAGTTATAATTATTAGCAGAGTGGATTTTTTGTTAGGGAGGGGAAATAATTGATCATGTGAAACACACTGCTCCTCGGGGAGTGTGAAGGAGCTCCCTACGAAATTTCAAAATTTTGGCTTTCTGAGGTTGTATCTAGTGGCTGCTACCTGAGATGTTGTTGCATGTTGGAATAAATTTGGCCAGAAACCCAGGGGGAGGGACTCAAGTTATGGGTAGATATCTATTTACCCGCTGTATGAAACCTTGATTAGTACTATAGGCTAATGCACAATTGAGACTGTAAATATAAATAATTGATATTTGAATTGTATAGTTTCAGCGTTTTCTACTTCCAACTATAAGAATGTGTGTGACTGTAATCTATAGATCAGTAAATTTTCACCATAAACATTGAAGATTTCACAATTGAAAAAATGATAAATTAAACTAATTTTTTTCCCAATGAAATGTTATAGCATGGAGCTAATCTACAGTAGTTGACTGTTCATAGTTAATGTAGATTACATAACTAAAATAACACTACAATATACATGTAAATATTATTGTATCAATTAAAATACATATACATTTTTAGGTGGTGAAAAGCAAAGAGTAGCCATTGCCAGAGCAGTATTGAAGAATGCCCCTATTCTTGTGTATGATGAAGCTACTTCATCTTTAGACTCAATTACTGAATATGTTAGTAAATAATTCTTCCATCCATTTATCCATGATTCCATAATTATATCCACCATTCATTGATTCCACTCATCCATCAATCAAACCATTCATCATCCATATATCCATCCATCCATCCACTGATTCCATTCATCCATCCATCCATCCATCTATCCATCCATCCATCCATCCATCCATCCATCAGTCCATCCATCCTACCATACATTCACCTGTCCGTCCATCCATAAATCAGCCATCGATTCATCCATCCACTGATCCCACCAGTGTTTTTGATAAGCTTAGATGGCACACCATTGGCCCAAAGAGCTTCTTATTTGGCAGCGCACAGTTCTCTCTTTGGGCCAGTGACGCATTTAATTCACTAACAGCATTAACTTTTAGTTAATTGGCACAAGATGTATTCACAATGGCGCACACACTAACCATTATTGACCTAATTTGGCCCATTTTTCAAAACTTATCAAAAACTCTGGATCCCACTTATCCAACCATCGTTCCATCCTTCCTTCCATACATTCACCTGTCCGTCCATCCATAAATCATCCATCGATCCATCCATCCACTGATCCCACTTATCCATCCATCCATCCATCCATCAATCCCGCATTCATCCATCCTGCATCCATCCATCCTGCATCCATCCATCAATCCATCCATTCATCCATCCATCCATCCTGCATCCATCCATTCATCCATCCATCCATCCATTCATCCATCCATCCATCCTGCATCCATCCCGCATTCATCCATCCATTCATTCATCTATCCATCTATCTCCCATCCATCCATCCATTCCCCATCCATCCATCCATCCTGCACCTGTCCGTTCATCCATAAATCATCCATCGATCCATCCATCCACTGATCCAACTTATCCATCCATCCATCCATCCATCCATCAATCCCGCATCCATCCATCCATCCTGCATCCATTCATCAATCCATCCTGCATCCATCCATCTATCCATCCATCCATCCATCTATCCATCCATTCATCCATCCATTCATCCATCCATCCCGCATCCATCCATCCATCCATCCCTTATAGCAAATACTAAATGCAGTCAGGAGAATCACAAGAGATCGTACTTCAATCTTCATAGCACATCGTCTATCTACTATTGTCGATGCTGATGAAATATTTGTATTATCAGATGGTAAAGTAATAGAACATGGAAACCATTCTCAGCTAATGTCAAATCCTAGTTCCTATTACACTGAACTATGGATGAACCAAAACAAAATGGCTTACAAGCTTAGAGAAAGCAAAGACAATGGAAATAACTGATAGATATACAATTACAGGCATTACTTTTTATTGCATGTAAAACAGCAATTAACATTATTAACATTTTAATAATAATATTTATAATTGAATAATAATTAATATGTACATACGTACGTAATTACACATGTAGGCGTGGCGCGCGACACGCCCTCGTCCAGCGTTTGCTGACTTCGCTATTAAATATGGATAGTTATTTTTACCAGTGGATGAGAGACCGTCGTACTGGTGTACTAGACTCTTCCAACTACCTAAACACATGTGTCTTTAAAGGTAAATAGTGGTATTGCTTTACAAAACTAGTTACTTGGTCTGTCTTTCTCAATAGACTTCACTTCACTCACAAGAAGGTTATCTAACTGTGGTGTACTCACTGGACATAATGGATGTGTAAGTTTCACTCATAATTATAAAATATTACTAGGAATATACAATGTGTATATTCCTTGCTTCCCAAGTACAGCTAAAAGTCTGTTCATATTCATGATGACCTCAAAATTAAGATATGATGACTATGTGTAAATGTTCTAGTCTGTTCATATTCACGATGTCCTCAAAATTATGATGTGATGACTATATGTACTATAGTGTATAGTTTAATGTCGTAAGGTTAATACATGATTATACTGTAACTTAATAACGAAGCAATGGATTGAAATTTGACATACACAAAAAGACAAGAACAATAATTTTTCTGAGTTCATGCTGAACATGAATGACTTTTACTAGGTTAGCTCATGTACATGTAGGACCTGATCTTTAAACTTTGGAGAGCGTCTGTCATCAGTGGCCAATATTTTGGGCCAGGATGACGTCTTCATCATGTGATCGGGGATGTGTGTAAATAAGTTCGTTGTATCTTGCATTTAGAAACAAGATATTGTACAACAACAAAAATACTCAATTCCATATATCTGTACTTCTTAACATTGCCTCAATGCCTCCAAAACATCATACACTAGCGACAACAACTAAATCACAGTGACTAACTACCGACAGTGAGTAGAGACACAAGACATCTTGTTTGGTTTAGTCATTTAGACAATATACAAAACTCTTCCTCTTACCCTTTTAATGGGTTTTCACATGATTCAGTATCATAGAATTTACTGATAGAAGCCTACATGTACATGTAGATTAAGTGAAGTTATCTTCCAAACACATGACATCCCTGTGTTAACCCTTAGAGCACTGAGCCTGTTTTTCAAAATTCTTCCCAATTCCAACACTGGCGACTCTCGCATAAAATTTGGCCACCGTTCACTTTCTCTACCCCAAACTTGGCTCCTTTTCCGACATGGACTACTACTTCCACCACCTTGCTTACCGGGACTCGAAAGTCCCCAAACGCATCGTAGGATCAAATCAAATGCAGTGCTCTCCCTCTTTTGACTGGAACTGGGGCTAACAAAATGACCCCACTGCATGTTGGTACCAGCTACACTCACGATTTCAGGTTTCACAGCAAGGAAAATGCCTCAGGTACCCACCAGAGGCCGAGGGCGGGGTCAAAAAAAGCTAAATTCGTTGGCAGCGAGGGGGCACAGCCCCCTTCCATCCCCCGCATTAAGGGGGGGACACCCCCCTTTAAAATTCCCCCCCATAGTTGTTATTTAGGCCAAAGGGCGGCCGAAAAACCATCAACTTTTTTACCCACGTTCATCAGCTTGTGCCTGACACCAATTACAAGCATTTGGACAGCTTCGTGTTGCTAGGAACAGATGGCGAACCACGTAGGGGTGAAATGTCACATATATGTGACATCAGTGCTCTAAGGGTTAAACAGTGTTTTTGATAAGCTCATATGGTGCACCATTGGCCCACAGCTTCTTATTTGGCACTGCACAATTATAATTATATTGAAACTATAATTATAAGTTAATATAACAGCATAAACTCTTTAGTTAATTGGCTCAAGAGGTATTCTCAATGGCGCACACACTAACCATTTTTGAGCCAATTTGCCCCAATCTTCAAAAGTTGTCAAAAACTCTGGTGTTAAATATGTAGTTGTTTGAGCTACACATAATTATATCTACAATCTGATTGGTATTCCAGCATTCCGGAATGAAACATCATCCTGCCCTAAAATATTGGCCGCTGATGACAAATGCTCTCCCGAGATTAGAGGGGGTACGGCTAGGGACGTGACTATGTATAATACATGCACCTTTCATCCATGTATTATATGTCCTGTAAGCAAAGATGTGGTGTCCTATGAATATTAATGAGGAGCTGTTTTTGTTAGTTGATCATTTACATGTACATGTAAATACAGCATCTGATGTTTTCTAAACGGTCAGAGCTATAAATAATGATTGTATACCAGTGTTTTTGATAAGCTTATATGACACACCAAAGAGCGGCACTGCACAGTTCTCTCTTTGGGCCAGATGGCACAGTTTTTTATGATTATATTGTTACTACGTAATTAACAGCGTTAATTAGCTCAAGATGTATTCCAATGGCACACACACCAACCATTGTTGAGCCAATTTGTCCCATGCGTGTTTGAAAAACACTGTTGTATTCACATGATTGCATTTACTTACATTGTGTGTGTATGGACCATATAGTCCATGTGGCAAGCACAATTTCATTGAAAACTCAAATAAAGGATTTGTGCATATAATTTAGCAATTCATTGCTTGTTAAGAATATTTTAAGCACTTTCATACAGGAGTGTGGAAATACTGAGCCAACTGCCGGACATTTTTTCATCACTTTTGTCCTGCTCTCCATAGACATGTTCTTTGTATACAGTTCAGTTTCAATTTATCAGACATTCACTAGATTTATTGCACAAAGTCCTGCATGACTGAATGGCTGTTTCCACACCCCTGCTAAGGGCCTGCTTTTATATACATGTACATGTAGTGTAGTACGTATTACTACTGACAGATCAGCACTGTTGAATACTTACTTAAGTTTACCTACAATCACTGTACTTCCATAGACCCAGTGTACGTTTTGAGTGAAGCACACTATACTTTGAATGTACTACACAGTATCACACCTTACTACTATGCTATCACATACAAATGTATAGGGAATTTATGCATTACGATCATTACAGCAGAAAGTAGTACTATAGTACTACTTAAAAGTACATGTACAGTTGACTATCACCTTATTAAATTGTAGCTTCCATCATAGTATGTAAATGTAATAAAGTCAGGTACTATAAATTCACAATCAATATCGGCCAGATTGATGTAAACTAAGTGACAGTGCAAAGTCTCAAGGTTTATATCCTCTAGTTATTATAAAATGTTTGAAGCACTTTTAAAATTTTTGTGCTTAAACACTTACACTTAAGCCATTTGTATTTTCATTTTTCCAGAAGTGCTTTTGTGTGTGCTTCAAAGTGCTTACATGTACATGTGTAAAAAGTCACCATACAATACAATAATTTCACACTACACTACATATAATTCAACAGTAGTTTTCACAGTAGTTTCGACAGTAATTGGTATACATGTGTGTACTTGTCAATTGAACACCACAGTAGTGAGACAGTAATTACTATACTATACTGACAGTAGAACTAAGATAATTACTGTACTGTATGGTGACATTTTATTGACATACATGTATTTTGTACATGTACTGTATGCCAGTGCTTGCCTCATTCCTGGTACTTTAACACAACTCTGTCTGATATAAACTTTTCTTTTCCAGGTAAACACCGTGTCTTGGAATGTTGATGGTACACGCCTTCTTTCTGGATCTGATGACTGTCATTTGAATGTGTATGATCCATTGAAACAAAAGGTATAATACATGTACATGTACATGTATACATCTATAATACATCTATAATCTATCATCTATACATGTACATGTATACATCTACAGTATACATGTACATTATAGCATGAAGTAAATAAATTCACAATATCATGTGATTTTAAAATGCATATTGTTTCTACATGCAATATTTTAAATTAAAAACAAGGACATCATTATGTAGCTCTAGAAAACATTTCGACAATTCTAGAAGTCTAGAACATTTATATTTTAATACTACAATGAGTACTGAGGCTATGATTATATACCCATGGTTGTTAAGGTTGATTGAACTACCATACAGTGGATTTTATTGGTGAAGGAAAAAGCTCGGCAAATTTGGAAATTAATGTTTAGCTACTGCAAACCTGTAACTGTTACTTGACTCTGTTACACAAGGCTAACAACAGTATCCCTACGGTTTATTAGATGTGGTATCCTCTCACAGCGCTTTCTATTCTGCATTCTGGCTCCATTATCAAAAGTAGGCGTGGTAACACATGCTTGAAAAAAACGTCAAACTTAATCCTGACAATATACCCAAATTTCTTCTCATCAAAAATACACGCTACATGTATATATGGTATAATAAATACAATATGCAACTGAAATACATTATGTATATATTTTATTGTATTGTATTGTTTTCTATAGCTCTTAGTATCAATACATTCATCACATCGTTCAAACATTTTCAGTGCCAAGTTCCTACCATCAACATGTGACTACAAGGTAACCATAGCAACCTAAATGTTTATAAACATAGGAAATCAATTTTGCATTAATACATGTACATGTACTAATATTTGAGATCCACTCTGTTCACATTCATGATGTAGTGTGTATCATGTGCTGGTCTTGGGTCTGTAGAATTCTCTGAGTTCACCCCATCTGGTGACTACTTGCCTCATACTTTCAATTGTCAATCCTCCATCACTTATCAGGTGAGTATATGTAGCATAAATGTACTTGTACATTCACTCAAACATGTACATGTATGATTACGTGTGCATACACTTGCACACATAACACACCCATAATGGCTGAGATCCATAATGGCTGAGACTCATACTAGGCTGAGACCATAATGATATGAGCTGATTGATCAGACCCGTTGTGGCCTCATAGAGTCTGGTACCCATAATAGGGTGAAACCTATAACAGTAACATGAATATTAAAGCTGAAACGAATCCTGTCTTTTACTATCTGGTTATCTGTTCACAATAATGGTCAGGTACCCAGGTACATGTAATTGCTCTAAAATACACAGTTATTACTCACCTTTTTGCTGTAATCAACTGCAATAGATGTTCATACAAGCAGCATTGGTGTTTTTACAGATTGTTGCACTCTACAAGCCAAAAAAGCTGATAAAATGATGCAAAACCTTTACCAACCACCTTTTATTGCAATTTCGATTTCACATGTTTGGTTTCTGCGCATACTCAAACATTAAACGAGTACCCGGATACAAAGAAACAGATCCGGAGGTTCAGTTCACGGATACATGTGATTATCTGGATAATTGAGTATCTGTTCCAGCCCTATAATTTACATGTACATTGTATATACATGTACATGTATACATTTTATCTTCTTTTAATAATTTTAGGTGGCGACTACACCTTATGATCCGAATGAATTTCTAACATGTGAAGAGAAAGGTATTGTGAGATTGTTTGATCTCAGAATCAAGTCTTCATGTCCTTGTGAAGGTTGTCAAAGTGTAAGTACAGTACTATAGACATCATTCAGCTCTTATTCATCAATCCATCCCTATCCATCAAATGATTGTATTTACCAATATATATATATGTGACCGTCTACGCGAAAACCAGGCTTTTGTGACAAAATTTCAAAATTGATTTTTTGTCTTGCCTGAACAGAGCATTAAATTAGCTGTAGAATGATATATTATACATGTACATCCCAATCATGTAAAAGATAAAGCTACAGTGACCGATTTAACCATGGCAGTCACAAATACTTTATTTGGAGAAAAACGCAATTAAATTAATTTTTTAACCATTAAAATTAATGATTAGCAATTTATTTAGTTGTGGCTAGCGAAGCACAAAAAGGTCTCTATAACTTGCTAAAGGTACCAGAAGACAGGTAAAACATTAGTAAAGCTTTTTATGTAATAAAATAGTGATCACCCAAGTAATTCAGAACTGTCTAATTTCGATCATATCTCCAAATTATATTTTGTCACCAATGCCTGGTTTTCGCGTAGACGGTCACATATATATATATATATATATATATATATATATATATATATATATATATATATATATATATATATATATATATATATATATATATATATATATATATATACATGTATATATATATACATGTGTATGATATTATATACATGTACATTGTATATGTATTTTGTAATTAGGTATGTACATGTATTAGGCTCAGATATTTGTCATGCATCTACATGTGCACATACATGTACGTACATCCAAGCATTTAAAAATCACCACATTTAATAGACACAATTAATAGTAGGCTTAAGGAATACAGTTTATAGTTTCCATAATTTAATTGACCACACCCTTCATGAATACATAATTAAAATTCTCCCACTCTTTACCTCATATATTATTTATAGGACGTATTGTACAGTCTACCATGTGGAGTTACCAGCTTATCAGTTCATCCAATACGTCCATATTACATTGCTATGGGTTTAGGGGACGGGACCACATGTGTAATGGATCGAAGAATGACAGGAACCGATAACGATATCGTAGGAAGTTTAGATCCAATGCAATTAGCTACCAGAGCATGCTGTAAACGTTACAAGCCAAGTAATGTTCAAGTAAAGCCATTTAAAATTACCTGTGTACAGTTTAATGATTACGGATCGGAGCTGTTAGTTAGCTACAGTGAAGATTATTTATATCTTTTCAATAGTCAATTAGTTGGTTGTGGAAGAGGGGCATCCTCACAAACTAATAGACAGCTTGAAAGTACATATAGGTATTCTAATTATAGAAATAATAAACGTAGTTCTAGATCTCATACGAAAGAGTATAAAAATGACGCAGACACGACCACCAGTCTTGTTAGTGACATGGAAAGTGAGGCCATTAAAGAAACATCTGGATTGAGTGACGAAGCAACACCTCCTGTCAAACGATTGAGATTAAGAGGAGACTGGTCCGATACCGGTCCCGAGGCTCGTCCTGAGACTAATAGTCAGATCCATAGACATAGCTTCATGGATCGGATGTCACGCATGTTTGCTCGTTGGATTGATGATACACTTTCATCACCCCCTCGAGAAGAAGGAGACAGGGAGTCAGAGAGAGAACTCACTCCATCTTCCGAAGATAATAATGACTCTTTTGAAGATTCTTTTGAGGACTCTTTTGAACTTTTCACGGACTCTGAGAGTTCTTCTTCTACCCCTACAAGCCCTACATCTTCCCTAACATCAGCTATGGCATCTTGCAGCACAGAGCTTCCAGCCAAATGCAGTAACTCTTCAACAGCTCTACCAAAAGAACCAACACTTGTGCCATTCAATACAGACACTTTGAATGATGACAAAGAACAGACACACGAATCTTTAGAAGAATTATTAATCCCTCCCGTGGATGCCCATGATGGGATGTTGTGTCCATCATCACATACTACCGAATCATGCCATACTGGGAACACTTTTGTTAACCTATCAGAAGATGAAAAGAAAGTAACCGCACTCGTAGACTGCGATGATGGATGTCTGGTACCAACGCAGCATTTAAATGAATGGCAAGAGAGTACAGGTGAGATCGAGGGAGCTGCAAGTATCGGTATCATTGTAAACAGTGATATCACATCACATGCTCACTCAACACCTGTAACTAACTTGAGTAGACATACCAGGTTATCACATAGTAGTGAGACTGATGGAGAAATGGTTGCTAGTAGCAACATGTCACATGATAGCAAAGAAGACGAAAATAGTTTTAACAGTGTCAAACACAAGCATAAGGATTTGGAATACAACAAAGAGACTATTCCTTTACTCCCAATAGAAGATAATGACAAAACTAAACAGCTTTGTCATACACCAGAATTTCCTTACGAGTCCACTAATGATGGTGCTCATTTGGAAAGAGTTAGCTATACCAATAGTATACAACATATTAGTGCAGGAGAGAATCCGGAAGATGTTGATCTAATGCGTTCATTTACTACACCACAAGCTGAAGAGGATAGAACAGAAAATATAACAAAATTTAATAATGACAATTATTTTACTAGTGATGTAGTAACAGGTGATATGAGTGAATCGCAAAATAATTTAGAACTAGGAGATTTTGTTCACACTCCATTAACTACTACTGCTATGTACAGTGAAGCTGTCTCTCATACTGTATATATTAATGCTGTATCAAATTTGCATCAGCCGGAATCACTGAGAACTAATAGTTCAATTGAGGATTGCGTTAACAGTGATCAAGACCATGTTAGTGTTGACAGTTTACACACTGTGTATCAGTCAGTGGGTGATCAACTTAACCATGGTTATAATAGTGATTCGCAGGCTATTCCGACTATACATATTGTGGAAGGTGAGAGTGATAGTGACGATGAGGAGGGGAGGGAGGAGATAGTGGAGGGAGAGGAGGAAGATGAGAGAGATGAAATGTTTGTCACAAGACAGTGTATGGATATCAACGATCAAGTTATGTTGTATAGAGGACATAGAAATGCTAGAACAATGGTAAGTAAATAATTGTTAGTGTCATAATAACCTTACTTGTACTGTAGTACATGTACATCACTGTACATGTATATATTGTAACTCAGTAACTTATATGTACTATAGTGTATAGTTTAATATCATAAGGTTAATACATGATTATACTGTAACTCAATAACTTATATGTACTATAGTGTATAGTTTAATATCACAATACATGATTATACTGTAACTCAATAACTTATATGTACTATAGTGTACAGTTTAATATCATAAGGTTAATACATGATTATACTGTAACTCAATAACTTATAGAAATGTACATGTATATACTATAATGTATAGTTTAATGTACATGATGATATTGTATTGGAATTTGATCAGCTTACATGTACATATACATGTACATATACATGTACATTTCTACATGTACATGTACTCATGATGTACATGTACATGTTGATGTACATGTACTCATAATGTACATGCATGTACATGTAAATGTTTAACATGTACATGTACATGTACATGTAAATAAAACAATTAAGCTATTGTATTTCACTTCCACCCCACAAACTTCCTTTTCTCAGATCAAGCAGGCTAATTTCTGGGGTGATCAGTATGTTATTAGTGGGAGTGACTGTGGACGTGTATTTGTATGGGATAAATGGACCGGAGAGGTTGTCAACTTACTCGTTGGTGATTCACATGTAGTGAATTGTGTACAACCACATCCATGTGCATGTGGTAAGTTAATTAATAATTATCATCAAATGATTTTTAGTGTGACCTCTGTTTAATAAAAGCTAGTCCAGTCCCCAGACTGCCACACCCTGTGGGCGAAAGATGGTCTATATAGAACAATTACTCCAAATTTTTGGTCCAAGCGGCAAACATCCTTTACACTAAAATAGGACATTATGTCCTTTTTTGAGTGGAAAAGACGTTTGGAGCTTGGACCAAGAATTTGAAGCAACCATTCCAGACCATCTTTACCCCATAGACTAAAGAAAAGGTTGATAGAGTTAGTGTATTGGGTTTTCACTGCTTCATAATACCAGTTTTGAATTAATTTTAAATATTCATGCACCGATAGGAGATTTTACCGATATTCCAATAAACTGATAATTACAAGTAGTTTATACATGTGTATATGACTAATATTTCTGGTTCTTGTTATTTCAATAAAATGAGCATTTTCTCATTATCATAAAAGGGATTAATTTGCTGTCACAAGAAATGACATTATTAGGTTATACCCATCAGTACAAAATAATGGCCGATAATGACTAATATCAATTACCAATCCAATTTCTAGTGTGTTACTAATTTTAAAGGCAGAGGGGCTAAACATGGCTTCAATAACCGAATATGGTTGAGTCTAAAAATGTTTTGGTTGAAAACAAGCCGTCCGGAAGATATTTTGATACATGTACAGTTAAACATGTGTGGAAATGTGAGCTATGTATGTGCATTGGAAGAAATTAATAATTAATATAGTAACCTAATAAAAGGTTTACATAATGTAAATGAACATGTACATGCACATGTAGTATATCATGTATACCTACTATATGTATGTATACATTATGCAAGATGGCAGACTACAAACACTCACCTTGCTACTTTCTTCTACCTAGTGAAGTTACATCAGTGACTTTCTTAAAAGCTCTTCTTTCCAACCAATTAAGCAATTGTGTAAACTTCAAAAGTTATAAAGTTGATTGTAACTATATAGCTCTCCCACAAAGCTAAATATATTTAATTGTGGGTATGAATATCATTAACACTATAGTCTGTTCACATTCACGATGTCCTTAAAATTATGATGTGATGACTTTATATGTAATATAATGTATAGCGTAATGGCATAAGGCTAATACATAATTATACTGTGACTCTATAATGAAGCAATGGATTGAAATTTGATATACACAAAAAAGAACAGGAAGGACTATTATATGAAAATGATACAGATGAAAAGATTGTTAGTCATTCCAAACTAAAGTTATGAATATTTTTCTGAGGTCATGGTGAACGCGAATGACCTTTACAATGACTAAATGAACGTTTTATTAAGGGGTATTGTGAAATCAATTGATGTACTGTAAATTATTATCCTCTCTTGAGATTTACTGAATCATTATTTTAACCCTTTCTATTCTACAGTTCTAGCTACCAGTGGTATTGATTATGATATCAAGTTATGGGAGCCCATGTCAGTCGATAAATGTAGTTTACAAGATCTGGAGGAGATAGTGAAGAGAAATGAAGTCATGTTACAAGAGAGTAGAAACACTATCACTGTACCATCATCATTTATACTACATGTGTTAGCTTATCTTAATAGAAGAAGAAGGAGTAAGTCCGTGGTATATGTTATCATCCTAGTCTTTCCGTATGAAAAATGTCAATTTTAGTGTTTCTCACCTGTACTAGGTTTTGCCTATACTTCAGAATACAGTGTGTACTGATAACAGTGCGAATGAAATACCTATACATATGTTAACTTCGTTTTGTAGTATAATTATGTTCATGTCCATCACTACGCTTTAGAAGTTAGAACTGCTCTCAGTATTATTTCTATTGAAACTTACTAGCTGAAATAGCTCAAACAATAATTACAATTTCGAGTCTTATATCAATCTTTTGCAACAGTCAATTCATTGTATAATCTTAAATTCTTTATACTCTGTAGCAAGTGATCTGTTAATAACTTAATATGATATCCCAAATTTTTTTTATGGCCATTCATATGATTCATTTCACAGGGTTAATGTATATACATGTACATGTATACATACATGTAATTATATATATCTTCTATGACTAAGTATAGTTAAGGTAGTTGTGTTATTCCAGGGGGGTTCAGTCAATTAATGGTATGGTGCATAACAGAATGCATGCTTGAGCTCTACAGACCAGCTGCTTGTAGCTAATGTAGAAAGTGGTACAATCATAGGGATATTTTTTTCTCCGTATATCTCAAGTGTATATTGGAAAATATAGGCACCTCCATATTCTGGAATACGTACACAATTTTACTGCCCCAATGACGTGCTATTTTTGCTTGCATAATAAATTATGGACAAAAATGAAATGTATTTTTTAAAACCAATAATTAAATTTCAAACTTTTTTTTCCAGTGAGAAATCAAGAATCAGATGATAGACAAGAGGAAGAGGAAGATAATGAATCACAATAGTTATTATATAAAATATTATCAGTATACTTTTTAAAACTACTTAAATTATTATTATATAGTAGAGATAATTAAACATTGTATAATTATGAGATTTTGTTAATAATCATATTTGCTAAGTCACTCTTCAATAAGTTTCTGGAGAATCCACGATATGTGTCGATCGGGAGTAAATTGGACACATTCATGATTTTGAAAATCATATCTGTACTTAGGAAGCAGGTTTAACATTATATACCCACGATGCTTTTGAACCGCTTTAAGTATCAGCAATACCTCTTGACCAGGAATGTGTGCATCAAGTAAAGCAAGATATGTTCTCTGGTGGTAGTCCATTTTGCATTCAGCATTCTCAATAGCTTTAGCTATTTCCAATGCTCCTTCCTTACTAACAGTTTCGTCACCAAGAATAACGAAATATTCTAATGCAATTGCTAGAATAGTATTGAGCAGATTGCCTAGGCAAGATGGAGCAATGGTGCAATCTTTCAAGATAAGTTGCTCCAGTTTACAACTAGTTAGAACAAGAAAGCTTTTCAACTCCATCACAAGTTTATCACTACATAGTGAACTAAGAATATAAAGTGATTGTAATGATGAAGCTATAGGATCATTGGAAGTAATAGTGAAGGCAGACTCTAAGAATTGAGACGACATTCCTTCAAACATTAGGATCTTCAGGAAACGACAGGCCTTAATGATATCAGCTAATGAAACTAACATATTTGGTTTTACTGAAGTGAACTCGCTGGTCTGGGATACAAAGTGTTGTTAGACGCTTCAGTTTAGGAAGTGAGATTGTAAATTGTTGCCATACTGAACTGAAAACCTCATGAGATGTAACATCAAGGGTCTTTAGAGATGGAAAGTATGTGTCTAAATTGAGACCCTCCACACTAGACCTTAGTGTTCCCATAATCTTCAGAGTCAGTACGTTTTCAATGACTGGGCGCATTTGTGTTAGCCACTGCAGACATTCACTCAATTGATTATCCCCATTGAGACTGATTCGTATCAACTTGGCTTTACATTTGCTAGATGTAGGATTGTGTTTGGTACCATTATATAGCATTTCAAGACAAAGTGCTCTGTTAAAACTATAAGGAACATCACATATTAGTTTGCTTACCATTGCTATGTTTTGAAGACACCACCCTGCTATATACCATTCTAAAGGGTCTGCCTCCAGTGAGAATCCTTCCAACCCTACTAAACCGCTTTCAACAACTGGTGATAGACTCTGGCTTTCAAACAATAACCAGTGTAATAATAGTATGCCATGTGTGCGGTCATAGCTCCAGTTGATGATATTGAAAAATCTATTATACCAGAATTTCTTCTGACTTGCTAAAAATAAATAAATCTCCGAAAATGGATCATTTTTTATTTCAGCATTACAACGGTGTAATGCTTCAAAATATTCTTTAATAGATGGATGTATGAATGTATTGACTCCGGAACTGTTGCTTTTTACTAGTCCAAATGATGATTGCTCTGAAATATTTTGCTGCATACTTTGACAACTAGAAGCAATGAGCTGTTTAAATGTATTTTCATCTTCACCTTGTAAGTCAGAATAATATTCTATTTGTTTATTCACATGTAGGCTAATGGAACACAGAATAAACAATCTATACAATTCTGTTAGGTTTGGCAGACTATCTGGTAGTCTGCTGTTCTTACAGAGTTGTATAAGCATTGCGCAATACAGAGGCCGGTATGTTAGTGCAGTTGCAAATGGATAGGTTTTTATCCAATACTGGTTCTCTTCAAGACCAGGACAACATGATGCGATCATTGCTTGCATACTTTCTTCATTGAATCCGATGACCCTCAAGTACCGGTCTACAGATTGGATTAATACATCTTGATTAGAATGAGGCCATTCAGAACGACAGGTAAAAATAATGGATGCATTTTGAAAATTATGTGAAAAAAAATATGCAATATGAGGAAAATGAGACTGGTGGTGTATATCTAAAAGGAATAGAAACTTATCTTCTCTGGACATGTACTGTTGGTCAAAAAACGTTAGAACGAGTCTTTCATAGTTATCGTAAATGCCCCATTTATCATCAATAGTAAGGAGTACAACCAGTTTATATTGAGTAAACATATCCCCAGCTCCCCATTGCTTAGCTAAGTGATGTAATAGCATTGTTTTACCAACCCCACTACTTCCTTCAATCAACACACAACGAGCTTGTGACCCATTAGGAAGTATGCCAATATCCTCAAGATTAACACATGACCTTTCTATGGAATCGACAATCAAGAGGTCAAAATATTTACTTGGGAGATAATCCTGCATCAGTATTGGATATTCCAATTTTGCATAATTTTCTTTCAAAGAATTAATGTAACTAGTTTCTTGATCGTCTACAGTATCACTACTGATGGAATATTCGGATCCAACACTGTCAAAAGAGCTAGAGTTTTGATGTGATCTTATAGCTTCTGTGGTAGGTGTGGTATGTTCTGCATCTGATGATACTGGAGACAAAACTTTAGGACGTTTACTAGATGGTGGCACAGGAGGTGATGAAATGTGTGTATGCTTTCTGTTGTGTAGTGGTATTGCGGAAACTATGGGATACTGTTGAGACTGAGATGTGGATGTGCTTGTATGAGAACGTGCTTCAGAAAAATTAGTAGTAGCTGACTTATACTGTGCAGTGCTAGCTATCAGAGTATTGATATGGCTTTGTGTTTGTGTGATAAGAGGTATGGATGGCTGGCTTAAATTATGGAAAGAACTTAATTCTGGGTTGGACATGAAATCTGATGTACCAGCAAAAAAAGAACTACAAGTATCAGTGTTGTTATCCAAAAGATTGGAGAAATGTGATACCAAATATTGACGTGTAATAAAGCTATTCTGATCGAAAATACTTAACATTTGTTGGAAATTAGATAGCTGAGACTGATGTGTGACATTTCGAAACATTTGCTTACTCGGAGAAGGAAAATGACTAATCGAGGGTCTGTTATACTCCTGTTGAGGAAATGCTTCTTGTACAACGTTAGCAGCTATTGGTACATCAACAGGAGATTGATCTGTTGGTCCCAAATATTCAGAACTACCTGCTTGAGAATTGCATGTTACCTCTGAGTTTGTGGAAACTACCATAGACATTTGATCTTTGCTATCTTGTAAAGCCCTTTTGGATAGTGTCTCATACTTCTTTTCTACATAATAATTAAATAAAAAAAGATACACTTAGGATTATTATATATTATTATGTTTTATAATTATAATTATAAAACAACTTACCATATTCAGTCTTTAGGAACAATGCTAAATCCTCATCTACTGGTTCATCAGCAAGTATCAGCAACACTTCATTAAATTTCTCTCCGTCTTTCTTTATCCTACCATGGGCTTCAAGTAATGCACGACTCAGATTCTGAGGTGAATCATTGACTTTAATAAACGTTGGTATTGATATTAGATTCTTAGAAAACAAATTAGCTGCTAGCGAATTTGTATCAACCTGTAAAAGTCGAGGAAATGCTTCTTGTATAACTTCAGCAGCTATCCGTTCATCAACAGGAGATTGTACTTGGAATCGATGTTGTGGATGCACAGGATTTGCTATCTTTTTGTACTGAAATTGTTCACGTTGATAACGAATTTCTTCCATGCTCCTTTTAAAATCCTAATTAATTATTTCTACGATAATGTACCAACGAACACTGCCTGAGTAAACAAAAGTGAAATAAGTTTTACACTGACATGTACTATCATAGAAAATTATCCTAATTGCATACAGAATGTTTAAAATAACAAGTGTATATAGAGAAAAAAACATCCCTATATTTGCTTTGTGATGACTATGTATTAAGCATTGCTGATGGCACTAGTGTCTCTACCTTTCTGTGTACTCCTGGGGCCTGAAGACGTAAGTGTAAGCCTAATTGCAGTCTAAATACACAGATGTCTGATGAACTGACTGAGGTACTCCTTCAAGGTTCTAAATGATGACTTCCTCATGTCTGAAACTCAACAACTTATCATACTTACTTGTTAAAGATTCTTGCATAATATCTATACTGTTTCTCTGCTATATACAACAGTTATTAGCAGTTTTACATCCTTTCTGAATCTTCCTGGCTGGTCAGTAGCTCAAACGCGCGTTCTTTTACGCGCCACGCCCATTAATTGACCGAGCCCCCGGGAATGACGCAACTTCCTTAACTACGTATACAACGAATAGTCGCGCAAGTGACACAAGAATATATATATAATATATATATACATTAAACCCCGTGGAAAGCAATTATAAGGATGGCCCTACGGGCCATAAAAATAATGATGATTCTTAATTTAATAGTCACAATTAGTGTGCCAGTTCACAACAAATTCACTTATTTCAAAGAATTAAGTATAACATAAAAAAATAGATAGAAACACTAAGTAATATGAGATTCATATGCATGATATTATTCAAATTAGTTTTCATTACAGGAGCTCATGAGCGGCCCTTCCATGAGCTCCTGATTATTACTGCAGATAATAATGAAATTCTAAAACAAAGACAATTTACCTTTACTTTGAATTGAGCAACTGGTAGTCCTTGTCTGGGTACCCGCCCCTTGGCCTTCCCAAGCGAAGGGGCGGGTACAATGACTATATAGTGACAACGTAGGCTACTATCGCTAACTTCAAAACAGTGAATTGATTGATACTGAGATTAGCTAGCCTTGAAATATAATGATGTAATAGGGTATATACATGTTGCATTTCTATGATGGTGTTGATAGCTGTATTTTTCAGTCCTTACAGAACACTTCACCAGAAAGGAAACTGTGAATACATGTACAAATTAGTATAGCAAGCCGTTATGGAATCTGGATATGTGAGTTTTACAAATGTGAGTATTTTGTATGCAATAATTATATGCATGCATTACATGTGCAGAGAGGGGGAGATGAGTGCCCTGAGATCCGACATTGCTTTCACTTTCAAATTGAGTCAGTAGCTAATTATCACAATTACTTTGGACCTGCCTTTAAAGGTAGTCATGGAAATTTCAAAACTTACTGATATTCCTTCATAAACGTGCTTGTCACATCCCAATAGTTGTGATAGTGTGGTCTGTAGAAACCACATCCTTTCCACTCCTGGAGTATTTTTGTGAAGCGAAAAAAAAGCGCAAGCCACCGTAGAAAGAAAGAAAAGATGGTCTCTGAAAATGTTTAAAGTATCTCCTGACATGATGCAGAAGTCAAGATCTGTCCTTCTAAGGGACAGAAATAGGTTTTTTTAGTACCCTGCCATTCCAAAATTGTGTAGTGTACATAAAAATGCACAAGTAGTTTTATGGCTTTTACCTTTTTCTGTTTGATCTCCATGTTTGGTGGGGTTGTATAAAGTGTACTGGAGATTTTATATTTGGAAGGAATGGTGAAATTTGCCATTTTGTGTGTGATTTCATCTGCTAGAAGTGACATGAAAGGTTTTGATTGTGAATTTTGTAGTGTAATGAGTGTAATAGATCCTGATTAAGTGTTGGAAGGCATTTGGAGAAATGTATATGTCTACTTTAATAATTTATAACACAGCTACAATTATGTATGTTAGACATACTCTCTTTTACCAACAAAAAGCTTGATTTTCAACACTAACATTTTGAAACGATACTCTAGCCTTCATCAGGGCCCCTGAATTCAAATGGTTAAATTTGACTCAAAATAGAATTATTTGCACACGTGGTATACTGTAAAAGGATGTTTTCCAAACAGTTGTTACTCCAGTTCCCCAATGTGCACTTCCACTTTCAAAAGTCTAGATTTCCCACTGATTATCGTCAAATGATTTTAAATATGTCCTCTGTTTAATAAAAGCTAGTCCTGTCCCAGACTGCCACGCGCTATGGCCAAAAGTTGGTCTGGAACACTTGCTTCAAATTCGTAGTCCAAGCATCAAACATCCTTTAGACTCAAATAGGACATTAGTTAATGTACGTCCTTTTTTAGTGGAAAGGATGTTTGGTGTTTTGACCAAGAATTTGAAGCAACTGTTCCAGATCGTCTTTCCACCATAGAGCGTGACAGTCTGAGGATCAAACTAAATAAAGGGTTGATAGAGTTGGTGTACTGGGTTTTTAAAATACCAAATTTGAATTAATTTTAAATATTAAATATTCGATAGGAGGTTTTACCGATATTCTAATAAACTGATAATTACTTTAGATATGTAACAATACTTTTGGTTCTTATTGAAAATGAGCATTTATTCAATAATCATAAAAGTGATTATTGATGTTATAATTACAAGAAATGACACTTATCACAATATTTGTTACAGCTGTCTGAAATAATCAATATTATTACTTGAAATATGTCCGATAACAACTTATAATTATGAATACCAATTCAATTATTGATGTATCACTAATTTTGAAGGCCGATGAGTTAAACATGGTCATAATGAAACATGGTTGGCTAGAAGGTATGTATGTACATGTATACCTGTGCATTACCATACTATACATTCATTATGCATATACATTTACACAGAATGGCAGACTGCTGTTTTGCAAACACTCGCCTTGCCTAGCTTAACAGCTCTTCATTGCAGCAAAGTAAGTTGGAATCTTCATTCATGTAAACATTAAGAGTTATAAAGTAGACAAAAGTTCCTTGTGAACATCCTCGCCCATAAAGCTAATTAAATCATTAATGCTACCTGAAATTTTTGACATAATAATACTGTATATCTCAAGTGTGATAGACACCTCTAAAATTATTCCATGGAATATGGAGAAACGTTTACTGTCCCAATGCATGCTAATTTCGATTGCATAATAAATTATGGACAATAATAAAAATTAACAAAACTTAAAAGTACAATTTTAATTAATTTTTTTCCAGTGATAAATCAAGAATCAGATGATAGACAAGAACAAGAGGAAGATAATGAATCACAATAGTTATTATATTAATAATTCATGTACACATAAAATATTATCAGTATACTTTTTACAAGTAATTAATTAAATTATTATATAGTAGTTATCATAATATGGTACAATCAAAATGATTATTAGTGTCATAATGAAGTAATAATTAATGTTTTATAAAAATAGTCAAACTGAGATAGTAAATATCATGCTATGCCAACTCTTCCATAAGTAGAGTTTGGAGTATTAGTGATACATCTTGATCTGGCGTAAACTGGACATTTCTGCGATAACGGAAATCATATTCATACTTCAGAGGTAAGTTCAATATTATATTGCCATTATGCTTTTGGAGCGTTTCTATTATCAATTCTGTTTCTCTACCGCGAATGCATTGATCATGTAAAACAAGAGTTAGGTTTCGTTTGTGTTTTGTTTTTTGTTTTTTTTTTGGTTTTTTTTTTTTGTTTTGGTATTCTCTATTGCTTCGGTATGCTTTGTTGCTTTGGTATTCTCTATTGCTTCAGTATTCCCCATTGCTTCGACATTCTCTATTGCTTTTGCTATTTCCACTGCTCCTTTGTCTCCAATGGATCTTTTACCAATAATAACGACATGCTCTAATGCAATTGCTAGAATAGTATTGAACAGATTACCTAGGCAAGATGGAGCAATGGTGCAATCTTTCAAGATAAGTTGCTTCAGTTTACAACTAGTTAGAACAAGAAAGCTTTTCAACTCCATCACAAGTTTATCACTACATAGTGAACTAAGAATATAAAGTGATTGTAATGATGAAGCTATGGGATCATTGGAAGTAATAGTTAAGGCAGACTCTAAGAATTGAGATGACATTCTTTCAAATGTTAGGATCTTCAGGAAACAACAGGCCTTAATGCTATCAGCTAATGAAACCAACATATCTAAAGTGAACTCGCTGGTCTGGGAAGTGCGAATATGAAGTGTTGTTAGATAATCAAGTTTGGGAAGTGAGGTATACAGTTGTTGCCATGCTGAACTGCAAACCTCATGAGATGTAACATCAAGGGTATTTAGAGATGGAAAGTATGTGTCTAAATTGAGACCCTCCACACTAGACCTTAGTGTTCCCATAATCTTAAGAGTTAGTACGTTTTCAATGACTGGGCGCATTTGCATTAGCCATTTGAGACATTCACTCAATTGAATATCCCCATTAAGAGTGATTTGTGTCAACCTGCCTTTACATTTGCTGGACGTTGGGTTGTGTTTGGTACCATTATATAGCATTTCAAGACAAAGTGCTCTGTTGAAATTATAAGGAACATCACATGTTAGTTTGGTTTCTACTGGTATGTTTTGAAGACACCACCCTGCTATATACCATTCTAAGGGATCAGCCTCAAGCCTGAATTCTAATGGAAGCGATATATTACCAGTTTCCAAGAGTTCCTTAAGGTTTTCAAGTGAAGATGACTGTGTTTCAAAGAGGAACCATTGTATTAATAGAGTACCACTTCGTAACTCATCACTAATCCTCCACATCACGTTTCGCACAGATTTGTGTGAGAAGTTCTCCTTTTGTAAACCAGCTAAAAATATGACCTGAAAGATCTCACGATAGTCATTCTTTTCGGTATCACTTTTTAGTGGTTGAAAGTAATCACTAATTGATGGATGTATGAATCTACTGCACTTTGAACTATTGTATTTTACTAGCCCAAATGAGGTTTCCTCTGAAATATTATGCTGCATACTAGAACAACTAGAAGCAAGAAGCTGTCTAAACATATTTTCATCTTCACCTTGTAAGTCAGAATAATAATCTATTTGTTTATTCAAATATAGGCTAATGGAACACACAATAAACAGTCTATACAATTCTGTTAGGTTTGGCAGACTCTCTGGTAGTCTGTTGTTCATACAGAGTTGTATAAGCATTGCGCAATACAGAGGCCGGTATGTTAGTGCAGCTGCAAATGGATGACTCTTCATCCAATCCTGGAACTTTTGTTCAAAAGCAAGAGACATTTGATTACTGAATCCAATGATCTTCAAGTACTGGTCTGCCTTTAGAATTACCTCATTTCGAAATGAATTGACCCATTCAGAACGAAATGTGAAAATAGTACTTGCTTTTGGAAACATATTCTCAGAATTATATGCATACCTATAGTGTATATCTATGAGAAATAGGAAATTCTCTCCTTGAGATATACCTTTATATCCATACCAAGAGTCGCAATATACCAGGTCAAGTCTACGGTATTCATCGAAAAGTCTCCGTTGATCATCAAGAGTAAGGAGGAAAACCCGTTTATATTGAGAAAAAAGTTTCCCAACTCCCCATTGCTTTGCTAAGTGATGTAGCAACATTGTTTTACCAACTCCACTACTCCCTTCAATCAATACACAACGAGCTTGTGTACCATCAAAAAGCATGCCAATATTCTCAAGATTCATAATAGACTTTTCTTTTGTATCAACAATCAAGAGATCATGATATTCATTTGAGGGTATTATTGTTGGGTATTCCATTTCTGCATAACATTCTTTCAAAGAAGTTATTGAACTGTCGATAATAGTTTCATCAGCAGCATTCTCAGTAATGGAAGACTCCACATTGTTTTGTGATGTTATAGCTTCCAAAGGTAATGATACTGGAGACATACGTTTGGAACGTTTACTACTAGGTGACACAGGAGGTGATGATATATGTTTTCTGTTATGTGGAATTGGCATCGTTAATACTGGAAATTGCATCGTTAAAACTGGAAATGGCATCGTTAAAGCTAAAAATTGCTGTTTTGATTGAGTCGTGGATTTGCTCATACCAGGACGCATTTCAGATGAAATATTATGATTGTGCATTTGGGATATATCTGTACCTTTAGATAACTGTTTACTTGTGTCAGGTGCATTTGCTGTATCCATATCTTGAGTATGACTTGTATCGGACATCTGTGTTAGGTTTTCACTACTTGACAATGCTCTTTCCGTCAATGTTTTGGACCTCTCTTCTGTATAAACATAATAACAGACATAATATACTATGCATGCATATAAGCAGAGTGTGAACATTAGCGTTTGGAATATTCATTTAGTTCTTAACTCATGTATCTCTGAGTTTCTTTATGTCTCCAGCTAAAATCCTACACAGCCTATAATTATATAGACATGTATATATGACCTAACATTCAAAAAAGGACTTTGTCCCATAAAATGATTTCAATGAAACGCTCATCTTCACTCAATTATTATTCCAGCATTTTGTGCAGGAAATTACGGTATCCAGAGTTACCAAATATCAGGTAAACACCGGTGATACATGTACAAACTGGTAAAGAAAGTCATAAAATAATTAAGTCAAACCCCTCCCCTAAATAAAGGGGCCTGTTCATGATCCTATAACCATACAACTTCATAGTCCCAAAGGAAGGTTTCCAGGAGCGAGTTGTAGTTCCTTTTGTTTAGCATTGAATGTTTGGTATAACACTCTTAAACAGACATGAAGGTATAATAGCTACTTTACACATTAAAGAAATGTGTACTCTTTATAACAATATGGGAAAGGTTCAGCAAAGCAAAGGCCAGTGCAATGAAATACGAGAGCAATTCAACATGTTTCTCCATAATAAATTTCGTCAGTGGTGAATTTCATCAACAAAAGTATGAATTTATTAAAGAGAAGCCATTGTTTGTACATATTAAAGTACTTGAACAGAGTTAGTCTTTAGTACAGTACTATACGTAGTCACATCTCCAGCCACACCCCCTCTAAACTTGGGAGAGCATCTGTCAACAGTGGCCAATATTTTGGGGAAGGATGACGTTTCATTCTGGAATGCTGGAACACCAATCAGATTGTACATGTAGATAGCTCAATCAACTGCGTATTTGGATGTCATGTGTTTCGAACATTAAGCTGACTTCAAGTTCTTCTTCCAGGATTCTATTGGTAAATCCTTTAACACTGATTCATGTGCAAAGCTATTAAAAGGGTAAGAGGAAAGTCTGTTGTATATTATCTACATGACATAAACCAAATAAGATGTCTTGTGTCTCTCCAACTGTCAGTAGTTAGTCGCTGTGATTTGGTTGTTGTCCCTAGTGTATGACGGTTTTGGAGCCAATGTTAAGAAGTACAGATATGGAATTAAGTATTTTTGTTATTGTATAATCAATGTTTACGATACAATTAACTTATTTACACAAACCCCTGATCACGTGACAAAGATGTCATCAAGCCCTGCCACTGTTGCCAGTTGCTCTCCCAGGTTTAGAGAAGGTGCGGCTGGGGATGAGACTACACGAGTACTATAACTTATCCCACAATCCTTCTAATTTCATTATAGGGTACACAAGACTAACAACTTCCATAATATATTTAGACTCACCATATTCATTCTTAAGAGACTCCATTAATTCTTCGTGTACTGATTCATCAGCTAATATCAACAAGAAATCATTAAATTTACGACCATTAGATTTTATAATCTCTGAACTCTCAAGTAATCCTTGAGCCAGATCATTGTCTGGTCTTTGTGAATTCAAAATTTTCTTTAGATTTGGTTTTGATAGTAACTTCTTGGAGTACAAATTGGTTGCTAAAAATGTGGCGTCTATTTGTGTAAGCTTATGTAAATGTCTGTCTATGACATCAGCAGCTATTACACCATTCACACTTTGGAATAGATGTTGATGAAGACAAAATGTAGTTCTTTTATACTCCTCCTCTGATCTTCTATAGTGCTCTGTCGTACACCCCTCTACACTGCTCGTGTTGAGACACTTGCTTAAAGTTGCTTTCCGAATCCCGCCCAAAAAAATATGGATTATTGAGGTGTGGTTGAACCTGCCCATCCTTATCCTACATATGTGGCATAATTTAGGGTATGGAAAAAAATCCTCTCGTTTGTGGGAAAACTGATGAAGGGCAAAGTCTGAGACCAAGGATGTCATAACACATGTGCATGCTAGGCTAGTTAATATTTAAACAATGCCTGGGGTCTAAACTTCACAGGAAGCTGCAGATATGCAGTAGCTAACAGGTTCGTCAAAATTATGTAAAACTTGAAGCAGTTATTATGGGCTCATATGTATATAACCCATGGTACATCAAAAGTAACTAAAGAGATAAAATAATTTTTTAAAACCAAAATTAAAGAGGATGTAGAGATACAGGCTGATCAAAACCGGAAAAGCACAGGAACAAGATGGGATGGTACATAATTAAAACACCACTTCCACATAGCAACCCTACATAAGTATAATAGCTCAGAGTAAAAGTAAAATACAACCGCTATATGTATGTATAGGGTTGTTATGTGAAAGTGGTGTTTTAATTGTGTTGCTCGTACCATCCCAATCTTGTTACTGTGCTTTTTCAGTTTTGATCAGTATCCTTACATCCTCTTTCGTTTAATTTTTTTTTTACTATTCTTGTTTCAATTAATTGTAAAAGTTGTTGATAAATTGTGAAACTACATTATTTCATAGAGTTTGGATGCAGTTCAACAACTGAACAGAGCGGGTCAGTCTTATGTGTTTCAGTACATATTTATGACTATTCTTTCACTTACGGCATAAATGTTGTCTGCAGGACTATGACATCCAGAAGGAGACTGTATCCAACTGAGTTAACTGTACTTCAATAATATTAATTTATTAGTTGTTTTAATTTTAATAATTGTAATGCTGATAAAAGGTGTGATTGCTATAAAATAGCGTCCATTCCTCAGCAATTGTTGTTGAGTGGCTGAAAGTATTCGTTTATTGTACCAAAAAACAAAACAGTACAAAAATTTTCAAAGAAATTTAAAATAAAATAAATTTGTATTTGTGCTAAAACTATTTTGATGGCCCCTGAAATGTTTATTATGATGGTCATGGTGTGTTAAAAGCAATACAAAGATCCAACACCTAAGGAATCGTTGATTACACACATGGCAGCTGCTTACCGAATACTACTCGTACACAAACTGGGATACATTCTATTAACAGTAACACTAATACATTAATACATTTATTAATAGTAACACTGATAAATTCTATTAATAGTAACATTAATACATTCTATTAATAGTAACACTACTACATTCTATTAATAGTAACATTAAAAAATAGTAACACTAATACATTCTAGCAAATGAAGTCCACAGAAAAACAGACACTCTATTGCTATCGACGAGTATTCGTATACTGAACTTGTCAGCAATTGAGTCTACCATAGTAAACGCTCTGTTGAGTTCATTTTCAATAAAACTGCACAAGAACTGAACTTTTTTAAATTCATAACCTGACTACTTCTAAGAACACCTTATGATGTCTTTCATTATAGTTCAATGTGTGTACACACAGTGTTTGAGGAGTCTAATGCGGTTAAGGAACTGATCACAATTTGCATTCTTACCAGACAAATAAAACTAGACTGATGATATTCACATGAGTGACTACTTGTATCTACTGTAGTCTGTGATTATTCTTGATATCCACTATATGACTGGAGCCCAACTGACAGTGTATTTGTTTCTACCAGATTGAGAATGAACTATTAAATTTGAAGGAAATTCCGTGACTGATTATGGCACTCTTGTCTTTCCTTACCAGCAGATATATATATATATATACCCTTCATGTGGAAACACCTAAACTAGTCTATTTATGATTTACCTTCATTCAATAGATATATGCAACCTTCATGGACATAGTCTATTTTGGATAATTCAATGAAGAAGCTGCTCAGAATTAACTCCTGCTACTCTCCATTGATAGAGACAATTATAAGGTATATATATTCCTCTCTGCAAACAGTTTTATAGTAGAATCCCTCCTAACACACTCCTCCACAGCATTCTTACTCCTATCCCATGCAGTATGAATCATTGAACCTCAGAATTGAGGGCACCTCCATTATAAGTACGCACCAAACTACTTGTGCATAATAAAGATATTTACCCGCACTAGTCTCTTTTGATTTCATATTCTTCATTTTAAAGATACATAGATTTGTACAACCTATATCAAGTATATGATTATAGAAATATTATTATTATGCTTACTCCATTGATTCTTCCTGGGTACACCATTGTCAGCAGGTATTACAACATTCACAGTTCGGGATGAAAGTTGGATGTGGAAAATATGTAGTTCTTGTATACTCCTCCTTGGACCTTCTATATAATATATATATATATATATATATATATATATATATATATATATATATATATAATATATGTTGTACAATCTCCTAGACTGTTCATGTTCAATCATGGGAACATTCATCTCTATCCAGAATCTTGTTCAGGTCTTACCTATGTAGTTTAATTGTGCATAGAGTCTTGTTCAGCTCTTCCCAGCCACACCTATGTAGTTTAATTGTTGATCCACTTGTATTTCTCTTGAACTCTGGTTCTTCACTGTATTGTAGAATAGTGACATGCTATAATTATTAGTAATGAAAAGGATATATATTTGGTAGTTTCTAGGTGAGTATATATAATTATAACAAACCAGAATTTTTTTTAAAATTGCATGTCAACATTCTGTAGTACAGTGAAGAACCAGATATACAAGTGAGAAGTATATCTACTGCACCAGATCGAATGATTTAAACTACGTGGGTGTGGATTGGAAGTCCATATCCCACAAGATTTTATTCCGCTTTCCCAGAACTGTTCAGTGATCAGCTACTACTATAAAGAGTCACAGAAAATTATACCAGGTTAGTGAAATTGTGTATGCTGTTGCTATATTTACTTGGCAAAGATCTCGGCAAAAATAAGTAATGTTATTTCCCACGCAGGTTACGTTATACACCACAGAGTTGCTTTGGCTATACAGGCCCGAGATGTATAAACACATAGCAACTAACACTGAGGTGTATCACTAACTTATAACATGTTGACCAATCCTGATTACTTAAATTTTTATGTGCTACATTAGACACGATCTTTTAACTATATAATTATATATATAATTATACATAATTGTAAGCTGCTGCATGGGTTTATAATATGCATACTAGTGATTATAGACTTGATATAAAGTAATCTGACAAAAGTAGCATGGTGTAAAAGTCAGTTATACACCTTTGTACGCATGGTTTCATCAAACCTCACTAATTGCGGCAGGAATTTGGTTCACACTTGAAATTCAGTAAATCGTATGTGTATGACTATAGTGTATGAATCTATACATTATTAAAAATATAAAAGGCATTTAAACAGCCAAAAGTCAAAACATACAGTTTAAGGAGAGGATATAATACAAATGGGACTGTAAGTTCATGATGAAAAATGTTAACAATGCCTTATAATCATATCAGATTGAAAACTGTAGATTAAGTATATCACTGTAAAAAGGAAGTTGGTTACTTGAGCATTTTATAATAACATTCTAAAAGTCAATGGTGACTTATAGTTAATATTTGACAAGTACTTTTCTTTTGATATCAACTGTTTAATAAGTATGAAGTACATGCCATAATAAAGCATATGGGAATACAATGTACATTAAACATAGTATTATAAGTAACTATATACTCACATTGTGGAGTACAACGGATGTTATTTGTTATTGCAAATACAGATTTGTGTACATAATAAATACTCTCGAATGTACTTATACTAACAAGCAACATCTGTTGTATGTACAGATATTGGAATATGAATTATAATAATAATATACAGCACTGTAAAAATGAGTGTGTTATTTTAACTCTCATTTGGTTATACAAATTTCAATTCCTCTTGTCACTATAAATCAATGCTGCTTTATTTTTTTTTGCTAGGTAATGTTTACAAGAAGTAATTTATTCCTTTTGATATTGATCTATATTGACTAGTATATAAAGTACATGCCATAATAAACAATGGTAACCAAAACAGTACAATACAATGTACTTCAAGTATATAGTATGTAAATCTGATATATAGTAATTACGTACATGTACTAACTCTTAAATACCTGTGGAGTACAACAGAAGCTAATGAGCAAGTAGATTTCACAGATGTTATAATGGCAATACTAATAGTACACCACAGGTTGTATTTATAATACTATGCTACGTAGATAGGTATATTCATTGTATGAATGTGTTTGTTACCATATGCGATATGTACATTATATACAGTCAACTTGATATAGATTAAGATCAAATGAACTGTGACTTTTAAATATTACCTAACAGGAAAAACAAATCAGCATTGTGAAAAATAGAATTGCGTCAACTGATGTTTAAAATAACCTATTACTTTTTACAGTGAAATATACACCACAGATTCTATCTATAATTACTATTATAATTATTATTACTCTATTTGTATTGTTTTGTATGCATGGTTATGTAATTGCTATAAATATTACTCACAGCAGGAAAACAAATCACCAAATATTCTGCTCATTTAACACAAAATTGAAACCATGACTAATTTCCTTTTGATGTTTAGTGTTACAGGGAGGAATCCAAATAGGATCCCAGTAATTATGAATATGTTTATGTCTTTTTCGTTCAGTACCAATGTGGATTTGCTTCCTAATGATATGCATGTCTATAATGCATGATGATGTGTTTTGATGATTCTATATATAGAAATTTGAATGTTTCTTGTAGTTCTAACGGCATTGATTATTGTCATGCACATCTGGGTACTATACCACACTAATACATTTTGATGTAGGGGACCCAAATTTACCTCAGGCTTAATCTGCTCTCTCCACTATCTATCATCATAACCCCTCAGATTTAATCAAGCTCTCATTATATCAGTCATGATTGATCTTTGTCAATGGAGGGCTAGTATTGGTCTATGGAACTGTTGTAAATGGCCATGTTGTGTTGGGAAGAGCAGTACACTGAAAGGAGGATGGGTCCCAGGACGATCAAAAGAGAAGAATAAAAAACCAAGAATTTCTCTCATCTTGTTCCTGTCTGTTCTGCTTATTCTAGCAGGTGATGTGGAACTTAATCCTGGACCAGTAACAGGTAAATGTTTCTTAATACAATGCATATTCATTCTTTTTGTAACTTAAAGGTACCTGTGTGATCACAAAAGTATTACTGAAAGTGCTTGATGATTGCTATGAATCATTGAGTTTTGCTTTACGTTTCTGTCTTGAAGACGTTACTAAAGACATGTTCTCTAAAGGATTGATCTCAGAGTCAACTATGACTACACAAAATTATGATACAGTGATTAGTGAATTCAAAACAGGAATGAAAGAGAAACAAGACACACCTCAGTTGGAGAAACATTGTCAATTGTTCCTGGCTTGCCTTTCTAGTCAAGGTGGACCAGCCGAAGCAGTTGCTGAAGAATTAGCTGAACAATGGAAGGCAAAAGTACAAAAAGTGTTGAATATCTCACTCTCACTTGATGTTATCATAACAGATCAAGATGAGAAACAAATAGAATGTGAATTAGTAGAGGCTAATAGTGAAAAGACTGAACACATCACAACTGATCAAACAGAAAATGTGGAGACTCTCAATGTCTGTGACCATTTCAATGAATTATTAAGACAATTTAAACATGAACTCCATGGAAAATTATCAAAGGGAGAAGAAGAGCTTTCAAATATTACAGACTTTGTACAACAAGTTGTATCTACAGAAGATTTGTGTGATGTTAAAGATTTAGATGAAGTGCTGAAGAAACTTGACTGTTACTACAATTTCTTAGATTGTCAAATCATAGTTCTTTTTGCTAAAAGGTTTGCCTCACCTGCTCTTTTACAAAAATTTGAAAACCATTCAAAAGAAGCAAAAACATTACATAGATCCCACACTATCAAGGCGCTTCAAAACTATATCAATATTTGCACTCACCAAACAAATGCCTCTATTAGTCTTCACATTGCCTGGAGTAATGTAATTATTCATAGACTATACATGCTTATTGAACAGTTCTCTGTCGAACATGGAAGCCATTTTGTACTAAAGTATGTTAAGGTAACTGAGTCATCAGTCCATATTGAGTACTTCATGAGTGACTCCTCAATGGAAATTATTACACATGCTCAAGAAAAGGCTACTTTCATGCTTTTCATTGGTATTTATGAATTCACTATTAATGGACACACAATTCTACAAGTTAACAAGGAAGAGAACTTCACATTTGAATTAGCTCTTCTAAATGCAGCAAGAACAGGACACAATGAAGCAGTTCAGTTCCTACTTGATTTAACAGATAGCACTGACCATTGCAATGAAGAAGGAACAACAGCCCTCATGTTAGCTAGTGAGGGTGGATATGAGCCAGTTGTAAAGTCATTACTATTAGCTGGAGCTAATGTTAACAGTCAAGATAATAATGTTGGGTGGACAGCACTAATGATAGCAAGCAAGAATAATCATATCACGATAGTCCACACTCTACTTGAAGTTGGTGCTGATCCATATCTGCAGATTTCAAAACTGGGAGTTAATGCTTTAATAATTGCATGCATGAATGGTCATTCTAATGTTGTTGAACTACTGGTCAATGCACAAGCTGATCCTAACAGTCAGGCCAGTGATGGATCCGGGTTGACTGCTCTAATGATATCCTGCATCAAAGACCATATTAAGGTTGTTGAGCTGTTACTTGATAGAAAAGTTGATCCTAACATTCAAAATACCGATGGAAAAACTGCTTTAAGATTTGCTAACGAAAATGGACATTTTGAAGCTGTTGAGCTATTACTTAAACATCATGCCAATCCGAATATTCAGGACATACATGGATATACTGAACTTCATTGTGCTGTACTTGGTTTGTCAAAATGGAAGGATGAATGTGGCTTCCCATCTACAGAGATGACTGGTACTGTTGAAGATTACATTAAAATAATACAGTTACTAATATGTCAATCTAGTATTGACATTGATGCAGTGAATGATGCATGTGCCACAAGTCTTATGTGTGCTAGTTTTTCTGGCTGTACGGAAGTAGTTAAGCTATTGTTAGAGGCTGGAGCTAATCCAAATATACAGATTAAGACATCTATAACAATGAAGAACACGATGTCTGATTTACCAGGTGACATACTGCTTCAACCACAATGCAAATCACGTCTTTTATTAAATGCTTCTCTATTGAAAGGATGGTCAATGTATGGTTGGACTGCTCTAATGTTTGTCAGCTCGAAAGGTCATTTAGATGTTGTTCTGATATTATTACAAGCTAAGGCTAAACCTGATATACAGAATGAAACTGGGGCTACTGCTTTATTAATAGCAGCAGAGAAAGGATATTCTGATGTTGTGCAAAAACTACTTGAGTGTGGTGCTAATCCAAATCTCAGTGACAGAGATGGCAGGACTTCACTATATTCAGCAGTATATCGTTTATCACTGCAACATATAAGGAAATTTGAAAATAACCCAATAATCTTGATGACATGTGAAATAGTTGATCCCGCAGGTAGTTGTGAAGATTACCTAATAATAATACAATTATTGATAGCTCAGCCAAGTGTTGATAATCTAGTGAATTCTTGTATTTGTGGATGCACATGTCTCCAAATAGCCAGTATGTGTGGTTGCACAGATGCAGTTGAACTATTACTATAGGTTGGTGCTGATCCAAACATACAAACGTATAGTGCTGAAGCAGAAAATGGTCGATCATATTTACCAAGTAACATGTTGCTCCAACCACAAATCAAAACATACCTTTTACTAAATGATTTTCAAGAAATGTCTGGGTTGACTGCTCTAATGTATCCAAGTCGTAATGGTCACTCTGAAGTTGTCCAGTTGTTATTAAATGCAGAAGCTAAATGTGATCTACAGACTGACTCTGGAGAAACTGCTTTGTATCTAGCAGTGATTGAAGTATATCCTGATATTGTACAACTGCTACTGGAATATGGGTCTGATCCAAATATCGGTAACAGAGATGGTTTAACAGCAATTCATGCAGCAGTTGCATCTATTAGCTTAGCAACTGGGGGAGACATTTTGGGTAACACACTTCCAATACCAAGTTGTGGTACATACGAACATCATTTCAAAATTATGAAGTTGCTAATAGCTCAGCCAAATGTTAGAATCAATGAAACTAATTTTTTTGGATTGACAATTCTTATGGCAGCCAGCAGTATTGAAAATGCACAAACAGTTGAGCTATTACTAGAAACTGGTGCTGATCCCAACATATCAAGCAAAAAAACAACTATAGACAAAGCTTTCTTAGGAATTTTTAAATCTCTCTTTAGTGAGAGAACTTTATGTGGAAATGAAACAATTATTGGATGGACTGCCTTGACGATAGCTTGTGCATTTGGTCATTTGGAGGTTGTAAAATTGCTATTAAAAGCAGAAGCAAACCCTAACCATCGAAAGGAGGATAAGGGGACTACTGCTTTAATGATTGCAGCAAAGAATGGGTTCTCAGACATTGTACAACAACTGCTTGAATATGGTGCTGATCCAAATATAGAGCAGCATATACCTGTAAATGAAGTTTTCATTACTTCAAGTTTGCCTAAAACTGACACAATTGGATATACTGCCTTGATATATGCCTGCTTACAAATGCATTCAGAGGTTGTGAAATTGTTATTACAAGCTAAAGCAAACCCTAACCATGAAAACGCACTTGCTTTAATGCTAGCAGCAGAGCAAAGACATCCATACATTGTACAACAACTACTTGAGTATGATGCAGACCCTAACAGCATCAGCAATATAGATGGTTCTACAGCCCTTCATTGTGTTATATCACAGACAGAAAATCTACACGAAGACGACAAAGAAAAGAAATTGAAAATTATTCAACAACTAATTGGAAAAGGTACCAATATTAACATTCAAAATGAAGATGGAGTGACAGCCCTGATGACGGCCTCTAATGAAGGTCTCTCAGAGGTTGTTGAATTATTACTTCAGAATGGAGCTGACCCTAATATCCATAGCAACAATGGAAGAACTGCCCTCATGTGTGCCTGCAATCATGGCAACTCTAAAGTAGCTAAACATCTACTAAGGTTCAATGCTAATCCACAGTTAGTTGACAATGATGGATTCACAGCCTCAATACATGCACTGCGAGGTGGTAATAAAAGAGTTGCCTATGAAGTTGTTAATGACAGGGAGTTCAGTCAAAATGAGCTCAAATGTTTATTAATAATGGATCTACTAGAAGGGGACCAAACAGAAGCAATTTCAAGGTTGGATAATATCACTGATCTTAGCACAGACAAGAAGGAACTATTGATTTCTTGTGTTGTAGGTTCTTTAGAAGATGTAATTAGTAAACTACATGAATCAGGTCTTCATCCTGATACTCGTCTAGTAGGTGGTCTTACTCTACTCATGATAGCTTCATCTTGTGGGTATATTGAATTAGTAGAATATCTTGTAATAATTGAGGCTAATATCAATCAAAGAGACATCTTTTGGAAGTTTACCCCTTTATTCTATGCTATATTGGGTAATAAATCAAATGAGATAGTGGAGTTATTACTAGAGAATGGTGCAGATATTAATGCTGTAGCTCGTAATCAAACTCCACTGGATGTGGCTAGTTCTAGCTCGGTGAATAATCCAATTAGCATTTTGTTGCTTAAAAATGGAGGTCAAACATTTTCAGTGTTGACATCTGAAACGAGTGGTATACAGCCACCAATCAAAAAGAATTCTCCAAATTTTACCAAATTTTCGAATCAAGTTAAATCATTAATCCAAGACACAGTAGTGAAAAGAGAACACACAGAATACACACACACATAACTATATGTACCTAAAGTATATACATAGTAAAGGAGTGACACACATTATTATTTTTGTGTATCATTAAAATGTTCTGATAGTTTTGTCTATAAATTAATACATTTGCTGCACTATAAGGTATATGACATATGCAATGACATGATTATGATCTAAATCATTATTTAATGCACATGCAAATTAAGTTGATGTATATTAGACTGTCAACGTTAACATTGTAATTATTAAAAGCATCATAATTACAGCCTTCATGTGTTTGCTATCATGCTTCTGTTGATCTATAGAACTGTTGTAAATGGCTATGTTGTAATGAAAACAGTACAGGAGGAAGTTCCATGGTTTTGGACCATTCAAGAATATCAGAGATCTAAACCAATGATACCAGTTCACCTTGACCTGTCTGTTCTTATTTAGCAGGAGGTGCTTTATCAGTTGTTCTAATAATAATGAAGCCTGACTATATATAGTCAATATGGAATCATGTATATACTTGTAACCAAAGCTTGACTCATTTATAACAATTACGTCTCATCATTAATGTGCTACTTGAGTGTATTAGTGTATAAATTGGAGATTTAAATTTGAGTACCATGACTGAGTTAAGGTTTGGAGCAAGAACAGGACGTAATGAAGCAGTTCAGTTCCTACTTGATTTAACGGATAACACTGACCATTGCAATGAAGAAGGAACAACAGCTCTCGTGTTAGCTAGTGAGGGTGGATATGACCAATTGTAAAGTCATTGCTATTAGCTGGAGCTAATGTTAATAGTCAAGCTAATGATGGATGGACAGCACTAATGATATCGAACAGTAATAATCATATCACAATAGTTCACACTCTACTTGAAGCTGGTGCTGATCCACATCTACAGATTTCAGATGGAGGTAATGCTCTAATGATTGCAAGTTATAATGGTTATCATCAGGTTGTTCAGCAACTGTTGAAAGAAAATATTGACTACAAATCAACAAAAAAATGGAATGAATGCTTTGATGTATGCAAGTATAAAAGGTCATTCTAATTTCGTTGAACTATTACTTAATGCACAAGCTGATCCTAACATTCAGAACAGTTATAGCTGGACTGCTCTAATGACAGCCTATTTAAAAGGCCATTTTAAGGTTGTTGAACTGTTACTCGATAGAAAAGCTAATCCTAACATTCAGGATAATGAAGGATATACTGCTCTTATGCCAGCCAGTCGAAATGGCTATTCTCAATTGGTTAAATTATTACTGAACGAAGCTGATTCTAATATTCAAATTACAAATGGATATACAGCTTTAAGATTTGGTAATCAAAATGGCCATTTTCAAACTTTTGAGCTGTTACTTAACCATCATGCTATACTGAACTTCACTTTGCTGTATTTGGTTGAATGAGAAGGAATAGTAAATTTCGCTTCCAATGTACAGGGATGTACTGTTGAAGATTACTTTAAAATAGTACAGTTACTAATAGGTCACTCTAGTACTGACATCGATGCAGAAATTTATAAAGGTGGGCACAAGTCTTATGTGTGCTAGTACGTTTGGCAGTACAGAGGTAGTTGAGCTATTATTAGAGGCTACAGCTAATCCGAATATACAAATTAAGACATCACAGCCACAGTACATGCTTTGCTTAGTGGTAATAAAGGCCTTGCCTATGAACTTGTTAATGACAGGGATTTCAGTCAAAATGAGCTCAAGGTTTTATTAATAATGGATCTACAAGATGGGAACCAATTTCAAGGCTGGATGATATCACTGACCTTACTACAGAATGAAGGAACTCCTATTTTCTTGTGTTGTGGGTTCTTTAGAAGATGTAGTCAGTAAACTACATGAATCAGGTCTTCATCCTGATGCTCCTCTAGTAGGTGGTCTTACTCTACTCATGATAGCTTCATCCTGTGGACATATTGAACTAGTAGAATATCTCCTAACAATTGAAGCTGATGTCAATCAAAGAGACACATTTTGGAAATATACTTCTTTATTCTATGCAATATTGGGTAGAGTTACTAATAGAGAATGTTGCAGATATTAATGCTGTAACTGGCAATCAAACTGCACTAGATGTGGCATATTCCAGTCCAGTGATGAGTAGTTTGTTGGTTAAAAATGGAGGTTTTTATGGTTGACATTCAATATGCAACCACTATTGAAGAAGTCTCCAGTTTTTGCAGATTTTTCGTATCAAATTAAATCGTTAATCCAAGACACGGTAGTGAAAGGAGAGCAGACAGAATCCACACATACATAACTGTAATTATATATAATTATATAGGTGAAAGTATATATTATCTGCATAAAAAGTAAACATGTAATAGATTTTTGCTATGTACATAATTATAGTATTATAACTATGTTTACTGACACTGAAAATTAATTAAAGCGCATAATCATGCAGAGGCATAGCTAGGAATTTGAAAGGAGGGCTTTGTAAGAGTAATGAGCGTAGCACCCCTTCAAATTTTAAAGATGATGAATTATTTATGAAGTGCGTGGTCAATTAATGTTAAAATGACTGACCCAAGGGGTCCAACTAAGTGCTAAAATCTTGTACACTTTAGTTGCTGAAATCTTGAAATCTTCACAGAAATCTCTGTTATTTACAGTAAAGCTCTATTTATCTCCACACAAGTTCATTTATGTCAGGAAATTCTGATTGAAATCTTCAAATCTCACGCAAAAACAGCCTGTTTCCAACTCCTCAGACTAGCGCGACTGACCTAAGTCCTAGGTTTTTCTTGTTCTTTTTTCACTTCTTTTCAGTTTTTGTGAAAACTGAAGAAGTGTATAATTATGAAGATATATATTCATGAATATATGAAGTAGAAGGTATATATGAGTCTGTAATATTACTATTATTATAGCTGCATCCACTTATAAAATACATTATATATTCACTAATAAAAAGACCAACAAACAAAAACGGAGTTTATAAAAAGGGGGTTTCCAGAAACCCCTGGAAATCCCATATACCCTCCCCCCTTTCGTTACCCTCTGATCATGACCTGAATCATTAAGTAATATTATTGCATGTCATGAAATTCAGACCAATGAAATTGCAGGAGTGTCAACACCTGCCAGCACTTTAAATCACATAATGGGAATTTGTGAAAGGTCTCACTTACATAATGTATTTGAGTTCACCTCGATCTTCATTGTCCCGCCCTCTTGCCACATTAAAACATGTAGCTATTAATTAGCTACACTGTAAATTGTGCTGTAGCTAAATAACATTCTTTATAGTTATGGCATGAGGGTTGGGCACAAACTAAATTCATTATCTAATCTTTTATTTATTGTCTACCCAAGTGCACCATAAAGACAGAGCCGCATACTGTCTAGTTGATGTACAAATAAATAGAATAAATGCTTTGATTAAATGATTTTCGGTTTTCAAACCTACTTTGTGCAGACATTAGACAGGATATTTGGGTGCAAGTATATACGTACGTTATCATGCAGTCATAGTATCCTGTATGGCTAACTAAATTGTAATTTACATCCTCGCAAGTGCATAAATAGTAACAATGTTATTTTAACAATTCTGTTTTTGCAGTGATACATGTTAACTACCTCTGTTAGGGTTGGCCTTCATGAATCAGCGGACTGTTCCACTGGAATGGAATATAGTGTAAGTTATAACACACACACATATATATAATATATGATGTTATCTCAGTATAATATATATATAAGATTTATAATAATTATTATTACAGTCAAGCGTTGTCTGTAATCATTCTTGTTTCCCAATCACACTTGTGGTGAGGGTTATGTACTATGAGCCATATATTAATATTGTTGTTCACTAGTATTATTCTCTTCTCATAAAAAAAATGATCTCTACATTTCTGGAACTATCAATTTTAAAATTGTCATAATTTAGAACTACAAATCAAACCAACAGAACCAACAAATAGATTTTTATTATGCAACTTTAATAGATGTATCAAAGAATTATCCGTAGAGTAGTTTTGAAAGAAAAGGTAAGAAATTACGCTCATGAACCATGAGTTATAATCTGTGATGCGATTCATAGGGTTTAAAATCTGGTTTTGTGATGTATTTGTCAATCACTTCCTGGTATTTCAAATAATCCTGAACTTTACCAGCTGTGTTTTTTAAATCCATGGATATTAATACATCAAGTATCTTTTCCCATGTTACCAATGAACATTGTGACTCAATCCATATCTTGAGAACCCGTTCTAATCTGCTGTCATTCTCTAAACTGATATCATGTTTTAAGGATTCACGTGTATTATCATCAACATGCAGCTCCCTGGCAAATCCATCCCATTTAGCAGAGTGGCACTTAATCAAATTGAAAACATCTATACAGTCTGGAGACTTCTTAACTATTTGAATGTTATCTGAAAAAAATAAAGACAACTATCATAAATTTACTTTGCAAAAGCAGAATATAACACTTACAGAATATTATCATGTATACCACATTAGCATATCTACTAAAGAAAGTCAGTGTATGCTTTTTAACTACATGTAGGAATGAAATTCACTCAAGAACGTATGGAATTTTATAATTATAATAATTTCAGTACAATTGATATGATGTGAATAATTAACCTAATGGGACCAGTAATATTGAATCTTTAGCTTAAACTGTAGCAATTGATCATAGGGTCTAGGGCAACATTTATGTGTCAAGGTAGAGTATGGTTAAATAAATTGAGTTACTTCAGTTATAATTTTCCAGTTGCCCAACCAATCCAGCTCCATGTGTACCTCTTGTTGAGTGATTGAGTCATTGCAAGTTCCTTTTTGTGAACAAATTCATTTACCATCTCTATAGCTGGTAGATACATGTATGTATATTAATTAATTGTTAACTGGTTATTTAAGCAAAGATTCAGCAACACTGTTCCCGGTTGGCTTTATTATTATTCATTCCTAAGTTGTTATCAATATTTTTAAAAAGATATTATTAATTATATGAGTTGGTCTAACAGAATGTCTCTTGCACAAAATGAAGGCAAGATGCTGTGGTTTCAGCTGCGAAACTATGTACATGTACACATAAATCAGCTAACAGTGTCTTAACTAGTCATAATTTTATAGTTAGCTAAATAATAAATTATAGCAAGTCAGATTGACTATCTTCATCAGAAGGTTAATCACATCTTACACTATAATCATTAGGAAATTTGTAATAGTCAATCATGTAATAAGTTACATGACTGCAGTATGGTACATGTACAAGCATGGTTGCAATGTACCGGTATTATTGAATGGGCATCAGGTAATTTGTAGAATATTTAACTAATTCAAAATGGTTTAACAGCTGTTATGTACAAGACCTATGAATTACTCATGCAAATAAAGTTAAATGGTGGATATATTTTTATAATATTTATACCTTTTGAGAGTAGTGTTTTAGGTTGATTGAAGTGATGAGTGTGACATTTTGCAGAAGATTGCATTCTGCTTTCTCTATCTGACAACAATCCTTTCAGCTTTTGTTCTTATAGGTGAAGTATTAGTGAACAACTACTTTTAATATTGTTCAGCACTTACCATATTCCCTCTTAAGAAACATAACTAAAGGTTTATGCACTGGATCATCAAATAATACTAATAGAAACTCATTAAATGCATCACCATTACACTTTATATAATCACAAGTTTCAAGTAATGCACGATTCAGATTTAAAGGTGAATTCAGAACCTTCTCGAAACGTGCTTTTGATAACAATTTCTTTGTGAACAGACACTCTGCTAGCCATGTGGAATCCATATCTGTAAATTTGTGAAATTTTCCCGCATGACATCAGCAGCTATTGGACCATCCACAGGAGATTGTAATAGTTTTGGGTGTCCAGAGTGTATTGGTTTCAGAAGCTGTTCACCATGATCTTGCACTGCTGTAATTTCGTTGATCATCGTGGACTATACACTATAACTTAAGTTTCACTCTGAGTAAAAGAATTGAATCAGATACTACTATTTCATATAATACACTCAGTGCATATACTAGCATACTTGTAAAATGCAAAACAAAAATGAACAAACCTATTTATTATGTTTATATTTGTATAAGTGAAGTTTAGGTTCTGTAATTAATTATGCCACATTGCCAGAGCATGGTCTGCCGAATCTAGTCCCATCTACCTCTTATGTTAACGTTTTTTAAAAACCTTAACTTTCCATGACAGAGGTAACAGGCCATGTTTCAGTGGACATGCCCTTTTCACTGTGGCATATATTAACTACGGAACTTAAACTAAACTTATATGTGGGAGTATCTCTTATAATAATGGTGTTTGCTTTTAAGGTTGTAGTCTTTTCCGTGGGCGGATGCTACTCCAATCAGTTTCTAGTCTTGCAAGCTTCTTGCTGCATACAATCTGGTTCCATTCTGTATTTTTTGGAAGCCACACCCACCCGGGGGTATAATTATTGGGCCTAAATGTTTTGACTGATAGTTTATTTTCAGAAACAAAGCTAAACACGCCCCACGGGTGGTGGAGGGGGCAGTTGGTGGGAAACAATGGCGGGTAACTGTAGTTGCTCTCTGAGAAAGATCGGAGTTTGATAGTGCCTAGAAAGGTAGATTTTATGGTTTCAGTGAAAAGCTACAGAATTCAGCTTTCTTCAGCCTCTTGTAACTATAAAAGTAAAATGAATTTCCAGAAAACGGCTCTATTTGTTTTCTGTAAATGCATTGTACTTGGTGCATGCCATGATTGGTGGGCGTGGCTTTCTCCGTTTTGTACTTATTGCAATTACAAAAATGGACATTTTATATATGTTTTATCACTTCCAGGACCCTATAAAGGTGATTAGAAGATATGAAGGTTGCCATTACACCAGGTTAGAGTCATATTATATAATATTCTATTTTGAAACTGATTGGAGTCGCATCCGCCCACTCCCTAGTACCACCTTAATTTCATGTGGGCAGCTACTAAATTCAAGAATTTGTCTGTGTAATTATGTAAATCTTTTTAGCGATACCAAACCTCTTTAATCAAGCATCCCAGGGCATTTTTAAAAGTGCCAGAGAGATTGTTTCTGACACGAAATTCAAGTATAATTATAATATTACATATAAATTATTATTACTCACCTCATTAAATTTTCCTGGGCTAATTGTAGGTGTATCAGCCCCTCCCCTCAAAGTGTTTTACTTCAGCAATGAAACGACAATGATTTTTTTTCATAAAATATAATAGTTGAGCATGCACTGACACATTTCAAATACTATAATTATAGCATCTGCCCTACATATAATTGAATTGCATTATTGCCACTTTATATAAGACCACATCTTTGATTGTTCGAAAGCTAATAATTATTAGCTACAAAACTAATTTTCTATTCTTTCACTTGATAATTATTGGTTCAAGATTATCACTGGAGAGACTGTTAGGGTCTTCAATGCATATATGCATGGTATGTTCTAAAGTGCTTTCTCCCATTCTGTATTAGCAGTCATTAAATTGACAATAGTTTGTGATCCCTGAAACAATGAGACCTAGAAAAGAAAGCCACAGTCAGCTAGAATGTACATCTCTGTAGGTGTCCTTCCAATCATGCCTCTAACATCGCTGACACAATTGTTCTTTTAGTTAACCAGCCCTAGAACACAAACTGTCTAATTTTATTCACAAAAGCTTCCATATGAGGAATTTTACTTGTGCAGTACTATACAAACAGGCAGGTTCACACTATTGGAATTAACACTTTAAAACTAGATTGTTTGTAGGTGTTTGTGTGATATGCTTTGATACCTTTGTTGTATGATTTGTTCTAGAAGTTTCTTATGCACATGTTTTTGTAGAACATTCTAGTTGTTTCTGTAGATCCTTCTATATAAGGAATCAGTTCATTTATGTGTAGTTAGACTAAGTTAGTTATCTATCTTCGTTCATTTAACTAATAAACTATTTGTTATTCGACCTGCTGCCATAAAACTCTAACAGGTTATGAGCCCAGTACGCTACGATGGCAGAAGTGAAGAGTGTTAGTGTTGTTCCTCTCAATGGTAGCAATTATGCTACTTGGAAACTGCAGTGTCAAATGGCACTAATGAAAGAAGATCTGTGGGGCATTGTCAATGAAACAGAGACACCACCAGGTCGAGATGCCCCTGCTGGCACGGTTACAAAATACCGAACAAGGAAAGATCGAGCACTAGCTACAATTGTGCTTGGTATAGATCCGTCGTTGTTATACCTGATAGGTGAGCCCAAAGAACCCGTTGAAGTCTGGAAGAAACTTAGAAGCCAATTCCAGAAGAAGACCTGGGCAAACAAATTGGTATTACGCCGCAAACTTCACTCCTTGCGTTTGAAACAAGGAGAGCTGGTTCAGGAGCATATCAAGAAGATGACCGAGATATTCAACGAGCTCGATGCGATTGGAGCTAAAACAGAAGAAGAAGACCGAGTAGTTCAATTATTGGCTAGTCTTCCTGAGTCTTACGATACGCTTGTTACAGCGCTGGAAGCCAACGAAAACGTTCCCTCAATGGAAATTGTAATCGATCGTTTACTATACGAAGAAAGAAAGTCTAAAGAGCGTCATGAAGAGACTATGACTGATCATGGAGAAGCCCTGAGCGCCAGAAGCAAACGAAAGTGGAAAAGAGGAGTGCGCTGTTACCAATGTGGTAAACTGGGACACATTCAAAAGGACTGCTATGAACGCAATGAACGAAAATATGAAAAGCCAAAGAAACCAAACTCACATAAGAACAGTAATTGGAAAAAGAAGAATGAAAATGGTACTAGTATTGGACTTGTAGCTGTACATGCACTAGCAGCTGATGGTGAACTTAGAAATAACTGGATCATTGACTCTGGAGCAACATGCCACATTTGTTGCAACCATGCAATGTTCGACAAATTGGAGGACCTGAATACACCTCAGATCGTAACATTAGGAGACGGGAAGAGTATCGAGACTTCAAAGCGAGGAACAGTTCAATTGAAGTTAAAACAACTTGATGGACTGTATAAAGATGGTACCCTTCATGATGTACTGTATGTACCAGAGCTGTCGTACAACTTGCTAAGCATCTCAAAAGCCACATTATATGGAAAGACAATTAGATTCGAAAAATCTATATGTGAGATTCTTGATGAAGATAATGAAGTCGTTGGTTTAGCAACAAAACTTGGAAGTCTCTATTACTTGAGCTGTGAGATTAGTGATTCGCAGAAAATTGTAAATACAGTAAAGCATCAAAGTCGCATCAAGGTGTGGCACCAACGTTATGGACATTTGAACATATCAAGTCTAAGGAAGTTGGCGAATGACCATTTAGTGAAAGGTCTAAGCTCTAGCGATGTGTCTGATGAAATGGAATTGTGCGAGTCATGTGCACAAGGAAAACTCCATCGTAGTCCATTTCCCACTACTGAAGGCAACCGAGCAAAAGCACTGTTAGAACTGGTTCACAGTGACGTCTGCGGGAAAATAAATGCGAAGTCTCTCAGTGGAGCTGAGTATTTTCTTACCTTCATAGACGACAAGACAAGATTTGTTTGGGTGTACATATTGAAGCACAAAAGTCAGGTATTTCAGTATTTCAAAGAATGGAAGGCAATGGTTGAGAGAGAAACAGGACGAGTACTAAAAACGCTTCGTTCCGATAATGGAGGGGAATATACCTCATCTGAATTTCAGCTATATCTCAAGAAGGAAGGCATCACACACGAATTTACTGTACCGAGATCACCAGAGCAAAATGGTGTGGCTGAGCGACTTAATCGTACACTTTTGGAAGCAGTTAGATCTATGCTTGTTGGAGCTCAATTACCTCAAAGTTTTTGGGCTGAAGCCTTGACAACAGCTGTGTATTTAAGAAACAGAAGCCTCACAAAATCTGTTAATGGTTCAACACCATATGAGGCCTGGTCAGGCACAAAACCAGCTGTCAATCATCTCAAGGTGTTTGGTTGTGTGACATATGCACACATTCCAAAAGAAGAAAGAAGAAAGTTAGATGTCAAAGCAAAAAGATGTGTTCTCTTGGGCTATGGAACTACCGTTAAAGGTTATCGTTTGTATTGTCCTCAAGATAAAAAAGTTTTCTATAGTCGTGATGTTATATTCGATGAAAGCAAAGTTGGACTTGAGAAGGAGCAGGTGGATAATGAAGCTGATGAGCCATGCAAGTTAGTAGAAATTGATGTAACTAATGATGAATGTCAAGTCTCTCAACAAGATGCTCAGGAAACAGTCAATCATGATGATGTACTACCTGATAATAGTCAAGTTACACAAGATGCGTCATCAAAGAATGAGACCAGTCTGCGACGTTCCAACCGAGAAAGGCGAAAGCCCGAATACTATGGTGTGTGGATCAATAGCACACAGACAACAGAGCAGTATCGAGAGCCCACTACATTTGAAGAGGCTTCCACCAGTCCCGAAAGAGACCAATGGATAGAAGCTATGGAGAAAGAGATGACATCTCTTAAAGCAAATGATGTGTATGATTTGGTGGAACTTCCAAAAGAGAGAAAACCTGTGGGAAGCAAGTGGGTTTACAAACGTAAACTCAGAGTGGATGGATCTGTTGAAAGGTTCAAGTCAAGATTGGTTGCTCAAGGTTTTTCTCAAAAGGCAGGACAAGACTATGACGAAACCTTCAGCCCAGTTGTAAGGTTCGAATCCATCCGGTCAATTATAGCTATTGCCATTCAAAATGATATGATGCTACATCAAATGGATGTTACATCAGCTTTTCTCAATGGTGATTTACAAGAAGAAGTATATATGAGTCAACCCGAAGGATTCCAAGTTAAAGGAAAAGAGCATATGGTCTACAAGCTTAAGCGTAGCCTATATGGATTGAAGCAAGCTCCAAGGTGCTGGAACATGACTCTTGATCATCTGTTGAAGAAGATGGACTTTGTACAAACCAAAAGCGACCCATGTCTTTATATTAGTTCAGAAGGAGAACTGTGTATAATTGCCATTTATGTTGATGATATCCTAATAGCCACAAAAGACAAGAGAAAGATGGATGATGTGAAAAGTAAACTATCTGCTGAATTTGCAGTTAAAGATCTTGGTGACTTACAGTATCTCCTTGGTGTGTCAGTCACTCAGAATAGTACAGCAAAATCAGTATGGATTGGTCAACCAGTCTATACCCTCAACGTTTTAGAGAAATTTGGTCTAAAAGATGCCAAACCAGTTGCAACTCCTGTTTGTGTTGGTTCAAAGCTGACAAAAGCCACAGACAATGATGAACTAGTGGATGAGAGTCTATATCAATCAGCAGTTGGAAGTCTGCAATATCTATCGACGATGACAAGACCAGACATTACATTCGCAGGATTTAACAATTAGTTGGTTGTTCGGGATACATACACCTAACACCATAGCTATTTTGGTCTAATTATATCAAAATACGTAAAAGATATATATATATATATATACCTATTATAATCAATTATCATGCCTAATATCTCATATGCACAAACAAGATTTAGAAACCTAAAATGGCTCAATTAAAATAAATATTTTACTACTAGACAGCATAAGGATATTGATATAACAATTATAATTACAGTATATCCATAACAACCTACACAACCAATTAAATTACAACTTAAATTATTCCTTGTAACTAGTTATTTTAACAATTTTATTTTTGCGGTGTAGGGTGTCATGAAACACCTGATTCAATAACCTTCATAATATTATAATAAAAAACGTTTAACAAGCATGAAGGTTTGTCTTTGGCCTCACAGTGAATGAGTAAATAGGGAAGACTTAACTTGAAAACAATGTGTTTTTGTGCATGGTGTGAACAAAAGTACTATAGGTTGAATAAGTGATTGAATATAACTATTATAATTATCCATCAATTAATTTGGAGTTACACTCATACAAACCTGGATACTCTCAGTAACCTTTGATTCATTAACAGAGGGTTGTGGTAATTTGTTTCTGTGTGTCTGTCTGCAGCCTGTTACCAAGGATTCGCAGAAAATTATTATAGAAATGATAGGTCTGGTGCACAAAATGAAGTACTGCTAAACAAGTTATGAGCTTCACCACTAGGATTGAGATTGACAATAATCAATTGAAAATAATCTAAAACCCAAACAACATACAGTAATAATTAATACTTACAAAGTACAATTAAGAGATCATAATGCAAATTGAGTGGCTGTATAATTATTGTTTATACATACAATGATAATTATGTATAAGTACATTTAATCATTTGAGAGTCACTGATATACAAAACATTTTTACAAGCCATAAAATCAAATTTATATTTAATTGGTATAATCAAATCTATTCCTTTGTTTTCTGAAGCAGCGTTAATCACTTGTTCCATTGCAGATTTAGAAATAGTAGTATCATGAAGAAGAAGATTTTTACGATCTGATGGAGCAACTGGTGTGGTTTTTATTACATCCGCTATTACTTGAGCCCCTTCGTTGCCAACACTGTTTACACCATATAAGCAAAATGCTTTCATTGCACCGCAGCGCAAAATACTTTTAAGCATTGTCCCGAGTACTGTTTTATGAGCAATACATCTTCCAAACACAAGCTTATGAAATTTACAGATTTGTTGAACAAGACAATCTCCAATCTTTTCAGCAAAAGTGTCTGTAATAGTCGAATCTATGATGTATATACATCCTGGAAGTGTCCTCATTAGATCTGTTTCAATAACATCTTCTAAAACTTCAGATGACACATTTTCTATGCGTAGTTTATGCAGTGATTTGCATGCTTTAATACTAGTGGATAGTGATTTAGATATATCCTGTGTGTTGGCACCACAAATATGAAGTGTTGAAAGATGCTGAAGTTTGGGTAAAGAATGTATCATTGGCGTCCATGGTGAGCCAAAGGAGCTTTGACAACTGATGGTAAGGCTTTCAAGATTTGGCATGTATTTGTCCAATTCGAGGCCATCAATATCTATGCTACAATCTAAAGTTCCAGAAAGGTTTAGTTTTTTAACTTTCGTAGTATAAGACTTCAATAGTGATAGCTTACAAAGACTGTCGCGCAGTTGACTACCACCATTGAAATTTACATTGACTAGGGTAAAGAGCGAATAAACGGACGCGCCTTTATATCGGACACTGTATCTCCAGATCTGAAGATGTTATGGATATGAAACCAGCTGCATTTGAAAGAGAAGGCTTTTAAGCACAGGATATGCAAAATTCACCCAGATTGCAGGTACAGTCTCGATACTAGAGGCTGGAGAAAAGGAGGTATTGGTAAATATTTACTCGAACGGGTAGTACCTTTGAACGGACAGTGTTTACCACTCAAAACACAGCAAAAGAAGTGTCGCAAATCTAACTAGCATAGTTTTCCAAGACTGCAAACTACACCTTTGGTAAATTTCAGGTATATCTGACCACGATATGACAAACTATGGTATAGATAAAAACTCTTGAGTATACTGCCCATTAAACGGACAATTACGGTAGTAAATTACTAAATTTTGACAGCATTGTCATTGTCACAGCAAGTGAAACTCGTGATGAAGATCGTTTCTGGACCTAGTTTTGCTTAGCCAGTTAACTCTCAGTTGCTAATTTATGCATAAAAGGTAATGGAAAAGTAAAGTTAGTAATTTTTTAATAAAGCTTATCTTTAATTGTTGCATCATCATGACACAGCAAAGTTAATTACAGTCTCACCAACCTGATAAGGTGAGATTACAAAGAGCAGTTCAGTCAGTTCATGATGGTCTTTCAATAAGAAGAGCAGCAGAAGAATACAGTACAGCCAAATCTACTCTATGATATGTGTCAGGTAAAGTAGCACTTAATGCTAGACGTGGTCGCCACAAGCAACTGATATTCATTGTAATGCATGGTTAGGATTACAGCATACAGTTACTACACACTCAAAAGGGTGCAGCTTTTGCAATAAAATTTACATAATCATTATGTAATTAAGGAATACAAAAAAAAAATTATTGACATTTATCACAAATGAAGGTGACTGTATTCTTCATCTTTAGTTTCAGTCCTACACAAACTTGATGAAACCATCCTTTGCAGTGCTCACATTCCACCCACTTGTAAGCTTTGGGATGGTCACACATCTTATCTATGCAATTTGTAATACATGTTACAACATCTCGTCCAGTATCTGTAGGATATAATAATAATAATTATTATTATAATAAAGTAATTAGCTCTCAAAAATATCACTAAGAGTACCCTTACCTTTTTCATTAGTGGGTTGAGTGCATGTAGTTGATCTACTGCCTCGTGAAGTTAATCCAGTACCAACACCATCTGTACCAATAAATACATTATACACTGCATGGTTAACTATAAAAATAGTAATATTACCTATTTCATTAGTAAGTTGAGTGCGTGTAGTTGATCTACTGCCTCGTGAAGTTAATCCAGTACCAACACCATCTGTACCAATAAATAGATTATATACTGCATGGTTAACTATGAGAATAGTGTTATTACCTATTTCATCAGTAAGTTGAGTGTGTGTAGTTGATCTACTGCCTCGTGAAGTTAATCCAGTCCCAACACCATCTGTACCAATAAATAGATTATACACTGCATGGTTAACTATGAGAATAGTATTATTACCTATTTCATTAGTAAGTTGAGTGCGTGTAGTTGATCTACTGCCTCGTGAAGTTAATCCAGTACCAACACCATCTGTACCAATAAATAGATTATATACTGCATGGTTAACTATGAGAATAGTGTTATTACCTATTTCATCAGTAAGTTGAGTGCGTGTAGTTGATCTACTGCCTCGTGAAGTTAATCCAGTACCAACACCATCTGTACCAATAAATAGATTATATACTGCATGGTTAACTATGAGAATAGTGTTATTACCTATTTCATCAGTAAGTTGAGTGCGTGTAGTTGATCTACTGCCTCGTGAAGTTAATCCAGTACCAACACCATCTGTACCAATAAATAGATTATATACTGCATGGTTAACTATGAGAATAGTATTATTACCTATTTCATTAGTAAGTTGAGTGCGTGTAGTTGATCTACTGCCTCGTGAAGTTAATCCAGTACCAACACCATCTGTACCAATAAATAGATTATATACTGCATGGTTAACTATGAGAATAGTATTATTACCTATTTCATTAGTAAGTTGAGTGCGTGTAGTTGATCTACTGCCTCGTGAAGTTAATCCAGTACCAACACCATCTGTACCAATAAATAGATTATATACTGCATGGTTAACTATGAGAATAGTATTATTACCTATTTCATTAGTAAGTTGAGTGCGTGTAGTTGATCTACTGCCTCGTGAAGTTAATCCAGTACCAACACCATCTGTACCAATAAATAGATTATATACTGCATGGTTAACTATGAGAATAGTATTATTACCTATTTCATTAGTAAGTTGAGTGCGTGTAGTTGATCTACTGCCTCGTGAAGTTAATCCAGTCCCAACACCATCTGTACCAATAAATAGATTATATACTGCATGGTTAACTATGAGAATAGTATTATTACCTATTTCATTAGTAAGTTGAGTGCGTGTAGTTGATCTACTGCCTCGTGAAGTTAATCCAGTACCAACACCATCTGTACCAATAAATAGATTATATACTGCATGGTTAACTATGAGAATAGTGTTATTACCTATTTCATCAGTAAGTTGAGTGCGTGTAGTTGATCTACTGCCTCGTGAAGTTAATCCAGTACCAACACCATCTGTACCAATAAATAGATTATATACTGCATGGTTAACTATGAGAATAGTATTATTACCTATTTCATTAGTAAGTTGAGTGCGTGTAGTTGATCTACTGCCTCGTGAAGTTAATCCAGTACCAACACCATCTGTACCAATAAATAGATTATATACTGCATGGTTAACTATGAGAATAGTATTATTACCTATTTCATTAGTAAGTTGAGTGCGTGTAGTTGATCTACTGCCTCGTGAAGTTAATCCAGTCCCAACACCATCTGTACCAATAAATAGATTATATACTGCATGGTTAACTATGAGAATAGTATTATTACCTATTTCATTAGTAAGTTGAGTGCGTGTAGTTGATCTACTGCCTCGTGAAGTTAATCCAGTACCAACACCATCTATACCAATAAAAAAACTTATATTCAGTTAAACCATGAGAATATTAGTGCTGCCATGATTTGGGATGTACGATGCTATTGTGTATCGCTGCAAAAAATATCACCATACAATACAAAATAATTGTTACATCTAGTTGTATGTTTAACAGCAAGTTTTAAGCGAAGAGGATAAAAAATAACATCATAATCGCAGTTTGTGGTCAAAACTGAATTATTATTTATATCAATGAATAATTCTATTGTAACATGATATATCATAATATAAACAACCAAGACATACAATATAAAACTTTTTATATCGTGGCAGCACTAGAGAACAGTACTATTTAAATAATCTGAGTAACTGGAGTATGTGCACTGCAAAAATTAAATTGTTAAAATAACCAATTTATTGGTTAGTACAGTTGCAAGGAATAGCATAACTTTCAATGTAGTGGTCACACAGGTTATTGAGGCTATTTGCATGATGTTACTATGACATTATGTGTACCAAGTATAAAAATGTACACTAGAATAAATCATATTTTTGCAGGTTACAAACTCTTTTGTTGGCCGAAACTGCCCAATACAATTAGTACATTAAGTACATTATTTATGAGTAGACAGCACCTTAAAATTGTAATACATCAACTAATTGATTTATAATTAGTACAAAGTAGCTATGGCATCAGCATGTGTGAATCCATAACAATCTGAATAACTGACTAATTGTTAAATCCTTGCAACTGTACTAACCAACAAAATAGTTATTTTAACAATTTTGTTTTGCAGTGTGAAGATCTACATACACTCAACTTACAAGTGATGTGATAGTGAATATGCACATCACAAACACCTTGAATACTAACCTTGTTATAGTAGTTTCTGTTGATTCTCTACCTTCTCTTTCTGTTTATTTATCTTCTGCTGCTGTTCTTCAATCCTTTTCAGTTGTGCCTCAATCTTTCGTCGGTGTTGGTCTTTCCTTTCTTTCTCCTTCTCTTCTCGCTTTCTTTCTCTTTCTATTTTGTTTAGCTCTTTTCTTTTAGTTTCAGCAAGTATTTCCTTTTCTTTTTCTTTTAATTTCTTCCGATTCGCTTCACTTGTGATTACCTTAGCAGATGAGGTAGGATTAGATAAAACAGGTAACTTTATACGAGATACTTGTTTGTCCAATATTTTAGCCAATGTTCCAGTTGGTTTGAGTAGATTGACATGTTGATCTCCATTGGTGTCCAGCTGTTGTTGAGTAGTAACTGTCTGTAATCTTAACCATGCATTATAACGGGTATCAGTTTCAATATCATAACCTTCCTCTTGTCTTCTCATATACTTGGCTTCTTCATCTGGAGTAAATACAAATTCTTCTTCGTTTAGTGAGTTGTCATCATTATTCTTCTGTGGTGACAGTTGTGAGTCATAATAAGATACATCAGAACATGACATCCTACTTGATGATTGTAATTTCCATTGTTCAAAAGGACTAGAAACACTTGAAGGTGATAGTGTGTTATGAATAGAGTGCATTTGAGAATGGCCAAGGGCAGAAGATGGAGTAGACTGATAAATGTGGACATGAAAATGAGACTGGGGTTGAGGTGTCTGAAGTGGCTGCAGAAATGGGATGTGTTGAGATATTACAGGGGAACTCTCATCCTCAGCTGGGAGCAATTTTGTTTTGTCAAGAGGATAAATACCCGTGTTACGAAATCCTGAAATTACATTCAAAGGTGTCATAGCTTTCAGCCATGCTTTGCCAAATATTGCCGAGAAAGAAAACTTAGAAACAACTTTTCCAGGGTTTTTTAACAAGAAAGCATGACATTCTTCCCTCCATGCTTGTTTAAGGGGTGAAAAGGCACCTTTATCCAATGGTTGGGTACGGTGTGTGCTGTTGGGAGGGAGACACATTACTACAACCTTCTCATTTGCTGCTCTATGTATAAAATCAGGTGTAAAATGAGATGAATGACCATCCATTAATAGTAACAAAGGACGAGCTGGTGGGGCATATTTTAAGAAATGAAAAGTAAACCAATCAGAAAAAATTTCTTTGTTGATCCACCCACTCTCTGATAAACCATACATGGTTCCTGGAACTTCCCCTACATCCATTCCATCTTGTAATGTTTGGGACTTAAAAATTACTAGAGGAGGCATGCAGTAACCTCCAGCGCTAACACAGGCCAGAACAGTAACTTGGCTCTTCTTGCCACTAGTAAGAGATGTTGGATGTTTTTGCCCTTTCTTAGCAACTACTTTTGGTGGAGGTGGATCTAATGGCATTCCTGTTTCATCTAAGTTGAAAATTTGGCATGGGCACTCTTGTAGATTTACTTCGAACAAAGTTTGATATAACAAATTAAAATACTTTTCAAGTGCCACTTTGTTTGTTCCCATAGCTCTAGCACGAGAAACACATTCACTTACTCGTAATGATAACTCTGGATGTCTACTAACAAAAGATTTCCACCAGCTAGTTGTTACATTAGCCTCTGTCCCCTTTTCATTGACCGCCTGTTGTGCAATACTAATAGCTTCTTTCCTTGTACGAGCACAGCCAAGCTGTGAACAATTTATTAAAAAAGATGCCAAATTAATTTCTTCAACAGAGTCTAAATGCTTGTGGCGACCACGTCTAGCATTAAGTGCTACTTTACCTGACACATGATCATACAGAGTAGATTTGGCTACACCGTATTCTTCTGCTGCTCTTCTTATTGAAAGACCATCATGAACTGACTGAACTGCTCTTTGTAATCTCACTTTATCAGGTTGGTGAGACTGTAAATAACTTCGCTGTGTCATGATGATGCTGTAAACAACAATTAAAGATAAGCTTTATTAAAAAAAAATTACTAACTTTACTTTTCCATTACCTTTTATGCATAAAATAGCAACTGAGAGTGAGAGTTAACTGGCTAAGGTCCAGAAACGATCTTTCACTTGCTGTGACAATGACAATGTGCTGTCAAAATTTAGTAATTTACTACCGTAATTGTCCGTTTAATGGGCAGTATACTCAAGAGTTTTTATCTATACCATAGTTTGTCATATCGTGGTCAGATATACCTGAAACTTACCACAGGTGTAGTTTGCAATCTTGGAAAACTATGCTAGTTAGATTTGCGACACTTCTTTTGCTGTGTTTTGAGTGGTAAACACTGTCCGTTCAAAGGTACTACCCGTTCGAGTAAATATTTACCAATACCTCCTTTTCTCCAGCCTCTAGTATCGAGACTGTACCTGCAATCTGGATGAATTTTGCATATCCTGTGCTTAAAAGCCTTCTCTTTCAAATGCAGCTGGTTTCATATCCATAACATCTTCAGATCTGGAGATACAGTGACCGATATAAAGGCGCGTCCGTTTATTCGCTCTTTACCCTAATTTAATGATAAACGATACTGACCCGTCCACTACAGGAGGTTCGGTAATTTTAGAAGACCTAGAACCATCACAAAGCATTTCTAAACAAAGAGGCGTGTGGAAAAACTTCTCAACATCGTAGGTAAGAGTCCATTGCAATTCACAGCTCTGCAGACACCAACCAAATATATACCAATATAAAGGATCAGCTTCAAGTTTTAAATCCCATTCAAACTGACGATTGCATAGTGTACCACAAATATAATTCGCATGCCCAGGAGACTTTGTTTCAAACAACTGTAAGCATAGCTCTTCACGTTTTCTTCCCATTTGATTACAGATTAAATATATATCACGAGCTCTTCCTAATCCAACTACAAAACGAATGATACCTTGTGGAATGGGAACAGGAAAACCTTTTTCAAGTTTTTCCTTAGCTGAAATTAAGCAAATATACAGAGCTATGAAGTAGTCCTGAATAGATGGATGTATAAATGTACAGATTAATTCCTTACTACAAAAAGGCTTAATATGGTTTGCTAAGCCAAAAGACTGCTCAACAGAAATTGCCAATGCACCTTCACTAGTAGCTGAAGATGCAATAGATAGAAATTGATCAATATCATGACCTTGCAAATCACTGTAGCCTTCTATGACTTTACCAATATGCTTACTAATAATACAAAGAATAAAGAGCTTGTATAGATCAGTCAAGTTGAATAAGCTATCTGGTAGTTGTTTGGCTGTACAGAGTTCTATAAGCATTGTACAGTAAAGAGGCCTGTATGTTAGTGCTAATCCAAATCTGTTCTGAGCCAACCAATTTGTAAATTCCGACTCCAAATGAAGACCATGTGATAAAGATGCTGTTATATAAGCTTCCTTACCATTATGAGAAAACCCAATAACTTTCAAATATTGCTCCGTATATTTAATTATTAAATCACGAATCGAATCAAGCCTTTTAGACTGACAAGTGAAAATAAGAGATGCTTCAGGAAAGAATTGTATAGCACGTTGAATATCACTGAGAGGATGGTTGTAAGTATCAATGAGAAATAGGAGATCTTTGCCTTCACCAATTTCACATTTTAAATTTTCACACTCTTGGTCTGAGGCATTTAGGTCTAGAAGCTCTACAAATCCATAGTTCGAAACAGGTTCAATCAAAGTATGGAGGAGTACCAGTCTGTACTGAGTAAACATCTTCCTAGCTGCCCATTGTTTTGCTAAATGATGCAACATCATTGTTTTACCCACGCCACTCTCACCTTCGATCAAAATACATTGAGCTTGTGATCCATCAGGAAGCTTACCGATGTCTTCAATATTAACACGTGACTTTTCTTTTGTATCGACCATAAAAAGATCAAAATACTTGTTGACTGTTGAACCCTGTATTAGTGTTGGGTATTTCATTTCTATGTATTTGGACCTGAGCGTTTCTTCATGATTGGCTATCATTTTATGTTTAACTTTAACCTCAGCATGTTCCACAGAGGAAACTGTACATTGTAAAGGACTACTTGAGGTCTGTACAGGTACCACAGGGAACGGGGTGGATGGATGAGGAATGTGTATTGGTTGTGCAAAATTTTGTGTATTCCAAACAATAGGGTTGCTATGAAAATGTGAATCATAAACATTTGGATTGGGATGTGTAAAATGTTGTGGTACATGCATCGGGTGGAATACTTGAGTACTGGGAAAGGGTATCTGGTAACTTGTAGAATGTATAACAGTGGGCAATGATGGATTAGCAGTTGTTGTATATATTGGCCTATATGGTGTTGTCACCATTTGGGTAATGGGTATTTCACTGGAAAAAGAAACCAATCCGGGATTAAGCAGATTAGGCATTAAACCGGATGCACCAGAAACCTGTGTATCTACGACAGGTGGATGTTGGACATATACATGAGGTTGAATTCCCAAGTTATCTTGAAGTGCTATATTACTTGTAGGAGGTGTATCTATACCTTTTGACTGTCCTTGATTTGTGGATACCATAGCACTAGGTATATCTTGAGTACAACCTTTTGTTAGTAATTTTTGTTCTGCACAGAAGAATTTATGAATAGTTCAACAATGATAATTAATATTGTAATAATTATATTTACCATATTTAGTCTTAAGGCGTGTCATTAAAGACTCGTGTACTGGTTCGGTAGCTAGTATCATCAAAAAGTCATTAAATTTCTCACCATCTGACTCTATAATATCGATACTTTCAAGCAATGCTTGACTCAGATTCTCAGTGGGTGAATTCGGTTTCAGAACTTTGTTTAGAATTGGTCGTGACAGCAATCTCTTCTCAAACAAATTATCAGCGAGCCATGTTGAGCGCTCCATCATTTCTCTAAACGTAGTGAAATTTTCCTGTATAACATTTGCAGCTATTTCTCCGTGAACAGGAGATCGTAAATGGTTTTGTTGCATTGTTCTTGTACCTTCTGACTAGTCTGGTCTGGACAGGTGGGTGGGGTAGACACTATATATGCGCATGCGCATTACAAGTAGCGAAATCCCTACTCCTCCATCTGATTTACACGTAGCTCATGAAATTTCAACTGTGAAAGAAGAACTTAGAATACTTCATAAAAAAATAGAGCAGCTCTCTCCAAATTATCAACTCGGTATTAGTGATGTACCTCCTGCTCAAAATCTCCAAAGGAATGAAACCTCCCTCAAGATAACTGCGTGGAACTGTCGTGGTCTTTCTAGTGCTGTTTCCTATATTACACATCTAATGGAAACTGGTTCAGATATTATAGCTCTGTCCGAGCATTGGTTATGGCCATACAACATTAACAACTTATCTACCATACATCCCAGCTATGAAGGTTTTGGTTCGTGTGATAAAAGATTAGACGAACATTGTACCTTATCCCGTGGCTGTGGTGGTATTAGCCTTTTATGGAAAAAATCTCTCAATGTTACACCTTTAACACAAGTTGTTTCTGACCGTTTTTGTGCTATTCAAATCTATCTGAATAACTCAGAATCTCTGATAGTGATTGCGGTCTACTTGCCTTGTTCAAATTACTCCAGTGATGAATATCGGAGCTATTTTCAAGATCTACAGAGTGCTGTCAGTGCCTATGAATCCTATGGCCCTGTGATAATTACTGGTGATTTCAATGTTAACCTTGCTGATATAAATCATCATTGTGATCGAAAACAACTCGTTATGGATTTTATTGATGCCCATTCACTTTATATAGTCTCTCAAAGCTCTCTGTGTGGTGGTCCAAATTACACTTATTTCTCCACCTCGTGTTGTTCTACATTGGATTACGTCATTGCTAATTCGTCTACGGCAAACAAATTTCTGAGCTGCCTTATTCACCCGTTATATCCCCTAAATCTATCAGATCATTTGCCCGTCTCGGTTTTATTAAATGTTACTTGTGAATCGACTAATTCTACTGAAAACCATTTACATAGGATTAATTGGACTCAAGCTGTTGAATTGGATTCGATAACCCTGTATTCGGAGGCTGTGTCACTTGTCACCAAACCTTTGATTGGCATAGCTGGTCAATCTATCAGTGAGTTAAATAATGAGATTGTGTATGTTAGTAATGTCATGAAATCTGCTGCCCTAAACTATCTTCCTCTTGTTAAAAATAAGAAGAAATTGAAACCTAGATTTGATAGCCCTGAGTTGAAACATTTGTGTGATGTTAGTAAAAGTGCATGGAAGTGTTGGAATGCAGGTTGTAGACCAATATCGGGCCCTCTATATGAGGTTAAGAAAAATGCAAATAAAAAAGTACGTAGTTGTGTTATGAACTGTTATGCTATTTTAGAGCGTCAGAATATTCGGTGAAGAGACAGGATGTTTAGAAATGGTGATAGATCTCGTTTTAAATTATTCAGTAAGCAGAAATCAACCTGTAAAAAGCTTTTCGTAGAAAACGAGACAATTACTGACCAGACTGAAATTGTTGAAGAGTTTCGGAAATACTTCTCTACTCTTGCATCCTCTTGTATTGATCCTCAGTTGAGTTCTTCTGAAATTGAAGCATATCACAGTTCATCTTACCATAATGATGATGAAATTCTTAAAAATGAAATTAGTGTTAAGGAAGTCACTGCAGCGATTATAAAGTTAAAAATGGGTAAATCAGCTGGTCCAGATGGTTTGTCATTAGAGCACTTTCGGTATGGTGGTCCTTTCCTAACTTTATGGATCACTAAACTTCTAAATAGAATTATTGTACTCGAGGAAATTCCCTCCTGCATGAAAGAAGGGATCATTACTCCCATCTATAAAAAAACAAGGAAAAGATCCTTTACTGGTTAATAGTTATAGAGGAATTACTGTGTCATCTGTTTTCTCGAAATTATTCGAAGTTATCATTCTAAATCGTTTGTCTGGTACTTTGGAAGATCTCCAACTACCCGATGTCCTACAAACTGCCTATCAGAAAGGATTGTCTTGTTCTGATGCTGTCTTTGCTACTCAAGAGGCTTTGCTTATTCATTTACGTGAAAATGGTCACCCGTACTTATGTCTCTTTGATCTGGAAAAGGCGTTCGATTCCATCGAGTTATCAGTCCTTTTAAGAAATCTATTTAATATTGGTATAAATGGTAAATGTTGGCGTATTATTGAAAGCTGGTACACTGCAGCATATAGTAGGATTCGTGTGGATGGTGCAATATCCAACCCTTACCTTATTTCCAGAGGTGTTAAACAAGGATCTGTATTGTCCCCAATATTATTCTTAATTGTCATTGACCCACTGCTTAAAACCTTGAGAGATAATAATGCTGGATTATCTGTATATGGTATGTATATTGGTGGTGCTGCCCATGCTGATGATCTTCACACTGCTACTGCCACTAAGAATTCTATTATTCAACAGGTCGACATCATTGAAGAATTCACTTCAGCCAATCACTTAAAGCTCAATTCATCCAAAACTGAAATAATTAAAATTTCTCGTAATTTCCCAGATCCAGAACCTATTCAAGTATCGAATTGGGACGTGACAACCGTAGCAAGTGCTAAATGTTTAGGCGTCTGGTGGCAGTTTAATCTATCTGCTTTGAGAGCCGTTCAAGAAAATATCAGTAAAGCTAGAAGAGCCTTTTTTGCACTTGGCGAAATTGGTGCATTTCAGGGTAGTTTAAACCCGTTATCTGCCAGTAGTATTTATGAATCTTGTGTTATTTCCATCTTGTTATATGGCTGTGAAACATGGCTATTGGATTCATCTTGTATTCTTTTACTTGATCAATTTCAGTACGAAATCGGCCGTCGCATACTAAAATTACCAAAGCATTTTTCTGGTCATGTTGTCAGAATTTGTTTATGTTGGCCTTCTATGTCATCTCGAATATTAGCTCGTAAATTGAGTTTTCTCGCCAAATTATTGCAATCTGAGAAGAGTACATTAAGCTCACAAATGTTCACCTCGGTAGCTATTATTGATGCCTATGATGTTTCAATTATCCAACATTGGTTCTAGTGTTCTAAAGTTATGTTTGGAATGTCCAGAGGATGCTATTTCAATTGTTCGCTCTGAGAAATCTAACATATTTGATAGAGATATTGTTAACCTTATCACCTCTTCACTTACCCACCCATCCGCTCACTTAGTGGCTTCAGTTGCACAAAGTGTTTCCTGGTATCGTTTATGGGATTTGGCTTTGGATAGAGGAGTGCGAGGTACCAATCAACTACAACGAATTGTATACCACTTAAGTCGTCCAATTTTTTCGAATTTCTCGTGTCCTTTATGTGATACTACCTTGACTCCGACAACAACATGGCTATCACATCTCTGCAACTCTCACTCAATTACAAATGGCCCCATTCATCTGTCTGTTGAGGAAGTAATTTATGCCCTTAAAAGTGAAAGTGTGGACACTATCTTTAACCTTTATTTTCCTACATAATTCTTAATTATTATCATTAATTTTATTATCATTAGCGTAATTATTATTCTGTTTGTTTAATTTATGTGCTATACTCTGTGAGTCTTGCATTAATAACCTTGAACCTTTGAACCTTTGAACCTCTTAGGAAGACGGCGTCCAAATTCGAGATGAAATCTTTGTAGTCGTTGAGACTGTCTTCTTTCATAGTATCTGTAGATATCATCTCGATACTTGTAGACCAGAATTTTACTATAAATGTGACTGGAATGGTGCTCGAATCATTGTGATATTTCAACAAACAAACAAAATGATTTAGCAATAAAGCATATGGGAGTACAATATACTTTAAACATAGTATTATAAGTAACTATATACTCACATTGTGGAGTACAACGGATGTTATTTGTTATTATAAATACAGATTTGTGTACATAATAAATACTCTCGAATGTACTTATACTAACAAGCAACATCTGTTGTATGTACAGATATTGGAATAGGAATTATAATAATAATATACAGCACTGTAAAAATGAGTGTGTTATTTTAACTCATTTGGTTATACAAATTTCAATTCCTCCTGTCACTATAAATCAATGCTGCTTTATTTTTTTTGCTAGGTAATATTTACAAGAAGTAATTTATTCCTTTTGATATTGATCTATATTGACTAGTATATAAAGTACATTCCATAATATACAATGGTAACCAAAACAGTACAATACAATGTACTTCAAGTATAATTATAGTATGTAAATCCTATAGTAATTACGTACATGTACTAACTCTTAAATACCTGTGGAGTACAACGGAAGTTATTTGTTATTATGAGTACACATTCATGTACATAATTACTCTGGAATGAGCAAGTAACATCTTTTGATTTCACAGATGTTAGAATGGCAATACTAATAGTACACCACAGGTTGTATTTATAATACTATGCTACGAGATAGGTATAATCATTGTATGAATGTGTTTGTTACCATATGCCTTATTATGATATGTATATTATATACAGTCAACTTGATATAGATTAAGATCAAATGAACTGTGAATATTACCTAACAGGAAAAACAAATCAGCATTGTGGAAAATAGAATTGCGTCAACTGATGTTTAAAATAACCTATTACTTTTTACAGTGAAATATACACCACAGATTCTATCTATAATTACTTATTATTACTGTATTTGTATTGTTTTGTATGCATTGTTATGGCATATAATACTTTATATAATTATAGTTAAAATTGCTATAAATATTACTCACAGCAGGAAAACAAATCACCAAATATTCTGCTCATTTAACACAAAATTGAAACCATAACAAGAATAATTTCCTTTTGATGTTTAGTGTTACAGGGAGGAATCCAAATAGGATCCCAGTAATTATGAATATGTTTATGTCTTTTTCGTTCAGTACCAATGTGGATTTGCTTCCTAATGATATGCATGTCTATAATGCATGATGATGTGTTTTGATGATTCTATATATAGAAATTTGAATGTTTCTTGTAGTTCTAACGGCATTGATTATTGTCATGCACATCTGGGTACTATACCACACTAATACATTTTGATGTAGGGGACCCAAATTTACCTCAGGCTTAATCTGCTCTCTCCACTATCTATCATCATAACCCCTCAGATTTAATCAAGCTCTCATTATATCAGTCATGATTGATCTTTGTCAATGGAGGGCTAGTATTGGTCTATGGAACTGTTGTAAATGGCCATGTTGTGTTAGGAAGAGCAGTACACTGAAAGGAGGATGGGTCCCAGGACGATCAAAAGAGAAGAATAAAAAACCAAGAATTTCTCTCATCTTGTTCCTGTCTGTTCTGCTTATTCTAGCAGGTGATGTGGAACTTAATCCTGGACCAGTAACAAGTAAATGTTTCTTAATACAATGCATATTCATTCTTTTTGTAACTTAAAGGTACCTGTGTGATCACAAAAGTGTTACTGAAAGTGCTTGATGATTGCTATGAATCATTGAGTTTTGCTTTACGTTTCTGTCTTGAAGACGTTACTAAAGACATGTTCTCTAAAGGATTGATCTCAGAGTCAACTATGACTACACCAAATTATGATACAGTGATTAGTGAATTCAAAACAGGAATGAAAGAGAAACAAGACACACCTCAGTTGGAGAAACATTGTCAATTGTTCCTGGCTTGCCTTTCTAGTCAAGGTGGACCAGCCGAAGCAGTTGCTGAAGAATTAGCTGAAGAATGGAAGGCAAAAGTACAAAAAGTGTTGAATATCTCACTCTCACTTGATGTTATCATAACAGATCAAGATGAGAAACAAATAGAAAGTGAATTAGTAGAGGCTAATACTGAAAAGACTGAACACATCACAACTGATCAAACAGAACACCTGGAGACTCTCAATATCTGTGACCATTTCAATGAATTATTAAGACAATTCAAACATGAACTCCATGGAAAATTATCAAAGGGAGAAGAAAAGCTTTCAAATATTATAGACTTTGTACAACAAGTTGTATCTACAGAAGATTTGTGTGATGTTAAAGATTTAGATGAAGTGCTGAAGAAACTTGACTCTTACTACAATTTCTTAGATTGTCAAATCATAGTTCTTTTTGCTAAAAGGTTTGCCTCACCTGCTCTTTTACAAAAATTTGAAAACCATTCAAAAGAAGCAAAAACATTACATAGATCCCACACTATCAAGGCGCTTCAAAATTATATCAATATTTGCACTCACCAAACCAATGCCTCTATTAGTCTTCACATTGCCTGGAGTAATGTAATTATTCATAGACTATACATGCTTATTGAACAGTTCTCTGTCGAACATGGAAGCCATTTTGTACTAAAGTATGTTAAGGTAACTGAGTCATCAGTCCATATTGAGTACTTCATGAGTGACTCCTCAATGGAAATTATTACACATGATCAAGAAAAGGCTACTTTCATGCTTTTCATTGGTATTTATGAATTCACTATTAATGGACACACAATTCTACAAGTTAACAAGGAAGAGAACTTCACATTTGAATTAGCTCTTCTAAATGCAGCAAGAACAGGACACAATGAAGCAGTTCAGTTCCTACTTGATTTAACAGATAGCACTGACCATTGCAATGAAGAAGGAACAACAGCCCTCATGTTAGCTAGTGAGGGTGGATATGAGCCAGTTGTAAAGTCATTACTATTAGCTGGAGCTAATGTTAACAGTCAAGATAATAATGTTGGGTGGACAGCACTAATGATAGCAAGCAAGAATAATCATATCACGATAGTCCACACTCTACTTGAAGTTGGTGCTGATCCACATCTGCAGATTTCAAAACTGGGAGCTAATGCTTTAATAATTGCATGCATGAATGGTCATTCTAATGTTGTTGAACTACTGGTCAATGCACAAGCTGATCCTAACAGTCAGGCCAGTGATGGATCCGGGTTGACTGCTCTAATGATAGCCTGCATCAAAGACCATATTAAGGTTGTTGAGCTGTTACTTGATAGAAAAGCTGATCCTAACATTCAAAATACCGATGGAAAAACTGCTTTAAGATTTGCTAACGAAAATGGACATTTTGAAGCTGTTGAGCTATTACTTAAACATCATGCCAACCCGAATATTCAGGACATACATGGATATACTGAACTTCATTGTGCTGTACTTGGTTTGTCAAAATGGAAGGATGAATGTGGCTTCCCATCTACAGAGATGACTGGTACTGTTGAAGATTACATTAAAATAATACAGTTACTAATATGTCAATCTAGTATTGACATTGATGCAGTGAATGATGCATGTGCCACAAGTCTTATGTGTGCTAGTTTTTCTGGCTGTACGGAAGTAGTTAAGCTATTGTTAGAGGCTGGAGCTAATCCAAATATACAGATTAAGACATCTATAACAATGAAGAACACGATGTCTGATTTACCAGGTGACATACTGCTTCAACCACAATGCAAATCACGTCTTTTATTAAATGCTTCTCTATTGAAAGGATGGTCAATGTATGGTTGGACTGCTCTAATGTTTGTCAGCTCGAAAGGTCATTTAGATGTTGTTCTGATATTATTACAAGCTAAGGCTAAACCTGATATACAGAATGAAACTGGGGCTACTGCTTTATTAATAGCAGCAGAGAAAGGATATTCTGATGTTGTGCAAAAACTACTTGAGTGTGGTGCTAATCCAAATCTCAGTGACAGAGATGGCAGGACTTCACTATATTCAGCAGTATATCGTTTATCACTGCAACATATAAGGAAATTTGAAAATAACCCAATAATCTTAATGACATGTGAAATAGTTGATCCCGCAGGTAGTTGTGAAGATTACCTAATAATAATACAATTATTGATAGCTCAGCCAAATGTTGATAATCTAGTGAATTCATGTATTTGTGGATGCACATGTCTCCAAATAGCCAGTATGTATGGTTGCACAGATGCAGTTGAACTATTACTACAGGTTGGTGCTGATCCAAACATACAAACGTATAGTGCTGAAGCAGAAAATGGTCGATCATATTTACCAAGTAACATGTTGCTGCAACCACAAATCAAAACATACCTTTTACTAAATGATTTTCAAGAAATGTCTGGGTTGACTGCTCTAATGTATGCATGTCATAATGGTCACTCTGAAGTTGTCCAGTTGTTATTAAATGCAGAAGCTAAATGTGATCTACAGACTGACTCTGGAGAAACTGCTTTGTATCTAGCAGTGATTGAAGTATATCCTGATATTGTACAACTGCTACTGGAATATGGGTCTGATCCAAATATCGGTAACAGAGATGGTTTAACAGCAATTCATGCAGCAGTTGCATCTATTAGCTTAGCAACTGGGGGAGACATTGTGGGTAACACACTTCCAATACCAAGTTGTGGTACATACGAACATCATTTCAAAATTATGAAGTTGCTAATAGCTCAGCCAAATGTTAAAATCAATGAAACTAATTTTTTTGGATTGACAATTCTTATGGCAGCCAGCAGTATTGAAAATGCACAAACAGTTGAGCTATTACTAGAAGCTGGTGCTGATCCCAACATATCAAGCAAAAAAACAACTATAGACAAAGCTTTCTTAGGAATTTTTAAATCTCTCTTTAGTGAGAGAACTTTATGTGGAAATGAAACAATCAATGGATGGACTGCCTTGACGATAGCTTGTGCATTTGGTCATTTGGAGGTTGTAAAATTGCTATTAAAAGCAGAAGCAAACCCTAACCATCGAAAGGAGGATAAGGGGACTACTGCTTTAATGATTGCAGCAAAGAATGGGTTCTCAGACATTGTACAACAACTGCTTGAATATGGTGCTGATCCAAATATAGAGCAGCATATACCTGTAAATGAAGTTTTCATTACTTCAAGTTTGCCTAAAACTGACACAATTGGATATACTGCCTTGATATATGCCTGCTTACAAATGCATTCAGAGGTTGTGAAATTGTTATTACAAGCTAAAGCAAACCCTAACCATGAAAACGCACTTGCTTTAATGCCAGCAGCAGAGCAAAGACATCCATACATTGTACAACAACTACTTGAGTATGGTGCAGACCCTAATAGCATCAGCAATATAGATGGTTCTACAGCCCTTCATTGTGTTCTATCACCGACAGAAAATCTACACGAAGACGACAAAGAAAAGAAATTGAAAATTATTCAACAACTAATTAAAAAAGGTACCAATATTAACATTCAAAATGAAGATGGAGTGACAGCCCTGATGATGGCCTCTAATGAAGGTCTCTCAGAGGTTGTTGAATTATTACTTCAGAATGGAGCTGACCCTAATATCCATAGCAACAATGGAAGAACTGCCCTCATGCGTGCCTGCAATCATGGCAACTGTAAAGTAGCTAAACATCTACTAAGGTTCAATGCTAATCCACAGTTAGTTGATAATGATGGATTCACAGCCTCAATACATGCTTTGCTTAGTGGTTATAAAGGCCTTGCCTATGAACTTGTTAATGACAGGGATTTCAGTCAAAATGAGCTCAAGTTTTTATTGATAGTGGATCTACAAGAAGGGAACCAAACAGAAACAATTTCAAGGCTGGATGATATCACTGACCTTACCACAGAAAAGAAGGAACTCCTAATTTCTTGTGTTGTGGGGTCTTTAGAAGATGTAGTCGGTAAACTGCATGAATCAGGTCTTCATCCTGATGCTCCTCTATTAGGTGGTCTTACTCTACTCATGATAGCTTCATCCTGTGGACATATTCAACTAGTAGAATATCTCCTAATAATTGAGGCTGATGTCAATCAAAGAGACACATTTTGGAAATATACCCCTTTATTCTATGCTATATTGGGTAATAAATCAAATGAGATAGTGGAGTTACTACTAGAGAATGGTGCAGATATTAATGCTGTAGCTGGCAATCAAACTCCACTAGATGTGGCATATTCCAGTCCAGTGATGAATAGTTTGTTGGTTAAAAATGGAGGTCAAACGTTTTTATGGTTGAAATTCAATATGCAATCACTAATAAAAAAGTCTCCAGTTTTTGCAGATTTTTCGTATCAAATTAAATCGTTAATCCAAGACACAGTAGTGAAAGGAGAACAGACAGAATCCACACACACATAGCTATAATTATATATATAGATAAAATATTATCTGCATAAGAAGTAAACATGTAATACATTTTTGCTATGTACATAATTATAGTATTATAACTATGTTTACTGATGTTAACAGTTGCAACACTGAAAATTAATTAAGGTGGTACTAGGGAGTGGGCGGATGCGACTCCAATCAGTTTCAAAATAAAATATTATATAATATGACTCTAACCTGGTGTAATGGCAACCTTCATATCTTCTAATCACCTTTATAGGGTCCTGGAAGTGATAAAACATATATAAAATGTCCATTTTTGTAATCGCAATAAGTACAAAACGGAGAAAGCCACGCCCACCAATCATGGCATGCACCAAGTACAATGCATTTAGAGAAAACAAATAGAGCCGTTTTCTGGAAATTCATTTTACTTTTATAGTTACAAGAGGCTGAAGAAAGCTGAATTCTGTAGCTTTTCACTGAAACCATAAAATTTACCTTTCTAGACACTACCAAACTCCGATCTTTCTCAGAGAGCAACTCCGATCTTTCTCAGAGAGCAACTACAGTTACCCCGCCATTGTTTCACACCCACCGCCCCCTCCACCACCCGTGGGCCGTGTTTAGCTTTGTTTCTGAAAATAAACTATCAGTGAAAACATTTAGGCCCAATAATTATAAACCCCGGGTGGGTGTGGCTTCCAAAAAATACAGAATGGAACCAGATTGTATGCAGCAAGAAGCTTGCAAGACTAGAAACTGATTGGAGTAGCATCCGCCCACGGAAAAGACTACAACCTTAAAGCACATAATCATGCAGAGGCGTGGCCAGGAATTTGAAAAGGGAGTTTTGTAAGAGTAATGGGCGTAACACCCCGCCACATTTTAAAGATGATGAATCATTTATGAAGTGTGTGGTCAATTAATTAGTCATGCAATGTTAAAATGACTGATCATGATCCAAGGGGTCCAACTCAGGGCTAAAATCTTGTACACTTTAGTTGCTGAAATCCTGAAATCCTGAAATCTTCGTTATTTACAGTAAAGCTCCATTTATTTCCACACAAGTCCATTTAGCTATATCAGGAAATTCTGTTTGAAATCTTCAAATCTCATACGCAAAAACAGCCTGTTTCCAACTCCTCAGACTAGCGCGACTGACCTTAGTCCTAGGTTTTTCTTGTTCTTTTTTCACTTCTACAAACAAACAGAACTTAGTTTTTCAAAAAGAGGTTTCCAGAAACCCCTGGAAACGCCATATACCCTCCCCCCTTTCACTACCCTCAATCATGACCTGAATCATTAAGTAATATTGTTGCATGTCATGAAATTCTGACCAATGAAATTGCAGGAAAGTCAACACCTCCCAGCACTTTAAATCACATAATGGGAATTTGTGCGCTTGGGTGATGTCAAGGCTAATAAAGGTCTCACTTACATAATGTACTTAAGTTCACCTCGATCTTCATTGTCCCACCCTCTTGGCACATTAAAACATGTAGTATAAATTAGCTACACTGTAAAGTATGTAACTAACATTCTTTATGGTTATCAGTGGCATGAGGGTTGGGCACAAGCTAAATGATCATTTATTTGTCTAATATTTATTGTCTACCCAAGTGCACCATAAAGACAGCCACTGAGAGAGTAGATTGCTACGGCAGCTCCTTGGATAGCCATCCTTTTGAAGTTTATTGCTATTGTTATCTATAATAATATAATTTATCATTAGAAGGCTTTATAAATTATAAACAATCAGACTACCTACTACTAATGATCAATTTCGTTATACTGTCTAGTTGATGTACAAATAAGCAGAATAAATGCTTTGATTAAATATTAATGATTTTAGGTTTTTAAATGATTCAAACCTAACATTAGACAGGATATTTGGGTACATTATCATGCAGTCATAGCATCCTGTATGGCTAACTAAATATTTGTAATTTACATCCTTGCAACTGCACTAATAGTAACAAATAAATTATATATGATATTATCTCAGTATATATATAAGATTTATAATAAACATTGTCTGTAATTATTTTCTTGTTAGTAATCATTCTTGTTTCCCAATCACACTGGTGGTGAGGGTTCTGTATTATGACCCCATTCATTAATATTGTTGTTCATTAGTATTATTCTTTTTTATGGCCCGTAGGGCCATCCCTATGATTGCTTTCCCACGGGTTCGATGTATGTTTATATATATAATAAATTATATATATATAATTATATATATATGTTTGTGTCACCTACGCGAGTATGCGTTGTATACGTAGTTAAGGAAGTTACATCTTCCCGGGGGCTCGGTCAATTAATGAGCGTGGCGCGTAAAAGAACCCGCGATCAAGCTCTACACATCAGCAGAAAGAAAGCTGTCTAGCTTACGTAGAAACTGGAACTAATAGCTAGCTATTCTGCCTGAAATATATTCCTAAAGTTCTACAAGGTCCTTTGAAAGGTCAGGAGAGTAGATAATCAAAATAATAACTATAATAAGCTGTTGTCTTTCATGCTTGATAAAGTCAGCCATGATTACTGAATGCTGGACACCACAAAGCAGTCATAGGGATACTTTTATCTTCACTTAAACTTGTAAAGCAATCATAGGGATGTTTTTTTTCTCTATATACACTTGTTCATAAAAAAATGATTTCTACCTTTCAGGAACTATCAAATTTAAAATTGTCATAAAAAAAACTAAAAATTAAACAAGAGTAGAACCAACAGATACATTTTTACAATGCAACTTTAATAGATAAGAGATACAAGCAAAGAACTATCCTAGAGTAGTTTTGAAAGGAAAGGTAAGAAATTACATTCGTGAATCATGAGTTATAATCTGTGATACGATTCTTAGGGTTTAAAATCTGGTTTTGTGATGTATTTGTCAATTACTTCCTGGTATTTCAAATACTCCTGAACTTTACCAGCTGTGGTCTTCAAGTCCATGGATATTAATACATCAAGTATCTTTTCCCATGTTACCGATGAACATTGTGACTCAATCCATATCTTGAGAACCCGTTCTATTCTAACATCGTTCTCTAAACTGATATTATGTTTTAAGGATTCACGTGTATTATCGTCAACATGCAGCTCCCTGGCAAATCCATCCCATTTAGCAGAGTGGGACTTAATCAAATTGAAAACATCTATACAGTCTGGAGACTTCTTAAGTATTTGAATGTCATCTGAAAAAAATATAGACAACTATCATAAATTTACTTTGCAAAAGGAGAACATAACACTAATGTGGTATACATGATAACAGAATGTTATCATGTATACCACATTAGCATATCTACTAAAGAAAGTCAGTGTATGCTTTTTAACTACATGTAGGAATGAAATTCACTCAAGAACGTATGGAATTTTATAATTATAATAATTTCAGTACAATTGATATGATGTGAATAATTAACCTAATGGGACCAGTAACATTGAATCTTTAGCTTAAACTGTTGCAGTTGATCATAGGGGCTAATGCCCACGTTTATGTGTCAAGGTAGAGTATGGTTAAATAAATTGAGTTAGTTCAGTTATAATTTTCCATTTGTGCAACCAATCCAGCTCCATGTGTACTTACCTTATAGGTCTGTTGAGTGATCGAGTCATTGCAAGTCCCATTTTGTGAAGAAATTCATTTACCATCTCTATAGCTGGTAGACACGTAATAGTTAACTGGTTATTTAAACCAAGAATCAATACTACCATTCCCAGTTGGCCTTATTATTATTCATTCCTTAAATGTTATCAATATTTTTAAAAAGATATTATTATCACCAGTTGGTCTAACACAATGTCTCTTGCACAAAATAAAGGCAAGATGTTTTCAATTATAATTTATGTGTCAGTTAAAGAACTATATACATGTACATATAAATCTGCTAACAGTGTCTGAACAAGTTATATAGTTAGCTAAATTTGTTTACACAATAAATTATAGCATTTCAGATTGATGATCTTCATTAGCATGTATATAACATCTTACACTATAATCATTAGGAAAGTTGTAATAAACAAACTTGTAATAACTGTGGTATGAGACAAGCATGGTTAGAGTAAACTTGTGTTATAGAATGGGCATCAGGTAATTTTTACAACATGTAAACTGTTGAAAATGGTTTAGCAGCTGTTATGTAGATACTATGTCATTACAATTACTTAAAGAAAGTCCTAACCACGCAAATAAAGTTTTAGTGTAATGATAGATAGTATTTTCATACAATTTATTTAAAAAATATATTAATACCTTTTGAGAGTAGTGTTTTGGGTTGACTGAAATGACGAGTGTGACATGTTGCAGAAGATTGCATTCCGCTTTCTCCTTTCAGCCTTCGTTCTTATAGGTAAAGCATTAGTGAACAACTACTTTTAATACTGTTTAGCACTTACCATATTCACTCTTAAGAGCCATAGCTAAAGGTGTATGCACTGGTTCATCCAATAATACTAATAGGAAGTCATTAAATGCCTCACCATTAGACTTTACAATATCACAAGTTTCAAGTAATGCACTATTCAGATGTCCATGTGAATTCAGAACCTTCTTGAAACGTGCTTTTGATAACAATTTCTTTGTGAACAGACTCTCAGCTAGCCATGTTGGATCCATATCTGTAAATCTTGTGAAATTTTCTCGCATGACTTCAGCAGCTATTAGACCATCAACAGGAGATTGTATTAGTTTTGGGTGTCCAGAGTATATTGTTTCCTGAAGCCGTTCATCATGATTTTGCACTGCTGGAATTTCATTGATCATTGTGACTATACATTAAGTTTCACTCTGAGTAAAAGAAATAAATCAGATACTACTATTTCATATAATACACTCAGTACATATACTAGCATAATTGTAAAATGCAAAGCAAAAATGAATAAACCCTATTTATTATGTTTATATTATGAGATCTGTAAAAGTGAAGTTTAGGTACTGTAATTAATTATGCCACATTGACAAGGGCATGGTCTGCCTAATCTAGTGCTAACTACCTCTTATGTTAGCGTTTTTAAAAACCTTAACCTTTCATGACAGAGGTAACAGGCCATGTTTTAGTGAATATGCCCTTTTCGCTGTGGCATATATTAACTATGGAACTTAAACTTCACTTATATGTGAGAGTATCTCTTATAATAATGGTGTTCGCTTTATCACATAAGTATATCCAAAATAAAAGCTGTATATACAAAAAGCAACTTTTAATTTCATGTGGGCCTACACATAAATTTGTCTGTGTAAACCTTTTTGGTGATATCAAACCTCTTTTAATCAAGCATCACAGGGCATGTTTAAAAGTGCCAGAGAGATTATTTCTGACACAAACTTTCGAAATTCAAGTATAATTATACTAAGTATTATTAATTACATGTATTAGTAATTATTATTACTCACCTCATTAAATTTTCCTGGGCTAATTGTAGGTGTGTCAGCCCCTCCCCTCAAAATGTTTTAATTAATTACTTCGTGACACAATTTGTTTTCATAATAGTTATGCATGCATTGACACATTTCAAACACTATACTTATAGCATCTGCCCTACATAATATTATAATTGAATTGCATTATTGCCACTTTATTTAAATAAGACCACATCTTTGACTGTTTGGTAATAATTATTAGCTACAAGACTAATTTTCTTTTCTTTCATTTGATTATTATTGGTTCAAGATTATCACTGGAGATACTGTTAGGGTCTTCAATGCATATACACATGATATGTTCTAAAGTACTTTCTCCCATTCTGTTATGAAGTCTCATCTTTAATACTTGAAAGAGTGCTACTAATTGCAGTCATAGTAATGCTTATAAATTAACATCTTGGTAATAGTGGTCATAAGTTTATTATACTAGCTATAATGTATACAGTATAGTTCTACAGACTGTCTAATTTTATTCACAAAAGTTTGGAATTTTACTTGTGCAGTGCTAGCTATACAAACAGGCAGGTCACTCAAGTGGATGATGAATAGGTAGTACACTCCCCAAAAGCTTTATACACTTGTACAATAACATTATCACAGGTGTGAAAGTCAGTATTGTGGATTCTCCCTCATGCACAGCTTTCCACTCATAGCCTTTTGTTAGATGAATTAAAGATGGGTCAATAATTGAGCACACCGATTATGAGTAATTTATACATCAACAGTTTTGGTCTACTTTGCACATCAGCAGGTGGCCTACCTAGGCTACCATGCTTACCACTCTGGCCAGTTTGAATTAATGTACGACAATAATGCTTCATAATGATAGTTTCTCAACTGACATTTAATAGGATGGGAAGACTGGCTAGAAGTAGCTACAGTGTTGTAAAACACCTGATTCAATAACCTTCATAATACATAATAATTATTATAATAAAAAATGTAAGCATAGTTGGTAGGTGAAGAAGGTTTGTCTTTGCTCTCATGGTGAATGAATAAATATATAGCTAGGGAGAACTTAGCTTGAAAATCAATGTGCTTTTGTGGTGTAAACAAATGAACTACGGAATTGAATAAATGATAACTATTAACTATTATAATAAACACTCGTCAGGACAATAGACAAAGCTCAAGAAACAAAGCTTCAAAGAGACAAAAGTTAGTGGTTCAGTGTTTTCTGCTGACATCAGCAAAAACGAAAAAATTTCAAGATGGCGACAGATCAACGAGAATTTACACGGCTGTTTCTCTGCAACAAGATGAGTTCAGAACAAATCCTTTAAATGTCGGCATTATGGATGTATAGTGTCTTCAACCATGTGTCAACAAATTAGTATCATCAGGTATTTGTAAAGATTACGTGGACACACAGACACACACACAAACACAAATCGATTACTATAACCCTCCGCCTATGTTAATTATCTAGCACTGATACAAGCCTCGATGGTGAAGTTCATAACTTATTTAGTGGTACTTCACACCAGAGCTATTGTGTTCTATAAAATTTTGTGAGAATGTGGTAACACACAGACACACACACACAAACACAAATCGATTACTATAACCCTCCGCCTACGTTCTCGGGTTAATTATCTAGCACTGATACAAGCCTTGATGCAATGCTAATGGTGAAGTTCATAACTTTTTTAGTGGTACTTCACACCAGAGCTATTGTGTTCTATAAAATTTTGTGAGAATGTTTGATAACAGGCTGCAGACAGACACGCAGGAACAAATTACCACAACCCTCTGTTTATGAATATAATATAACCATACTGGTTTTGTAATTAATTACAAAATAAAATAATATACAAAATAAAATAATAAATAATAATAATAAAGTAAGGTTTAGTCAAAGGGTGAATCCCACAATGGATTAGATGGCTGACGAGAAAAATATTGTAAAATCATTTTAGCATTATAGCTCCATAATTTGACAGAGAGTTGTTGAATTAAATTCTTGTCAGCCAATTTCAAAGGTAGACCATTGTGTACTATTGTTCTAGCCGCTATTTGAGATAGCATTTTTCTTGCAAATGGTGTCCAAACTCCAAAGGCCTAGTGTTTCAACTGCTAAAGGAACAAATTCTCCACCTGCTTTCTCAACTGTATTGGCATATTTACTGTCCTTACTTTGTTCACCTTGCAAACCCGCTACACCAGCTGAAATTGATGATAAATTGATAATGCCAGGTTGTAGTGAATTGCGAACAGTGAGATCAAAGTAGGTGGGTTTGCCATTGAGAAAATCGGGATGAAATATATCACCAAGTCGATCTTGTGATGCTCCTGATAATCTTTGTTCTCTTCGTACTAAAGGCCCATCTTGATGAAGTGAATGGTAAACAATATCACATAAACTCTCATGCCGACGTATTCGTAATGGGTTATGGCCACATCCCAATAGGTGGTCACCATTATGATCAATGACTGAGCCACAGAAACAAAGTGAAAGTGGACTAGAAGGGAAACAATGAATACCCAACCATATTCTTAAAGCTATCACAAATTCATTTGGGTGGATGGAGAGTCCAAGGGAGGAAATCGGTGGAGCTCTTAGCCAAACACTTGTATCATTGCTACTAGACAGTGTCCTCAATCTAGTTTTCCCATATAAATCAATGTTGGAGAGTAATTCATTGAATAAAGACTGATCGAGTGTAACTTGTATATTGTGCTGAGAATTTAATGAAATATCTTCCCCAAAATCTACTAACAGATCAGACAATGTTGCCTTACTCACTTCTTCTCCATAGAAAAGGAGATGGTCTACATTTTCAATTGAGGAGGAGTTGTCCAAAAGTACATGGGCTAACTGCTTTGATTGATTGACACTGGCAATGAAGGCAGCAGAGCTGGATCTAACTGCTTCCCTAATGCCAAGGCCATCTAACCTAAAGGGCAAGGATACCTGTAACCAAGCATGATAGGGTATAGACGTATGTATAATTTGCAAAAAAGTAGACCGGAGACCAATGTCAAATTTAAGTAGTTGGTCATAAATAACATCCTTGGGAACTGTTCTAAGGAGATGATTTATTTTACAAATACCTAGACAGCTCCTTAGGAGATGAAGCTCAACTCGTGGATCTTCCATTTCCAGGGTCTTAAGTTGGATATCTAGTGCATCATCTACAGTTTTATTTACATTTTGTTGGAAAAATTCTTCAGATCCCCATAGAGGAGAACCTAATAGGCAAACACCCTCCTTGAGTCTGATAACATCTAAGGGAAACTCCGGGAATAAGGCATCTCCAGATGGCCAATATATTTCACATTTATTAATGTTAAGATAGAGACCATACTGGGGACTAATTTCATTAAATTGATGTAACATATTGGAAACCTCTGAGCGTGTGCCAACAATAGCACCATCATCTAGGTACCAAATTTGAGAAATACTAGGGGATTGATCAATGGCGTCAAGACAATCATTCAAAACAAGTGAAAAAAGGAGGGGACCTAAGAGATCTCCCTGTTGTACACCAGTTGATGACAGGATCCTATGGCTTCCAAGTCTAAGTTCTGCAGGCTGGTAATAACAGTATTGCACCCAACCAAATAGTTCTGGAAATTGTGTAGCAATACGTGTAAGAAACCTTTGCCTCTGGCACTCATTGAAGGCATTTCTGAAATCAACTTTAAGAATACACATATTATCAACATCCCGAAAATGATTAATGAGGTATCTTGTGGTGTGAATAGCGGCTTCGACACCACCTTTAATTCCAACTCCTACTTGGTTATATGGTAAAAATGTTTCAGGTAATTTAGAACGTGCAGCATTGCAGCAGAGACGACTAACCAATTGTCTAAGTGTTTCATCCACAGCAATTGGACGGTAGCTATTACTAGCTTTCTTCTGTAAAGCCATAAGGGGTGCTCCACAAAGCCATGGTGCTAATAATGGAGGCGCTTTGCCTGAAAGTAACAGATTCATCCATCTTGTGAGTTCAATCAGACATTCTTGTGCTGCTGGTGAAACACAACCACAAAAAATATCATAAAGATGTTGTGCACGCAATTGTGAGCCGCCTGGACTCGAACTCTTAGGAAAACTTTGCAAGGAAGATAGAACTTGATCACAATCTAGTAATAATGACGATGGAATAGAGGGATTAAAATCCAATGGTTCTGATTGAGGGTGACGATTGGATAGATTGTTCAATGCTGAGAGATCTGCAGATGAAGTAATTGCAGTGGATTTCAATAATTTAATTGCCTTGCCATAATGCCCTTCCCTAGCTTTATAAAGGGCTTTCTTGACATTATTTGAGAATGGAATATCCGTGGATTCTTGGTGGCTACCTTTGGGTTGGTGACTACCTTCAGCGATGACATCATACCATAAGTTAGCAATTTCACCTGCCGACCACTGTTGTAGACGTTTAGTGATGAGTGACGAGACAATAAAACGACGACGTTTCCCACCTTTACGAGGGGAACGTAACGTACTTTTAGCAAAGAGTAAAAGCCGAACACCTCCCCATAAATTATTCTTATTAGCATTTCTCAGTTCTTTGAGAAATAATTCTGCAACCAATGGGCGGCAGCTTCGAGGAATATGAGTCACCGTGGCGGTGCGAGTGACAAGACAGCTGTTAAGTATAGCATGGACACAATCAGCCTCGTAAAGAAGAAATTGTGAAGTCAAATATTGTTTACTAACAGCTTCCAAAGCTATGTCTAGAAGGTTATCAGTGGATGGAGGTAGAGTGAAGGAAGAGATTCAGAGTCTAAAGGATAACAACTCTTTAAGTGAGAGAGATCTTTTTCACACTTAGAAGAATCATCATCACTACTATTAGAGTTATTACTATTGGAGTTACTACTGGAAATAGGCAGTTCATGCATCAATATTGCCGAAGGGTGGCAGAGATGACCACCACAACGTCGACCTGAACCAACGGACCGTCTACAACCACTACGATACCATCGCTTATCATAACAAAACTTGCATTTATTACAGATCAACCTATTATGAGCCTCCAGGAAAGAAGTTTCAGGCCAACAATTGCGAGCAATATGAAAGTTATTGATGTGGCCCCAAATCGAAGTCAAACGAAACGAAATATCACACAATGGACAAATTAGAGTTTCTCTAGAGTTAGAAGATTCCTTAGAGTTAGAATGAATCACAATATCTTCAATAATCTCCAAACAACAACCATCAGAATCAGGATCAGGGTCAAGTGTAATGGTGGCCATTTGTTTATGTTTGTTAATGAAAAGGTAATCATCTATCAAAAACAAATATCATGTAAAAACCAAACTACATACAACAGTACTTACAAAGTACAAACATACAAATTAAGAGATTGTTTTTAATGTTGCACATTGAGTGACTGCATGTGCTATATCTAATTATAATTATTATACATACAATAATAATTATGTATAAGTACGTTTAATCATTTCAGATTCACTGATATATAGAATGTCCTTACAATCATAAAATCAAATTTATATTTGATTAGTATAATCAAATCTATTCCTTCGTTCTCTGAAGCAGCGTCAATCACTTGTTCCATTACAGATTTAGAAATAGCAGTATCAAGAAGAAGAAGAGTTTTACGATCTAATGGAGCAACTGGTGTGGTTTTTATCACATCCGCTATTACTTGAGCTCCTTCATTGCCAACACTGTTTACACCATACAAGCAAAGCGTTTTGATTTCAGCGCACAAAATACTTTTCAGCACTGTCCCGAGTACTGTTGTATGAACGATACATTTTCCAAACACAAGCTCACAGAATCTACAAATTGGTTGAACTAGACAATATCCAATCTTTTCAGCAAATGTTTCTGTAATAGTTGAACCTGTGATGTAAACACATCCAAGAAGTGACATCATTAGATCTGTTTCCGAAAGATTAATAGCATCTTCTATAACTTCAGATGACACATTTTCTATGCGTAGCTCACACAGCCATTTGCATGCTTTAATACTAGTGGATAATGATTTAGATATATCTTGTGTGTTGGTACCACAAATATGAAGTGTTGAAAGACGCTGAAGTTTGGGCAAAGAACGTTTCATTGGCATCCACGATGAGCCAAAGGAGCTTTGAAAATTGATGGCAAGGCTTTTATGATTTGGCATGTATTTGTCCAATTTGAGGCCATCAATATCTACGCTACAATCTAAAGTTCCAGAAAGATTTAGTTTTTTAACTTTCGTAGTATAAGACTTCAATAGCGATGGCTTACGAAGACTGTTGCGCAGTTGACTGCCACCATTGAAATCTATATTAAATAATTTAATAGTAAGCGATACTGATCCATCCACTACAGGAGCTTTATTAATTTTAGAAGACTTAGAACCATCACGAAGCATTTCTAAACAAAGAGGTGTGTGGAAAAGCTTCTCAACATCATAGGTAAGGGTCCATTGCAATTCACAGCTCTGCAGACACCAACCAAATATATACCAATATAAAGGATCAGCTTCAAGTTTTGAATGCCATACAAACTGGCGATTGCATAGTGTACCACAAACATAATTTGCATACCTAGGAGACTTGGTTTCAAACAACTGTAAGCATAGCTCTTCGCGTTTTCTATTACAGATTAAATATATATCATTAGCTCTTCCTAACCCAACTACAAAACGAATGATACTGTGTGGAATGGGAACGGGAAAACCTTTTTCAAGTTTTTCCTTAGTTGAAATTAAGCAAATATACAGAGCTATGAAGTAGTCCTGAATAGATGGATGTATAAATGTACAGATTAATTCCTTACTACAAAATGGCTTAATATGTTTTGTTAAGCCAAAAGACTGCTCAACAGAGACTGGCAATGCACCTTCACTAGTAGCTGAAGATGCAATAGATAGAAATTGATCAATATCATGACCTTGCAAATCACTGTAGCCTTCTATGGCTTTACCAATATGCTTACTAATAATACAAAGAATAAAGAGCTTGTATAGATCAGTCAAGTTGAATAAGCTATCTGGTAGTTGTTTGGCTATACAGAGTTCTATAAGCATTGTACAGTAAAGAGGCTTGTATGTTAGTGCTAATCCAAATCTGTTCTGACCCAACCAATTTGTAAATTCCGATTCCAAATGAAGACCATGTGATAAAAATGCTGTTATATAAGCCTCCTTACCATTATGAGTGAACCCAATAACTTTGAAATATTGCTCTGTATATTTAATTATTAAATCACAAATTGAATCAACCCTCTCAGACTGACAAGTAAAAATAAGAGATGCTTTAGGAAAGAATTGTATATCACGTTGAATATTACTGAGAGGATGTAAGAAATAAGAGATCTTTGCCTTCACCAATTTCACATTTTAAATTGTCACACTCTTGGTCTGAGCATGAGGCATTTAGGTCTAGAAGCTCTACAAATTTATAGTTCGAAACAAGTTCAATCAAAGTATGGAGGAATACCAGTCTGTACGAGTAAACATCTTCCTAGTTGCCCATTGTTTTGCTAAATGATGCAATAGCATTGTTTTACCCATACCACTCTCACCTTCACTCAAAATACATTGAGCTTGTGACCCATCAGGAAGCTTACCGATATCTTCAATATTAACATGTGACCTTTCTTTTGTATCGACCATAAAGAGATCAAAATACTTGTTGACTGTTGAACCCTGTATTAGTGTTGGGTATTTCATTTCTATGTATTTGGACCTAAGCGTTTCTTCATGATTGGCTATCATTTTATGTTTAACTTTAACCTCAGCATGCTCCACAGAGGAAACTGTACATTGTAAAGGACTACTTGGTGTATGTATAGGTACCACAGGGAATGGGGTGGATGGATGAGGCATATGCATCGGCTGCATAAAACCTTGTGTATTCCAAACAACAGGGTTGCCATGAAAATGTGAATCATAAATATTTGGATTAAAATGTGTAAAATGTTGTGGTGCATGCATCTGGTGGAATACTTGAGGATATGCAGTACTGGGAAAGGGTATCTGGTAACTTGTAGAAGATATAACAGTGGGGAATGATGGATTAGCAGTTGTTGTATACATTGGCCTGTATGGTGTTGTCACTATTTGTGTAACGGGTGCTTCATTGGAAAAAGAAACCAATCTGGGATTAAGCAGATTAGGCATTAAACCTGATGCACCAGAAACCTGTGTATCTACGACAGGTGGATGTTGGACATATACATGAGGTTGAATTCCCAAGTTATCTTGCAGTGCTATATTACTTGTAGGTGGTGTATCTATACCTTTTGACTGTCCTTGATTTGTGGATACCATAGCACTAGGTATATATTGAGTGCAACCATTTGTTAGCGATTTTTCAGAACTTTGTTTAGAATTGGTCGTGACAGCAATCTCTTCTCAAACAAATTATCAGCGAGCCATGTTGACCGCTCCATCATTTCTCTAAACGTAGTGAAGTTTTCCTGTATAACTATTTCTCCGATCACAGGAGATCGTAGTAGGTTTTGTTGCATTGTTCTTCTGGTCTGCACAGGTGGGTGACACTATATATGCGCATGCGCATTACAATACTATAACTGAACACAGTCTGCGGATCACGAATCTTAAAATGATGTGATAAGCACATAATAAGTTTACTCCATGTACAATCACTTCTGAACTGTCTTTCATCTAAAAAAGTAAATTCTTCAAAGCACATTTATCAACCAAGTTGTTTGAGAAAGGTATAAGTGATCATTAATTAATTAGGGCTGCACCTATACTAGTCAGTATAGGGATCTGAATAGGTGCCTATATTGAGGATATAGGCAGAGTATCGGTATAAGCAACTGCATTGCCTATACAGCTTAAACAGTTTTTTTTTCAGGCTTTGCAGATTACATTATTGTCAAACTGCACAAGTACAATCTGAAGATGTGTGCAACCAAGGCCACATGTACAATGTACTTTGTGCTGAGCACATGAACAATAGAATAATTAACACTGTGCTATGTGTGAACAGTTGTAAACTGCATAAATACAATTGTATATTTCACACAGATAATATCGGATCGGATCTGCATAATTTTATATGCAATATGGATTATGAAATATAGTTGTATAGGCATATAGGCAAATTACTGTATAGGTACAACACTATAATTAATTAATTATTACTAAAGTCTTATATCTACAATGCTATCAGTTTTACACATAAGCTGATTTATGGCACAAAAGGATCCAGGTTAATTGATATTAAACGTTGTGCAAACCCCACAAAAACATCAAAAGAGAGTTGATGCGTGATGAGCACTTTCCTCTTCATTTACACCATTCCACTATTGATGACTATGTGACTGTTCATGGCGCTGTTATGTCTGATAACAACGAACTGGTAAATGTTGGGGATTTCGTAGCTACTTCCGATTTAGCAGTATGTCCTTTTCGTCATGTTACTCCTTTTCTTCTATCAAGATATAACATTCTTTTAATTTTACGTCAGATTGGTGTTTTGCTGACATGTTACAAAGTTCAACACTCATATGCAGTTTGCCTTCTAAGAGAGCTTCTAAGAGTTTGCATTGTTTTTGATGTTGCCATGCCACAAGTGATGTTGCTTCTTCTGTTTCTAATTTGTTGTAGTGCTAGTTGTGGCATCATTGAAGATGAAGTACATTGTACACTTGAAAGAGAAGTTATCCAATCAACAAATTGTATTTAAGCATGACTTCATCAATAACTTTTAAAATATTTATTCTTTATCACACTCCATTGATAATAAACATTCTGCTATTTTTTTGGATATAATTCATATATAATTATTATAAATAAATTATTATAATTATTGCTCAGTAATTTTATCCTGTAGTTATTTTAATTATTATTGTAAAGTTCTATATAATTATACATATATACATATGTGACCGGCTCTGCGAAAACCAGCCTTATGGATCAAGATTTAAAAATTGATTTTTTTTATCTCACCTGAATAGAGCTAGCTCTAGAATTATATGTTATACATCCCAATCATGTAAAAGACAAAGCTACAGCGAGCGATTAAACCATGATAGTCACAAATACTTTATTTGGAAAAAATCGCAATTAAATTAATTTTTTAACCATTAAAATCAATAGCAATTTATTTAGCAGTGGCTATATAGCGAAGTACAGAGAGGTCTCTAAGACTTGCTAAAGGTATCAGAAGACAGGTAAAACATTTGTGAAGCTTTTTACACAAACTGTTGTTATAATATAATGTAAGAATTGTCTTATAGCTATGATATACTTGCAAAATAAGCTAGCTTATATTCTATTATGTTTTAAGCTTGTTATAAGTGGGCTTATATTAAAGACCATATAAGACACTCCTTATTTGATGCGTATATATAACAAATGAATAATTATTATTGATAAAAGTTATGAATTACCATATTGCACACTGACTGGGATGAAAAAATCAATATAGTTCTTATGGGTTATACAGAGTTTCTTGCCAAGCATCTACAAAACACTCTCCATAATACATATTCTTTCAACAGCATATGATTTTGTCAATCAACAAGAGGTAGCTAACACCTAGAGATGATCAGCAAAAAGGATGAAGAAGATCTGGATCAAAAGATATATAGGGTATCTTTTAGCTCTGAAGACCAGAGGTCAAGGAGACAGAATCTAATATTACGACTGCACAACAAGTCCAGAAGGAGATATCTGACAGAAAAAAACAACTGCAAGTACTTTCTGATGCCAGAAACATTAAGGTGGTACTAGCTGGGAGTGGGCGGATGCGACTCCAATCAGTTTCAAAATAGAATATTATATAATATGGCTCTAACCTGGTGTAATAGCAACCTTCATATCTTCTGATCAGCTTTATATTGTCCAATTGAAGTAATATGGTTAAGGTTGTAGTCTTTTCCGTGGGCGGATGCTACTCCAATCAGTTTCTAGTCTTGCAAGCTTCTTGCTGCATACAATCTGGTTCCATTCTGTATTTTTTGGAAGCCACACCCACCCGGGGGTATAATTATTGGGCCTAAATGTTTTCACTGATTTATTTTCAGAAACAAACTTAAACTTCACTTATATGTGAGAGTGTCTCTTATATAATAATCAATTTCATGATTTAGTCAGATCTATAATCATTATACTAATCATCTATTCACTTTATTCCATTAGTATGACCATGCAAAATAAAACTAAGTGGTATATCTATCCTTTTAGACAGTGATTATACATGCATATGATTGTATATGTATATAATTATTTTATTTATACAGAAGAGAGGTTGAAAACACTGACAGAAAGAATATATCACTGTAAAAATGAATCTGTTATTTTCACATGAAATATGAAGATAATTAACATTAATTTTGTCTGGTTATAATATAGCTAAATATTATAATAAAAAGGAATGTTATGACTACAATCATGATTGTACATTCTGCATGTGGTAGTAAGATGTATATTAATTGGTACATACATTGATGATTGCATGCATGACTAGTTTTTACTAAACTATAATAATTTGATACAAATCATTTATTCTTTAATTTGAATATTATCTCATTTTGAAGTTATCAATAACACCCTCTTTATATGGTAGTAGGGTGTATATTGGTATGTACATTCCTGATTGCATGATTAGTGATAACAACTGTTTTTAATAATTTGATTAAAATCGTTTTTTCTATGAATATTATCTCATTTTGAAGTTATCAATAGCAGCCTCTTTATATTGTATATAGTATGGTGAATTTGGGTATATGCATTTATGACTACAGTCATAATATTCCTTTTTACTATAATAGCTATATTATAGCCACACAAAATGCTAATTATCCTCATAATTCCTGTTTCTAACTGTGTATTGGAAATATAAGCGCAACTGAGGTAACAACTGGTCTGTTAAAATGAAAAATTGATTTTTACACCAGCTAGTGAAAACCTACAGACATCTGATACCAGTCATACTCAAAGATACGAATACAGCAAATGTATACCCGGCACAAACAGAGTCTAAATCTAAAATATTTGCTACATGTAAAAACTCCTAGAAATTTCGAAACTGCATGCAGGATTAATTTCATTTGGAGATTGAAAAACATTGCCATGCACTGTAGCTATAACTTCATTTATAAGCTGTATAACAAATGAACACGGGTATGAACTAGTCTTGTCCCCATCTGGGGATCTGGTCACAACCAAGGCAAGTAACTAGCATAATTAACACTCAAAATATATGCAGTGTAAAATTAAATATATGTAAACTCCATAATTATGTTGTGCCATACCACCAGTCAAACATCTCATCGACATTTTGAAATTTATTAATGTTTGTTGTTCAATAATTATAAACTGCAGGGAAAATCCACATGCAGGGAAGACCAAAACGTTTTCCTTTTTGAAGTGTCACTTGTATTCCTAAAGATCCCCTTATAGAATGAATAGTTTATGTATATAGACGATTAGTAATGAACTATGGAAGCGTACTAGGGCATCATTACGGATGGAATCACCTCGTTAATTCGGGCACTTACAAATAACCCTTTCAGTTTTGTAATTTTACAACATCCTGGCAGAGAGGAAGTGTATCCAACTTAATAGAATACTGAATTTAAACTGCAATTCACGGGATCTTGGATGTACCACACCCCAAATTACTGTAGATTACGAGAGTATACCAATGTGGTGGCGGCATGTCTGTATTCTATTGTCAAAAACGCCCACGCTTTGTTATACCAATGTGGTCGGGCGGTGCTTTGACTCAAGTGTCCACCCTTTGATGTTACTTTGAAGTTAGCTTAGGGTAAAAGGAGGATAGAATAGGATGTTGATGTATGTGTGATGTGGTTTTCTAGCTTCTAGTGAGAGAGAAAGGATGTTGGGAGAATAAGTGAAAAATACCATTCGCTTGCAGACTTGAGTGGATGCTGTGCTTGCAGTAATTGGTAAGCATGGTTGACGTGAGTGTTAGATTGCTCCAGGAGGTCCAGAAAGTTGCAAAGAAGTTGCATTCAGTTGCATCTGTGATGCTGAGCCACACCTCACACATTATATGCTTGATCAAGGTGGGTATGGTTATAATAATGGCTAGTGCTTCATTTAATTAAGCTCACGAAATAATTAGAACATATAATTATGGTACTATACTACATACTATATATAACAGAAAAACCCCACCCCTACGATAGAAGTATAAGGTAATTTGGGGTAACTCCGGACACGCCCAAACTTCGGACAGTTTTTACCTATTTCGTACTCGTTCTCAACAAAGAGCAGCATTACAACTACAATAGTTGTACTGTCACTAGCTACACACATATGCTTGAAAATGAGCATGATAAAATGAGTATCCAATACATCATTTAAATCACAATTACGCGATTCACACTAACGGGTAGTAGCACTACTACTTATTAGTGTGAATCGCATATTTGTGAATAATAATGAGTTGGATACTCATTGTATCATGCTCATTTTCAAGCATATGTGTGTAGCTAGTGATAGTAGAACTATTGTAGTTGTAATGCTGCTCTTTGTTGAGAACGAGTACGAAATAGGTAAAACTGTCCGAAGTTTGGGCGTGTCCGGAGTTACCCACGATTACCTTACTAACTAAATATAGTACCATATATACTCTAATTATATATCGTGAGCTGCATCAACCAAAATAGTTTCGAATATGTGTCTGTTTGCAAAACTAACAGTCTGGCGCGACTGCATGCGCATCAGGAATGTGCACTAATGAGATTATCTGCATAATGTTGGTCGCCAGACTATCTCTATATAAAGCTATCTCAAACCATTGGACTTTAAAGATCTGAGGTACAGTTCAATCATCATGAACAATTCACAAGCTCAAGTGTATTCTAAAACATCGTTGCTGCAAAAGGAAGATGGTGTAAAGCTATTAAAGCAGCTGTGTCCTCGTAAGGGAATGAAGGTACTTGATCTAGGTTGTGGAACTGGATATCTTTCTAACGCGTGGGCAGAACATGTCGGCCCAGAAGGCAAGGTGGTTGCAGTAGATCCTGACGGAGAGAGATTACAACTCGCAGTGGAAACATATGGTACAGTTAGCAATATACATTTTCAGAAAGGAAGCACTGATGAGTTCCCTAAGGACCAGTATGATGTAATATACACTAACTATGTGATGCATTGGGTGAAGGATAAGGAGAAAGCCTTTATGAATGTTTACAAGAACTTAAAACCAGGGGGATCTTTTGGAATACAAGTGACACTTCAAAAGGGAAAACTTTTTGATCAAATGAATGAATTGATGGGTACAGAGACAGCACAACTAATTGATCGCAAGTTGTTATTTGTACCATGTGAAACTTATGAACAAATTGCTTTTCACTGTGGATTTTCACTGCAGTTTAAATATAAAACAACAAAAATCGTTAAATTTCAAAATGTCGACGAGATACTTGAGTGGTGGTATGGCACAACATATGGAGTTTTCAATCCAAAGTTGATTGACCCAGCTACTTTAGAAGAATTCAAGAGACCCTTTGAAGACAACGCTTTGGATGTTGATATTGGAGTAGTTGCAACCTTAATCTTTTTAAAGCCTGCTATTGTATCAGTTTGATGCAATGTAAGACCTTATAATAATAATTATCTCATAAGAGTACATATAGTTATTATTGCACTATATATAATAACTTATTTATTATTACACTGAACATATTTTAAGTGTTAACATTATTTTTCTCAAAGCTGATTTGTTATGAAATAATTACAAGTAGTAGTTTCATTTGAACAAGTCATTCTAGAGCAATGCAAAAATTAAATTACTGATTTATTGGTTAGTACAGAATAACATAAATTTCAATTTAGTTAGTAATACAGGTTATTGTGGTTACATGTATGATGTTATTATGACATTATGTACACCAAGTATAAGAATGCATGTTTGCAGGTTTCCCAACCCTTTTGTTGGCCAGAACTGCCACATACAATCCTTATAAGTGGTTGTTGGTAAATATGAGCAGACAGCAATTTAAATTATACTAATTGGTTGTAATTAGTAGTTATGCATGGCATGCGCATTAGCATGCATGAACAATCAACTAATTACATGTTAAATACTTGCAACTGCAATAACGTAACTGAGTGTTTAGTGATGCCAGGGCCAAGAAATGGAGAGTTGTAAAGCAGGGGGTTTGGGGGGCACCGCCCCCTAGAAGCTGAGGTTGAAATTTTGGCTTGTGGCTTTTTTTCAGAGAGTTCGGTAGTACTCTCTATGTAGGGATGGCACGGAAAAAAATGGCCTCCCATACATTTCAATTGCAAGTGATGAGCTGAAATCTCTGGTAATATACAGAAACAAGTTTTACAACACACATACCTTTTCATAACTAGTGGTTTTATGACTACCAAAACCTTCAAGATCGCCAAAGATCGTCGTTAAGGTGGTACTAGGGAGTGGGCGGATGCGACTCCAATCAGTTTCAAAATAGAATATTATATAATATCACTCTAACCTGGTGTAATGGCAACCTTCATATCTTCTAATCACCTTTATAGGGTCCTGGAATTGATAAAACATATATAAAATGTCCATTTTTGTAATCGCAATAAGTACAAAACGAAGAAAGCCACGCCCACCAATCATGGCGTGCACCAAGTACAATGCATTTAGAGAAAACAAATAGAGCCGTTTTCTGGAAATTCATTTTACTTTTATAGTTACAAGAGGCTGAAGAAAGCTGAATTCTGTAGCTTTTCACTGAAACCATAAAATCTACCTTTCTAGGCACTATCAAACTCTGATCTTTCTCAGAGACCAACTACAGTTACCCGCCATTGTTTCCCACCCACCGCCTCCTCCACCACCCGTGGGGCGTGTTTAGGTTTGTTTCTGAAAATAAACCGCCCCCTCCACCACCCGTGGGGCGTGTTTAGGTACGTTTCTGAAAATAAACTATCAGTGAAAACATTTAGGCCCAATAATTATACCCCAGGGTGGGTGTGGCTTCCAAAAAATACAGAATGGAACCAGATTGTATGCAGCAAGAAGCTTGCAAGACTAGAAACTGATTGGAGTAGCATCCGCCCACGGAAAAGACTACAACCTTAACATAGACAACCGCCAAGTAGCAAAACTGGCAAAATGTTCATATTATTTCCAGACAAATCATTTTTTTGTTTGTTGAACTATCACAATGATTTTATCACCATTCCAATTGCATTCGTTGTAAAATTCTGATGTACAAGTATCGAGATGATATCGTCAAGTACTATGAAAGAAGAGAGTTTCGAGGACTACAGGGACAATATCTCAAATTGGACGCCATTTTTATCACATGGTTTTTTTTAATGCGCATGCGCACTCATGATTTAAGCTGCTCTGTGAAAGTTTATGTTGAACATCGAAGTGCTGGAATCATAATAAAATTTGTGAGGAAATACATTCTTATAATAAAACTTATTAATATTAAAGCCATTGTATAATATAATTATATACTATGATAAACATTGGAATAGTGATTTGTTGACACAGTGACTGACACTACTTGTTGTAGGACTGTTGACAGTTCTGTAAGTAAAATAGAAAATAGACATCATCTGTAGATGAAAAAGAATGATAATCAATTCTTAAATAATTGATATTTACCTTCATTGATGAACAAACTTCAATGCATTTATGATTGAATTCTTTCATATGATATATAACTTACACCAGTATTTCTGCAATCTACAAAAAATATTCAGACCGTTCTGAAAAAAAAAAACAATGGAAACAAGAATAATAAAAAACATTTCCAATAAAATGAAAGAAGATGTAGGTATGTCAAAACCCAAAAAGCATGCGAACAAGGTTGGAAGGTTAACGTAGGACCTAAAATTAAACAAACCACTTCCATATAACCCTACATAAGTACAGCTCTTTGTATTTTGCTTTATAGCAGTGTAAGTACTTATGTAGGGTTATATGGAAGTGGTTTGTTTAATTTTAGGTCCTACGTTAACCTTCCAACCTTGTTCGCATGCTTTGTGGGTTTTGACATCCCTACATCTTCTTTCATTTTATTGGAAATGTTTTTTTATTATTCTTGTATATATATTACACTGGTGGAAAGAGTGGTCAAAAGCGGTGTACAAACACTGATCATGAATTGAGATGACAGAATAAGTGTGTGTATTAAAAATTTATAATAATAATAAAATAATAATAATTTGCATTGCCCGGGCCCCAGCCTGTGTGGGCCCAGGTTCAGTTATACGCCACTGTAAAAAAATTATTTTAACAATTTTGTTTTTGCAGTGAGTGAACTCTTTAACTAAATGATAAGTAAGTTTTATACTCAGTGAGTAGATATAGGTTACACAATACAAGGAGACCACTACATATAGCTACACGTACAGATTTTCAAGATGTCAGATAGTGTTGAAAGTGTGTTAGAGATGGCTGTACGCTCATGTGGGTTGAAAGAACTAAAACCTAAGCAGAGAGAAGCACTCAGTTTCACAAAGCCAAACTGTTCTTTCATGCTCAGACTCAACATGGAACACGTGAGCTCACACCCACCACTTAGCAAACCATCTCCCTACTTGAGCTCTACCTGAAGTACGGTAGAAATCTGAACAAAATATATGATAGCAATCTACCAGAACCTTCCTTCTCATAGAGTAGGTTGGGTCTGGCTACGCTAGACTATGTGAGTGTAACTTACCAGTATAAGAAGCACTATCTAGGCTTCCATCACATAGGGTGGAGCTATAAAATGATCTGCTTGCAGCAATAGTAGGCGATAGCCTTCAAACAAGATGAGTTGTGTTTCCATGTACTATTTTGCTACCAGAAGTCTTTTAAATTTTAAAAGTGTCGAAACGACAATCGTGAGTTGTAAAGTGGAAAGGTTAAAAAATAATAATAATTAAAAAACTGATCCTTGTATATTTTTACGTCTGTTGGTAGCTCAATCAAAGTTCCAATGTTGTTAGTTGTCCAGAAATATTGTTAGAGACACACACAGGGACAGACAGATCACAGTACGACTCCACTTCGCGAGGCGAGTGTATACCCTTCCTAATGATACTAACCAGGAAGATCATGAAGAACCAACTCCAATTTCTGAAGTCTGGAGGTTGACCATTACATGGATTTTGTATAACATATGGAACACTTTTCACAAAGAGGGAATAATTGTAATGATTTACATTGTGCATTGTACTGTATCTGTACGTGTGTCACACCACGTTGCATTGGTTATATAGTATCACTTTGAACGAGACATATGATAGCAATCCACTAGACCCTTCCTTCTCAAAGAGTATGTTGGGTCTGGCTACACAAGATTATTACACATAGTGCCACACACACACACACACACACATATATATATATATATGATATTATCTCAGTATAACAATTATAAAAATTATTATTACAGTCAAGTATTGTCTGTAATTATTTTCTTGTCAGTAATCATTCTTGTTTCCCAATCACACTTGTGGTGAGGGTTCTGTCCTATGAGTGCATTCATTAATATTATTGACTTCATTGTTCACTATTATTAATTTTTTTTCATGAAAAATAATTTCTATATTTCTGGAACTATCAAATTTAAATAAAACTAAAAATCAAACAAGAGTAGAACCAATAGATAGATTTTTTTATGCAACTAAAAATAAATAAAGAGATACAAGCAAAGAACTATCCATAGAGTAGTTTTGAAAGGAAAGATAAGAAATTGCATTTGTGATCCGTGAGTTATAATCTGTGATGCGATTCGTAGAGTTTAAAATCTGGTTTTGTAACGTATTTGTCAACTGCTTCCTGGTAATTCAAATACTCCTGAACTTCACCAGCTGTGGTCTTCAAGTCCATGGATATTAATACATCAAGTATCTTTTCCCATGTTACCGATGAACATTGTGACTCAATCCACATCTTGAGAACCCATTCTAATCTACCGTCGTTCTCTAAACTGATATCATGTTTTAAGGATTCACGTGTATTATAATCAACATTCAGCTCCCTGGCAAATCCATCCTATTTAGCAGAGTGGCACTTGATTAAATGAAAAACATCTGTACAGTCTGGAGACTTCTTAACTATTTGTATGTTATCTGCAAAAATTATAGACAACTACAATTAATAATGATAAAGTAACTTAACACTTACAGAATACATACTTGCAATAACATTAAACCCACTAGCATATCTACTAAAGAAAGTGAGTGGACACTAGGAATGAAATTCACTCAAGAACGTAGAGAATTTCATAGTTATAATAATCTCAGTACAATTAAAATGCTATGAATAATTAACCTGATGGACTGGTAATATTGAATCTTCAGCTAAACTGTGGCAGTTGATCATAGGGTCTAGGGGCAATGTTTCTGTGTCAAGGTAGAGTATGGTTAAATAAGTTGAGTTAGTTCTGAGTCATTGCAAGTCCCTTTTTGTGAAGAAATTCATTTACCATCTCTATAGTTGGTAGACACGTAATTGTTAACTGCATGGTTATTTAAGCAAAGATTCAATAAAACTGTTCTCGGTTGGCCATATTATTATTCATTCCTTAGCTGTTATCAATATTTTAAAAAAGATATTATTAATTATCACATATTATGAGTTGGTATGAAACAATGTCTCTTGCACAAAATGAAAGCAAAATGTTATGAATTATAATTTATGCGTGTGGTTTCAGCTGCGGAATTATGTACATGTACATAAAAATCTGCTAACAGTGTCTGAACAAGTCGTATAGTTAGCTAAATTTGTTAACATAATAAATTATAGTAAGTCAGATTGATGATCTTCATTAGCATGTGTAATGTTTAGTTTATCCTTAATGTGTTATGTTATTGTAGTTATAATAATTAATGATGTCATGATTATGTAACAATAAGAACACGTTAGAGAACACATGTTAGAGAAGAACTAACTCTGCTAACATCCTTTATACTACTAGACTACACAACATTATAGCATGTATATCACATCTTACACTATAATCATTAGGAAAGTTGTAATAAACAATCATGTAATAAGTTACATGACTGTGGTATGAGACAAGCATGGTTAGAGCTCACTTGTCTTATAGATTGGGCATCAGGTAATTTTTAGAACATGCAAATTAATGTTGAAAATGGTTTAACAGCTGTTATGTAGAAGGCTTAGATACTATGTCATTACGATAACTTAAAGAAAGTCCTCACAATGCAAATAAAGTTTTAGTGTAATGGTAGATAGTATTTTCATACAATTTATAAAATAAAACATTGATACCTTTTGAGAGTAGTGTTTCGGGTTGACTGAAATGATGATTTGCAGAAGATTGCATTCTGCTTTTTCTATCTGACAACGATCCTTTCAACCTTCGTTCTTATAGGTAAAGCATTAGTGAACAACTACTTTTAATATTGTTTAGCACTTACCATATTCACTCTCAAGAGCCATAGCTAAAGGTGTATGCACTGGTTCATCCAATAATACTAATAGGAAGTCATTAAATGCCTCACCATTAGACTTTACAATATCACAAGTTTCAAGTAATGCACTATTCAGATGTCCAGGTGAATTCAGAACCTTCTTGAAACATGCTTTTGATAACAATTTCTTTGTGAACAGACTCTCTGCTAGCCATGTGGGATCCATATCTGTAAATTTTGTGAAATTTTCTCGCATGACTTCCGCAGCTATTAGACCATCCACAGGAGATTGTAATAGTTTTGGGTGTCCAGAGTGTATTGTTTCCTGAAGCCGTTCATCATGATTTTGCACTGCTGGAATTTCATTGATCATCGTGACTATACATTAAGTTTCACTCCGAGTAAAAGAATTGAATCAGATACTACTATTTCATATAATACTCTCAGTACATATACTAGCATAATTTTAAAATGCAAAACAAAAATGAACAAACCCTATTTATTATGTTTATATTATAAGATCTGTAAAAGTGAAGTTTAGGTTCTGTAATTAATTATGCCACATTGACAAGGGCATGGTCTGCCTAATCTAGTGCTAACTACCTCTTATGTTAGCGTTTTTAAAAACCTTAACCTTTCATGACAGAGGTAACAGGACATGTTTTAGTGAATATGCCCTTTTCGCTGTGGCATATATTAACTACGGAACTTAAACTTCACTTATATGTGAAAGTATCTCTTATAATAATGGTGTTCGCTTTATCACATAGGTATGTCTAAAATAAAAGCTGTATATACAAAAAGCAACTTTTAATTTTATGTGGGGCAGCTGAAGATAGCTACACATAAATTTGTCTGTGTAAACCTTTTTGGTGATACCAAACTAGTCTCGCGAGCCAGACCCATACCATGAGAAAGGGTCTGGTCGCATGCTATACATCAGTTTGTTCCAGGCGCATGAAAAGCTGCGCCCCAATCAGATTGCAGAACGTCATGATACATAATGTTTATACACCCATTCATGACGTCACATTTAGAAAAATGGAGCTGGAAGCAGTGATTGATAAAGTAACATTGGATATGGGCTATGAGTCATTGAAAGCAAAACAGAAGGAAGCCATTATGCTTTTTTTTTACAAAAGAAAGACGTATTTGTTATATTACCAACAGGATTTGGAAAAGGTGTGTCTATTACATCATAATGTTGTTATACGGCTTCCCGGAACAAACCGATGTATAGCATGCAACCAGACCCTTTCTCATGGTATGGGTCTGGCTCGAGAGACTAATACCAAACCTCTTTTAATCAAGCATCACAGGGCATGTTTAAAGTGCCAGAGAGATTATTTCTGACACAAACTTTCGAAACTCAAGTATAATTATACTAAGTATTATTAATTACATGTATTAGTAATTATTATTACTCACCTCATTAAATTTTCCTGGGCTAATTGTAGGTGTATCAGCCCCTCCCCTCAAAATGTTTTAATTAATTACTTCAAAGTGATGGGAAATGACACAATTTTTTTTCATAAAATATAATAGTTATGCATGCATGATGCATTGGCACATTTCAAACACTATACTTATAGCATCTGCCCTACATATAATTGAATTGCATTATTGCCACTTTATTTCACATCTTTGACTGTTCGGCAATAATTATTAGGTACAAGACTAATTTTTTTTTCTTTCACTTGATTATTATCGGTTCAAGATTATCACTGGAGATACTGTTAGGGTCTTCAATGCATATACACATGCATATGGTATGTTCTAAAGTGCTTTCTCCCATTCTGTTTCGAAGTCTCATCTTTAACAGCATCATGCTGCTGAAAGAGTGCTCCACAACTACTAATCGCAGTCATATTAATAACATTTTGGTAATAGTCATCATAAGTTTATAATACTAGCTATAATGTATACAATAGACTATTCACACTCTTATTCACAGAAGCTTCCATATAGCTAACTTGTGCAGTGCTATAGAAACAGGCAGGTCGCCCATAAGCTGTATACACTTGTACAATAACATTATCACAGGTGGGAAACGTTAGTATATATTGCATTGCAGTTGAATGCTCCTTCATGGCTTTTTCGCTCATAGCCTTCTGTTAGATGATGGGTCAATAATTGACGACACAGACATTGAATAATTTATACATGGTTTACTTTGCACATCAGCAGTTGACCTACCATGCTTACCACTCTAGCTATGCCGCTGGATTAAAATTGAAATTAATGTATACGACAATAATTGTTATACAACATAATTATAGCTTCTCAACTGACATTTAATAAGATGGGAAGACTGGCTGGATATAGGGTGTTGTGAAACACCTATTTCAATTAACCTTCATAACAAGTATAATAATAAAAATGTTTAAAACCTATAAGCATTTTGAGTTGGTAGGTGAAGAAGGTTTGTCTTTGCAATCATGGTGAATGAATAAATATATAGGGAAAACTATTATATATAATTATCTAGCACTGATACAAGCCTGGATGCAGAGGGATGTCCAATGGTGCCACTGACAGTCAACAGTCAACTATGGCAACCAAAGTAACTCTATATTTATCCCAGGATAGTATAGGGATAGTAGCTACCTTTGCAGTCTGTCGGGACACCAGTATAACACTGGATATTCCAGGATGCTACAGTGTATAACAGCTACTCACCCTCTCTGTTTGAGTATCCCGGGACACCAGTGTAACACTGGATATCCCAGGATGTTACAGTGTATAATGGCTACTCATCCTCTCTGTCTGAGTATCACGGGACACCAGTGTAACACTGAATATCCCAAGGATGTTACAGTGTATAATAGCTACTCACCCTCTCTGCCTGAGTATCTCGGGACACTAGTGTAACACTGAATATCCCAAGGATGTTACTGTGTATAATGGCTACTCACCCTCTCTGCCTGAGTATCCCGGGACACCAGGGTAACTCTGGATATCCCAGGATGTTACAGTGTATAATGGCTACTCACCCTCTCTCTCTGTCTGAGTATCCCAGGACACCTTGTAACACTGGATATCTAGTGTATAATGGTCAGTTACAAGCTAAGACGATGTTTTATTCCAACATTATAAATGTTAATACAGTATTGTTACACATAACGGTGAGATTAAATGTCAAGTATTTTTCCTGTTGCATAGTTCACACAGGTATAACATACAAAATATAAAATTTTCTCTATTCATATGGCGAGTGATTTTGCATATCTGGACAGCCACGAAAAAGTCTGTTCGCATATTTCACTGTTCACCTACATCAATACATATATATATATATATATATATTAATATTTGTGGAAATAGCATGAATAAACAACAACCTTATCCATCTCTATTACTCGATTTGGATCACAGTGTTCTTTGCACCATGGGTCAATGTGACCTTTGAAGTGCATCCTGTCGATTACAAACTTCATTTTTGAAATACGACTCGCTGTCAATGTCAGTTCACTTCTTTTTTGATTACATGCATACTTCATCAAGTGACAGGAGTCATCGTAGCATATGACATCTTAAATTAATATCAATGAAGGCTTGAATTTCAAAATTTTTGAATGACTTAGTCTTACCAAGTTTAGAAGTAGATTCAGAGTTATTGTATAAGAAAGCATGAAGATTGTCATAGACTTGGCTTTTTGACTCTGCTCCAAACAATAGCAAGTTATGGTTCCACAAGGCCATATCCCAGCCAATACTCCTGCATATGCAATACATACAACAACTTGTTTTCTTTTAAAAGACATGTTACGAATTAACAGTAAAATTTTTCCTTACCTGCAGATTTCTTGTTTAATTTCTTTCTCTGTGTTGCACTTTCGATTTGGTGCATAATCATCATTCAACGCAAATGAGCTACATGTATACCAAGAATATTATTTCAACCATATGTCAGAAAACACCTCACTTGCATGTATGTGTGCAGAATGTTAAACAATTGCACATATGTAAACATTTAAAATGGCATTTAATAATAGCAAATCTTATATAAATATTAATAAGCGAATTACTCAACACACCCTTTGGAAGACACTCCAATGTCAGTTTCTATTCTTGGTTCTTGTGAGGTGGTTCTTCAAACCTTGCAACTGAAACTAGGGTATGTATGTTTTGACCAGCAGCTGCTACACACCTGTCCTCGATATCATATAGTAATCCTGCCTCATAGTCTGATACCATTTTCTTTGGAAGTGTAATCGCTGATTCCCAAGTACAATCCTGGGATATCCAAGTAGATCCTGGGATATCCAGTGTTACACTGGTTTCCTGGGATACTCAGACAGAGAGGGTGAGTGGCCATTATACACTGTAGCATCCTGGGATATCCAGTGTTATACACTGGTGTCCCGGGATGTACATGGATAAATAAAGTTAGAGGGATCACCGCAGTGAACTACTGATTGTCTGTGGCACTATTGGACATGTATGTGGATGCAATGGTAATGGTGAAGTTCATAATTTATTTAGTAGTACTTCACACCAGAGCTATTGTGTTCTATAACAATTTTCTAAAAATGTTTGATAACAGGCTGCAGACAGACACACAGGAACAAATTACCACAACCCTCTGTTTATGAATCAAAAGTTAATGAAAAAGATAATCATCTATCAAAAACAAATATCATGTAAAATCCAAACTAGCTACAACAGTAATCAATACTTACAAAGTACAAACATAAAAATTAAGAGATTGTTTTCAATGTTGCACATTGAGTGACTGCATGTGCTATATGTCAATAATAATTACGTATAAGTACGTTTAATCATTTCAGAGTCACTGATATACAGAATGTCTTTACAAGTCATAAAATCAAATTTATATTTGATTGGTATAATCAAATCTATTCCTTCGTTCTCTGATGTAGCGTTAATTACTTGTTTCATTACAGATTTAGAAATAGTACTATCAAAAAGAAAAAGGGTTTTACGATCTAATGGAGCAATTGGTGTGGTTTTTATTACATCTGATATTACTTGAGCTCCTTCATTGCCAACACTGTTTACACCATATAAGCAAAGTGTGTTGATTTCGGAGCACAAAATACTTTTCATCATTGCTCTCAGTACTGTTGTACGAATGATACATTTTCCAAACACAAGATCACGGAATCTACAAATTTGTTGAACTAGACAATATCCAATCTTTTCAGCAAATGTTTCTGTAATAGTTGAACCTATGATGGAAATACAGCCAAGAAGTGACATCATTAGATCTGATTCCGAAAGATTAATAGCATCTTCTATAACTTCAGATGACACATTTTCTATGCATAGTTTACACAGAGATTTGCATGCTTTAATACTAGTGGATAATGATTTAGATATATCCTGTGTGTTGGTACCACAAATATGAAGTGTTGAAAGACGCTGAAGTTTGGGCAAAGAATGTATCATTGGCATCCATGATGAGCCAAAGGAGCTTTGACAACTGATGGTAAGGCTTTCAAGATTTGGCATGTATTTGTCCAATTTGAGGCCATCAATATCTACGCTACAATCTAAAGTTCCAGAAAGGTTTAGTTCTTTAACTTTCGTAGTATAAGACTTCAATAGCGATAACTTACAAAGACTTTCGCGCAGTTGACTACCACCATTGAAATTTATATTGAATAATTTAACAGTAAACGATATTGACCCATCCACTACAGGAGCTTCACTAATTTTAGAAGACCTAGAACCTTCACAAAGCATTTCTAAACAAAGAGGCATGTGGAAAAACTTCTCAACATCGTAGGTAAGAGTCCATTGCAAATCACAGCTCTGCAGACACCAACCAAATATATACCAATATAAAGGATCAGCTTCAAGTTTTAAATCCCATACAAACTGGCGATTGCATAGTGTACCACAAACATAATTTGCATACCTAGGAGACTTGGTTTCAAACAACTGTAAGCATAGCTCTTCACGTTTTCTTCCCATTTGATTACAGATTAAATATATATCGTTAGCTCTTCCTAACCCAACTACAAAACGAATGATACCGTGTGGAATGGGAACAGGAAAACCTTTTTCAAGTTTTTCCTTACCTGAAATTAAGCAAATATACAGAGCTATGAAGTAGTCCTGAATAGATGGATGTATAAATGTGCAGATTAATTTCTTACTACAAAAAGGCTTAATATGTTTTGCTAAACCAAAAGACTGCTCAACAGAGACTGGCAATGCACCTTCACTAGTAGCTGAAGATGCAATAGATAGAAATTTATCAATATCATGACCTTGCAAGTCACTGTAGCCTTCTATGGCTTTACCAATACGCTTACTAATAATACGAAGAATAAAGAACTTGTATAGATCAGTCCAGTTGAATAAACTATCAGGTAGTTGTTTGGCTGTACAGAGTTCTATAAGCATTGTACAGTAAAGAGGCCTGTATGTTAGTGCTAATTCAAATCGGTTCTGATCTGTCCACTTTGTAAATTCCAAATGAAGACCATGTGATAAAGATGCTGTTATATAAGCCTCCTTACCCTTATGGGTGAACCCAATAACTTTCAAATATTGCTCCGTATATTTAATTATTAAATCACAAATGGAATCAACCCTCTCAGACTGACAAGTAAAAATAAGAGATGCTTTAGGAAAGCATTGTATAGCACGTTGGATATCACTGAGAGGATGGTTGTAAGTATCAATGAGAAATAGGAGATCTTTGCCTTCACCAATTTCACATTTTAAAGTTTCACACTCTTGGTCTGAGGCATTTAGGTCTAGAAGCTCTACAAATCCATAGTTTGAAACAGGTTCAATCAAAGTATGGAGGAGTACCAGTCTGTACTGAGTAAACATCGTCCTAGCTGCCCATTGTTTTGCTAAATGATGCAATAGCATTGTTTTACCCACACCACTCTCACCTTCAATCAAAATACATTGAGCTTGTGATCCATCAGGAAGCTTACCGATGTCTTCAATATTAACATGTGACCTTTCTTTTGTATCGACCATAAAGAGATCAAAATACTCATTGACTGTTGACCCCTGTAATAGTGTTGGGTATTTCATTTCTATGTATTTGGACCTAAGTGTTTCTTCATAATTGGCTATCATTTTATGTTTAACTTTAACCTCAGCATGTTCCACAGAGGAAACTGTACATTGTAAAGGACTACTTGAGGTTTGTACAAGTACCACAGGGAATACGGTGGATGGATGAGGCATATGCATCAGTCGCGCAAAATGTTGTGCATCTACGACAGGCAGATGTTGGTCATATACATGAGGTTGAATTCGCAAGTTATCTTGAAGTGTTATGTTACTTGTAGGAGGTGTATCTATACCTTTTGACTGTCCTTCATCTGTGGATACCATAGCACTAGGTATATCTTTAGTAAAACTTGTATCAGAACCCTTTGTAAGATTTTGAATGGTTGGTAATGTTCTTATTGATCGTGATTTTTGTTCTGCATAAAAGAGAATTACGATTAGTTCAATAATGATTATACTTACCATAATCAGTCTTAAGGAATGCTATTAAAGATTCGTATACTGAATCTTTAGCTAGTATCTTCAACAAGTCGTTAAATTTCTCACCATTTGATTTTATAAAATTAGCACTTTCAAGTAATGCTAGACTAAGATTCTCTGGTGAATTCAGTGTCAGAACTTTGTTTAGCGTCGGTTTTGATAGCAACTTCTTCTCAAACAAATTATTAACCAGCCACGTTGCCTCTATCCTTTCTGTAAGCTCAGTGAAATTTTCCTGTATAACATCTGCAGCTATTTCTCCATTCACAGGAGACGATAATAGGTATTTTTGACATCCAGAATACATGGTTCTTAGGTCGATGATGATCAGGTGGCATGCGCACTATCCGAAATTACTAGGGAGGAGAGGGTGGCTCGTTTATTGCCTATCTGGTTGGAGGGGCTAGTTTTGCCAGATTTACTTGTGACCTTTACTGAAAATGTGCATTGATGTAATAAATAAGTTAATATATAAAATACTTGGAACAATTGTACATACAGTATATGAGGTAGTGTTTCTTTGTACAGAGCACACTAATATCTAGTTTGGTTTGAAAGTTAATATCAAGTCTCATAGCTAACTGCTGTTGTTGATCATGATGAGACTTTGAATACGAGAGAACATGTCACTTAGCATTGTATTACTCGAAGCCTAATCAGTTTCTATATACCCCAGTCCTCCTAGGCCTTCTCCTACATAATTGTTACATGTACCTCTTAACATTTAATGCAGAACCTTCACCACTTTAGTATAGTAAAGAGTACATGCAGTGAAGTCAATCTAAAATCTTACCATGATGGTGAGGGATTCAGAAGTTACAATGCATGACAATATTGCACATAATTGATATTGGAGAAGACAGCTGGTCTTTAAAATTAAAACCGAATGTTTCTCAGAAACTGTGTTGAGACTCAAGTTGATATCATTGTTAATTGTTGTCCTTACTGTTATATTTACAATGGATATCAAACATCATGTGTATCTCTACATTTCTGTTATACCCCTATGGGTATCAAATATAAACAACCACTAGAGCACACTATTTTTAACAGTGTATGCTTTATTATGGCATGTGTTAGTTAAGATGAAATGAAAGCATTACTTGTAAATGTTGCCTAGCAGGAAAAACAAATTAGCATCAAGAAAAATAGACATTGATACTCTGTAACCAACTGCAGGTTAAAATAACCTAATACCTTTTGCAGTGTGTAAATATAACTTCCATAGTAATTACGTGTAAGTGTTAACTTCTCATATATCTTCAAATCGGATGTTATTTGTTATTATAAGTACAAATTCATGTACCTAATTACACTAGTTACTCTAGACTTCTCAAGCATGTAACATCCATTGTGTTCACAGATATTAGCATGGGAATGATAATAATACTCCACAGGTTACAATGCTATACTATTATACATTGTATTAATATTACTTTTGTTGCTATGCTTTATTATGACATGTACTTTATATGCTAGTCAAAGATCAAATGAAACTAGTGTGATTACGTGTTTTAATGTAGCACGAGGGTGGGTCAATAAAGGTTGAGTTTACATAATGCATGAGCTGAAGGCGAGTACGTTATGTAAACAAGACCTTTATTGACTGCCTAAGTACTACATTGAAACACTCAATGCACTGTCAAGTGTGTTATAAGTGATTTATTGACGATCTAGTGAACTACCACTGGGTGTTGGAGCAGCTTCATTAGTAGAGGTGAACAAAGTGTGCAGTAAGTGATTTAATGTTCAATCATATGATGCATTATCTGCACTCTGATTGGCCACATATCACATGATCAACAATAAGCAATATTAAATACATTTACTATTTATACTACACTCCGGTGTAGTATAAATTGTATAATGTATTTGTAAGTATTATTATACCACTGATGAAAGTAGTTGCATGAATACTGAAACATTTGGTTGTTCAAAACAATTTATATTTATTGAATACCGAAAACAAATACACAACAAGGAATATTACACTACCCAATCATTCATGACTTTTCAATATGTTACCTAAAGTCTGTACACATTCATGATCACCTCAACTCAAAAGTAGACTGTAATGACTTTATATGTAATACAGTGTATAGTTTAATGTCATAAGGTTAATACATGATTATACTGTAACTTGATAATGAAAAAAAGAACAGGAAGAATAATTATGGTGCAATAAAAGATTGTTGCTCATTCCAAACTAAAGTTATGAACATATTTCTGAGGTCAAAATGAACGTAAATGACATTTTGCAGGGGCAGATGTAGGGTGGGGTTGGGTGGTGGTCCTATGGTGCCTAGGCACTTGTTGATGAATTCATACTTATATGAAGACAGAAGTAAAAAAGTACCCTCGCAAAATGATTCTCGCAAATATTCTTGACACTGATTTACTGATTAATAATGATCATGTGACTATTTTTAATTTAGTCTCGCGAGCCAGACTCCTCCCCTTTTTGAGATCATCTCAAAAAGGGAGGAGTCTGGCTCACGAGACTATTTTTAATTAACAAAGGGTTAACCACACACCTCCTCAAAATTAATTATTTGCGCTGCATGCAGCTATAATCATGGGCACCACTCGTTCTTTCACTCTGAATCTAGCCCTGTTAGGGTACACAACCCTATAAATATTTGTAATCATGACATTCGTTGATAGTACATTGCAATATTTATGCGCATTATTTATTAAAAGTGTAGTACATCACTGTAACAATGAAGGGAATGATAATACAAAACATATGATAAGAAATATCTGAGACTAATACAAAACTAAATATACCACTCTTTCTAAATATACTGACTCATGTTTAGGCTCATTAAGAAATCATGTATAATTATAATACTGTAAATAGTTATACACACTACTATTTTTAATGATGACATTAAGAATGTATGTTATTAGTTACTACATACACCAATCTGCAGCTTTTAGTGGACATACAAGGTATGCTGCACCATAATTCTCTGTCATCACTTGTATAAAGTTCCCGTAATTAATAGGATCACAGCAGAGTTGATACTGTTCATCTGTGAGTTGTGTGTTACAACTCGATGTACAAGAGGGGGACGGTGGCTCTATAGATAAAATGAAATAAATAAAGTTATTATATAGGATATCAACCTGCCTACACTGTAAAAAGTACACTGTAAAAATGAATACGTTATTTTAACCCTCATTTGGTTACATGAGTTTCAATTATGTAACCAAATGAGGGTTAAAATAACATGTTTTGATTTTGATCTACATGTTTATTGACTAGTATATAAGGTATATGCCATAATTAAGAATGGTACGTACATGTGCTGACTTTTCAAATATCTGTGGAGTACATCACATTAGTACAACTTCATGTAATTATCTACTCTGCAATGACATCTGTTGTTTTTGCAGATGTTGGAATTGGAAAACTAATAATATACCACTATAATACTATGCTACGTATATACAGTATATATATAGCTACATTGTATTAATTAACAAAAGCAATACAATATACATGTACTTTAAACATGTATATCTCATAATAATTACATACATGTGCTGGCGTTTCAAATATCTGTGGAGTATATATCACATGTGTGCTATTACAAGTACAAATTCATGTGCATATTTATATTAATTAATTACTCTGGAATGAGGTAGTAACATCACTTGTTTCAAATAATATACCACAGGTTGTACCTACAATACTATGCTATGTATATAGCTACATTGTATTAATATGTTTGTTACCATATGCCTTGTTATATATGACATGTACTTTATATTAGTCAGTATAGGTCAAGATCAAATGAACTGTGCATGACTTGTAAATATTAGTTAGCAGGAAATATAAATCAGCATGGAGGAAAATATAATTGCATTCAAACTCCTGTAACCAACTGAAGGTTAAAATAACCTATTACTTTTTACAGTGTAATAGGTTATTTTAGCCTTCAGTTGGTTACCGGAGTTTCAATGCAGTTATATTTTTTTCTGTGCTGATTTATTTTTCCTGCCATCTACAAGTCATATTTCATTTGATCTATATTGACTAGTACAAAGTACACGTCATAATAAGGTATCCGGTAACAAACACAATATAGCTATAATTTTATGTAGCATATTATTATAGGTACAATGTGTGGTATATTATTACACTATAAAAATGAATGCACTAAAGTGCAGAACCCTCGCTAAAAAGATGCTACTATGAATGTATGCTTCTCAGCATAAACAATCAATAATGAAACAGGGAGTCATGGCGTTCCTCATCAACTCAGATTCATATCTCCTCAGAACTGGTGACAAGACTTCACAGATAGCTACAGAAACACTTGTTACGACGAGGCCCAAGAAACAAAGCATCTAAGATACAAAACTTTCTGGAATCTTCGACAAAATGCGTATGCATGCTCGATCTCCGCCTACGTTTGGATTAACCAATTTAATTAATAGGCGTGACTGAGTAACAATGGTGCAAAAAAGCGAAGTTCGACTTTGCACGACTGTATCTTTTCCATCGAAGAGTTTTCTTGCAAATCGCTTGAATCTCGCAGTAGACCCAGTGTGCTCTTTCCTTTGCAGTGACCAAGAATCTTCAAAAGTAAGCCGTTGCAAAGATTAGTGGGAACACACACACACACACACACACAAACCGATTACTATAACCCTCCGCCTACACGCTCGGGTTAATAAATCATTAAAATAACTATTTTATTGGTTAGTATATTATAATTGCATGGAATATATAATTTAGAGGATGTTGTGGCTACATGTATGCATGTTACTAGTGACATCACGTGCACCAAGTATTAAAAGGTATAAATTATTTGCAGGTTTACAAATCCTTTTGATGGCCAGATACAATTACATAATTATGTAATTTAGCATAATAACTCTTTGACATGAAATATGAGTTAGACAGCACCCTAACATTATAGTGCTCCAACTATTATTGAATTTAATTAGCCTAAAGCATTTGTGATATAAAATGTACATGTATAATTATGTATCCTGCACTGTAAAATGAACTGGTCATTTTAACCCTTATTTGGTTACTGGAGTTTCAATGCTGTATTGGTAATAAATATTATGCTTCTGAGGTATGAATTTCACGACTTTGTACTTATAACTAATAACAGATAACAAATACATTTTTTTAAACATTTGTATATATATATATATATATATAATATTATATATATATATATATATATACAAATGTTTTTAAAAATTTATTTGCTATTTATTAGGTGTTAAAATAACTGATTCATTTATAAGAGTTAAAAAAACTGGTTCATTTTTACAGTGTGCTAATTGTTAAATCCTTTACTGTAAAAAGTAATAGATTATTTTAACCTTCAGTTGGTTACAGAAGTTTCAATGCAATTCTATTTTCCTCCATGCTGATTTGTTTTTCCTGCTAGCTAATATTTACAAGTCATGCACAGTTCATTTGATCTTGATCTATATTGACTAATGTAAAGTACATGTCATAACAAGGCATATGGTAAAATACAATGTAATTATATATGTAGCATAGTATTATATAGGTACAACCTGTGTTATTTGTGAAAACAAAAGATGTTACTACCTCATTCCAGAGTGATATGCAAATGATTTTGTACTTGTAATAGCAAACATGTGATATACTCCACAGATATTTGAAAAGTCAGCACATGTATATACCATTCTTTATTATGGCATGTACCTTATTATATACTAGTGAATATAGATCAAAAGCAAAACATTACCAGCATTGATTTATATAGTCGCAGGAGGAATTTTAACTCATGTGAGAAAATGAGGGTTAAGATAATCCATTCATTTTTATGGCCCGTAGGGCCATCCCTATAATTGGGGTTTAATGTATATATATATATATATATATATATTCTTGTGTCACTTGCGCGACTATGCGTTGTATACGTAGTTAAGGAAGTTGCGTCATTCCCGGGGGCTCGGTCAATTAATGGGCGTGGCGCGTAAAAGAACGCACGCTCCAACGCTACACGACCAGCAGGAAGAAAGCTAAGTAGCTTACGTAAAAACTGGAACTAGTAGCTAGTTATTCTGCCTGAAATATATTCCTAAAGTTCTACAAGGTCCTTTGAAAGGTCAGGAGAGTAGATAATCAAAATAATAACTATAATAAGCTGATGTGTTTTAGGCATTATAAAGTCAGCCATGATTACTGAATGCTGGACACCACAAAACAGTCATAGGGATACTTTTGTCTTCACTTAAATTTGTAAAGCAATCATAGGGATGTTTTTTTTCTCTATATACACTTGTTATAGTTTTGCAACTGTACTAACCACTAAATTAGTTATTATAACTATATTTTGTTTTGCAATGATAGTTTTCCAATTGTAACATCTGCAAAAACTAACAAATGTGACTATATAGCTCATTCTGGAGTAATTAAATACATGTATGTACATGAATTTGTAGCAAACAACATGTCATGTACTCCACAGATATTTGAAAAGTCAGCACATGTATGTAACTAGGGATTTACATGATTAAAGTACATGTACATTCTTTATTATGGCATGTACTTTATATACTAGTCAATATAGATCAAAATCAGAAGAAATAAATTACTATCTTTAAACATTACCTAGAAACAGCATTGATGTATGTAGCCTCAGGAGGAATTAAAACTCATGTAACCAAATGAGGGTTAAAATAACCCATTATGTTTACAGTGTAGTGGATGGAAAAAATGGTCAAGGGTGAAGCCTGGTACAACCTTTCACATAAGCCCATAACATATACTAGGTTGTTAATATTTGATTAAAAGAATGGGGGACTAAACTTCACAAGACGCAGCAGTCATAAACATTTAAGGTTTCAGTTGGTTACAGGAGTTTCAGTGTAATTATACCTTCCTCAACACTGGTTTGTTTTTCCTGTTAGGCAATATTTACAAGTACCAGTTTAAGGACTAGTATATAAAGTACTTGTGATAATAAAGTATATTAAACAAAATAAAGTATTATATAGTATAACCTGTGGTATATTATAATCATAATTTATTATACCCATTCTATCATCTGTGAATCAACAAATGTTACGTTCTTACTTATGTACATAAATTTATACTTACAATAACAAACAATATCCATTGTATCTAAATTAATGCAGGATACCTTATTAATGTAATGTACTTTATATACTAGTTAATGTAGATATATATGTAGTCTCAAGAGCATATTATGAAACTAACATGGGTTAAAATAACCCTTTACAGTGCAGAAGTCTTGCAATGTCAACAATTGTGTTAAGTGAGGTTTTGTGGTACTGCTGCGTCTTGTGAAGTTTAGTCCCCCATTCTTTTAATCAAATATTAACAACCTAGTATATGTTATGGGCTTATGTGAAAGGTTGTACCAGGCTTCACCCTTGACCATTTTTTCCATCCACTACACTGTAAACATGAATGGGTTATTTTAACCCTCATTTGGTTACATGAGTTTTAATTCCTCCTGAGGCTACATACATCAATGCTGCTTCTAGGTAATGTTTAAAGATAGTAATTTATTTCTTCTGATTTTGATCTCATAGGCATAGTGTAATAATGCATCAAAGTAAAGATGAACAAAAGCATATATATATATATATATTATATATATATATATCTCATAATGAGATTCATAGCGCATACATTTCTATGGGGCGTGTAAGTTTATATTTCTCATATAAACCTCAAAATAGGTTGATATTTTAAAATATCAACCTTGTGAAACTTGACGGGGATTTCTTACGGACTCAATGACAATCTCTTGCAGGACAATCCAAGGTATGAATCTCATTCTAAAATATATCAGATATAACATGTTTCATCTGTCTATATGCGTTATATAAACCTGCCAACTCGGATGATATCACCCTCGGGCTACGCCCTCGGGTGTTATCTTACCTCGTGGCAGGTTTATATAACGCATATAGACCTCTGAAACACGTTATATATAACACATATATCACATGTACACAAATTATGTTCTAATTCGCATGGTATAGTTGTGTTTGTATATACTATTCATCTGTTGAATATTATACTAATATTGGATGTAGAAATTGCACCATATAATATTTTACCAGGGAACGATGGTTCTGATCCACTTCCTCTTGAGAATGATACTTCTGATCCACTTCCACCTAATCATGAAATATAGTTAATAATTTTACAGTTTATGACACTTGTTTCTAACCATCACATTCCATTCCTGATCCTGGTTCACCTCGAACCACTCCGTTAACTTGGAATACAAATTTTCCAGGTTCATTCACATTACTATTCTCATCAATATTATATATACTGACAGTAAGTGAGCATTCCACAGTAAGGAAATCTCCTTGATTGCCTGCATTAAGTCCTACTTGTGCTGTTACATCATAATAATCTGTATTTCTAGGATCTATCTCTCCATCCAAATACAAGAATAGTACAAAGGAATGTGTTCCATTTGTTGCTAGAATACATTGGAAGGTGACTGTCTGCATAAATGCAATATATAATTTACTGTCACATTTAACAAGAATAAGAATAACTAATGACAATTATATACATTCACAACATTTTGCTTTAATTTACTTGATTATCATTATTGCAGCAATATCCAACATGATCCCAAGTTGCAATAAACACTTCAGTAGCTGAGAATGTTGTTAGTTCAGGAAAAGCATTTGATACCTCGTCTCTAACTCTCTGAATGATTTCATGGTTTGTAGTCACTCTATACCACACAGCACCATAATAGTAAGTATACAGATCAGACCAGAATGGAGCTATTAGTGGAATACTAATAGGAAAAGGTTCTGGGACATATTCTCCAAACGAATAATTAAATGAAATGTCACCATTGTTGTTTAACTACATTATGAATAATAATAATAATTAATGAAACTGTGTATTTCAACTTTAATAACATGATACATAAACAGCCCAAGATTTTGTTTGCAACCATCAGTTGCACAAACCTTCAAGTATACTCTTATGCACTTACACAATAATAATCTCCAAAGCCTGACTAAGTTATATAATCAAATATAATTATATAATAATATATATATATATATATATATATATAGCATGCTACCATGGCAACCGTTTGATGTGGTTAGGTCTTATATTTTTGTATATAGACCTGTGAATCTTTAATCTATCAGCATACAATATATTGTATATAGTACACTTACAGTTCTTATATAAAACAATATAAAACCTTGGTTTAGTGTCCTCGGATGTGATATAGCCCTCGCAGGCTCGGGCTATATCACATCCTTGGACACTAAACCTCGGGTCTATATTTTTGTATATAAGACCTGTAAGTGTACTATATATATTACATATATATATATATATATATATATACATATATATATTATATAGGCTATTTGAATTATGAAATACTAGTGTGTAGCTGAAACCTTAATAATTATATATATATATATATATAATTATACATAATTTATATATATATATATATATATGTATAGGTTATAACACCCTACAAGTGGTATATCAGATTTCTAATCACCGAGCACGACGGCCGTAGGCCCGAGGGCGAGGTGATTATAATTCTGATATAGCACGAGTAGGCGTGTTATAATTAATATATTTCACGAAAGACAAAACCTTTGTTGATGTCTGATGCTTCTCCTACCTTTTTGTCGGCACTTTGGAGAAGGTAATCGTTGTTTTCTTGTAGTCTGTTTCGACGGCAGGTTTTATATCTGACCACACGATGCTATATCTGACCACATGGTGCTATATCTGATATATAAACCTGTGGTTTACTTTGATGTTTCGCCGTATCGGGATATATGTAATATATATACCATGGCTTCAAGGTATATATGGCGAACATACAACCCGAGCCCCGAGATATGAGCCCGAGGCAAACCCGAGGGCTGATATCGAGGGGCAAGGGTTGTATATTCGCCATATACACCGAGAAGCCATGGTATATATAATATATTCTATAGCTTGATGGATGGATATGTGTCGACAAGTAACGATTGAGGACTTACGTGTCTGTGACGAGTACTCTAACTTTTTTCTTCAACTTGTCAAACTCCAAATGTGACTCAAACGAAAACCTTGTTGTTTGGCTGTGCTATTCTTGTCAAACTCCAAATGTGACTAAAACAAAAACCTTGTTGTTTGGCTGCGCTGTTCTTTCTGTTGTTTCCTTTTTTTCAATTGCGCATGCGTATAGAATTGCTGTTTAATATACACCTGCGGTTGTATATACACCTGTGGTTAGGTGTATATCGTGTATATACAACCTGTCGGTACTTTGATGTTTCCCACAACTATAGTATATATATATATATATATATATATATATATATATATATATATATATATATAATTATATATATAATTATATTTATAAATATATATAATAATATATATACATACAAAGGATCCTGGATGATTAATAATCATTATATATAACATTGTGTGAAACTTACATACAATATTGTATAATTTGTATCATAGAATACAAATCCAGTATTAAGTTGTACTGCTATAGAACCATCATCAGATAAGTTAGATAGAATATCTTCTGTTTCATCACCAAAGGGAAAGAATTGGTCCAGTGGAATGCTGTAGCAACCACTGAGTACTAAAAGAACGGTAAGGATCAACAGATCAACGATCACCATTGCTGTAGGATATATAGCCAAGCGGCCCCGAGAAGGGTCTGTCTTTTACCGGAAATCCGGATATGCGGATATGCAACAAAACATCCAGTCACACAATGAATATCATTATACAAAAGCTATAATGATTTAACTATTCAGCTTCCAGTATATATATATATATATATATATATATATATATAATACAGTGACGTAGGAAGCACTGGAAAATTGGGAGCTGAGTGATGCGCGCGAAAAATTTGTGATTTGTTAATTATTCATGAGGGGTGTGGCTAATTATGACGTATTAATTATCTCAAAAATAATAATTATCTGCGCAATAATTAGAAATTCAGAAGTTTAGCAATTAATTAGTACTGGTTTCACTGCTGTTCTTATCTACAAGACACGATGATAGACTTAATTAAACATTACTGATTGTGTAAAAAGTTGTTGCAGTCTTCGAGAAAGGGGCTCAAAATTGTTTTGGGGGCTGAGCCCCCCTAGCCCCCCCCAGCCCCCCCTGAAAAACGCCTATGTATATATTATATATATATATATATAATTATATACATATTTATATTCCGTTGCTAGGTGGTTACTAAGATAATGGTTCAATAAACTTGGTAATGCATTGTGGTCAGTGCAATATCTGTTAGTTATTGCACTGTGGTTTGATAATAAATGATAAATAATGAAACCATAAACTGGACTCCGTACTACAAATTTTATTTTTATTATTTTATTATCATTATAATTAATTATTATTCTTAAATCAAATTGAATTTATTGTTCTTAAATCAAATTAAATACATAAAGACTTTGACTGTCAATTAGTTTGTGTTCAGAGGATCCCAAAAGTTGATTGTAGGTGATGTATATGTAAAGTTAGCAACTTTTTGTTAACGTCAGCAGGGATATGTAAGCTGTTAGGATCAAAGGAGGGCTCTACATTTCTGATACAATTGAGAGAACAATGATAATGACAAACTGTTTCACTTTTATGCGTAACAAGACAACCTGATGAATCTCTGAACCGCCTCTTCTCGGCTCTAACAATGGTTAAATCAAGTGGGGAGGAGGTACTTTCCCATCAACTGATCTGAGCGAGTTCCTACATCCCTGACACATTCTTATATTACCCTGGATAAATTTAAGGTAAAATGTATTTGGGTTAGTGCTATGAGAAACATGAGCTTGACTGTAAGAACTAGTGAATGGACTTGCAAAAGGAGTAGAATACGGAGTACATTGAGGAGCATACAAGTCTGGAGCATAAGTGGTACAAGGAGACGAATATAAAAGTGGAGAGTAAGGTAGGTATACAGAATTAGTACTGCCTAGAATGTTATTGCATATTACTGTCTGCAGGTAATTGCTGCTACATGGCTCACATGGCATAGATGAACTAACAGTTGTTGCTGTAGCTGTTGATGTACTTATCAAAGCTGTACGAACACAAGTTGTTTCAATATCAGGCATTATTTTTACCTCTCTGTTGTTTAGGCCGCCCTCCTTTCTTTCCCCTCCCACTACTGAGGCCATCCATGGCAACTGTAGCGATATTGGGTACAGAACGAGATAAAATAAACCATAATAAAAATTCTTGTAAATCACCAACTTTAATTTCTGTGCACAAGCTAATGTGTATAAAAGAATTCTTCCATTGTAAACAGTTACTGTCATACATTGGGATAGGAAGATGATAGGGATTAGGGGGGCAAGAGAAATTTTATCATAATTATAATGCAATAAGAACTAGTACATTAGTGATGGCAAAGTACTTAACAAATAACTAATAATGTCCAAAATAATTTGCACATCTCACATTCATTGTTACAAATTGGTTTGCAATATTAATTAATTCAATTGGTCTGTACGGTCCTTGTGTACATGTGCTAATAATACATTGTTGAGTCTTTTCTGGGTCATTGTTGATCTCAAATAAGTCTTGAGCCTTCTCAGTGATGAGAAGGTTCTCTCTGTTGTGGCTGATGTCATTCGCATAGTCAAGTAAATGATCAAAAGCTTGTGCACTTCGGTGAACATTGACTTTCCCAAATCACTACTGTTCATAATTTCGCAGATGGTACTGATTGTAGTTATCTTCTTAACAATCTGGCTGACTGCACTTGCTCGAACAAAGCCTAAATTTGTTAATTTGTTTTTTACTGATAAGTAACTGATGTTGTGATGCACTTGAGTTGGTGCTGTGCTGATCATTACTGTGCAAAGTACCCATTCTGAATATTAGGGGGGCTATAAGCCCCTCTTAGATGAATTTTAAGAGGGGCTCTAGCCCCCTTGCCCCCCTGCTTCCTATCCCTATGCTGTCACATACAAATCTACCAACTCCTTTGTGCTGAACCAAATGAGGAATTTCAGAAGTATAAGAGAGGACCATTCTAGATTTCTCATTATTACCTGGAGCTATAGTAATATGTACATGTAGATACCATTTCATTACAAGACCTCACCATGCAAATAATGTAAAATTAAACATTAAAAATATTTATACCTTTTGAGAGTAGTGTTTTAGGTTGATTGAAGTGATGAGTGTGACATGTTGCAGAAAAATATTCAGAACTACCTGCTTGAAGATTGCATGTTACCTCTGAGTTTGTGGAAACTACCATAGACATTTGATCTTTGCTATCTTGTAAAGCCCTTTTGGATAGTGTCTCAGACTTCTTTTCTACATAATAATTAAGATACACTATATAATTATTATTATGTTTTATAATTGTAATTATAAAACAACTCACCATATTCAGTCTTAAGGAGCAATGCTAAAGCCTCATCTACTGGTTCATCAGCAAGTATCAGCAACACTTCATTAAATCTCTCTCCGTCTTGCTTTATCCTACCATGGGATTTGAGTAATGCACAACTCAGATGCTCAGATGAATTATTGACCTTATAAAACATTGGTTTTGATATTAGATTCTTAGAAAACAAATTAGCTGCTAGCGAATTTGCATCAACTTGTAAAAGTCGAGGAAATGCTTCTTGAATAACTTCAGCAGCTATTCGTCCATCAACAGGAGATTGTACTTGGAATCAATGTTGTGGATGCACAGGATTTGCTATCTTTTTGTATTGAAATTGTTCACATTGATAACGAATCTCTTCCATGCTCCTTTTAAGATCCTAATTAATTATTCCTACGATAATGTACCAACGAACACTGCCTGAGCAAACAAAAGTGAAATAAGTTTTACACTGACATGTACTATAATCATAATCATAGAAAATTATCCTAATTGCCTACAGAATGTTTAAAATAATTATGATTCTTAATTTAATAGTCACAATTAGCGAGCCAGTTCACAACAAATTGACTCATTTCAAGGAATTAAGCATAACATATAAAAAACAACCCATACAAAACTTTATAACAGATGGAAACACTATAATGGTTGAGATCCATGATATTATTCAAGTTAATTAAATTAGTTTTCATTACAGGAGCCCATGAGCTGCGCTTTCATGGGCTCCTGATTATTACTACAGATAATACTAAACAAAGACAATTTACCTGTACTTCGAGAACGTGAATTACACTTGAGCAACCGGTACATGTCTGGATACCCGCCCCTTGGCCTTCCCAAGCGAAGAGGCGGATACAAAGACTAGTACAGTAACGTAGGCTACTAAAAAGCTAGGTGTTGTCTAATGTGAAAGTGCAACAGAGATGAGGTTAGCTAACCTTGAAATAATGATATAACAGGGTATATACATGTTGCATTTCTATGATGGCTGTATTTTTCAGTCCTTATAGAATACAGAAAGTGAAAAGATTAAACTGTGAATACATGTACAAACTAGTTTAGTAAGCCGTTATGAAATCTGGATATGTGAGATTTACAAATGTGAGTATTTTGTATGCAATAATTATATGATTACATGTGCATAGAAGGGGAGATGAGCGCCCTGAGAACATGCTTTCACTTTCAAATTGAGTAAGTAGCTAGTTATCACAATTACTTGGGACCTGCATTCTTAAAAATTTCTTAAACTTACTGATATTCCTTCATAAACATGCTTGTCACGTCCCAATAGTTTTGATAGTATGGTCTGTAGAAACCACATCTTTTCCACTTCTGGAGTATTTTTGTGAAGCAAAAAAAAGTTGCGGTGGTGGGGAAATAGTGCAAGCCACCGTAGAAGGAAAGAAAACTTCGTCTCTGAAAAGGTTTAGGGTATCTCCTGACATGATACAGAGGTCAAGGTCTTTCCTTCTAAGGGACAAAAGTAGGGTTTTTTTAGTATCCTGCCATTCCAAAATTGTACATAGAAATGCACAAGTAGTTTTATGGCTCTTATCTTTTTCTGTTTGATCTCCAAGTTTGGTGAGGTTGTATAAAGTGTTCTGGAGATTTTATATTTGGAAGAAATGGCGAAATTGGCAATTTTGTGTGTGATTTCATCTGCTAGAAGTGACATGAAAGGTTTTGATTGTGAATTTTGTAGTGTAATGAGTGTAATAGATCCACATTAAGTGTTAGAAGGCATTTGGAGAAATTTATATGTCTACTTTAATAATCTATAACACAGCTATAACTATGTATGTTAAACATACTCTCTTTTACCAACAAAAAGTTTGGTTTTCCACACTAACATTTCAAAATGATACTCTAGCCTTCATCATGGCCCTGAATTCAAATGGTTAAGGTTGACTTAAAATACAATTATTGTACACGTGGTATACTGTAAAAGTATGTCTTCCAAACAGTTACTCCAGTTCCCCAATGTGCCCTTCCACTTTCAAAAGTCTAGATCTCTCACTGATTATCATCAAATGATTTTAAATATGACCTCTGTTTAATAAAAGCTAGTCCTGTCCCCAGACTGCCATGCCCTATGGCCAAAGGTCTGGAACACTTGCGTCAAACATCCTTTAGACTCAAATAGGACATTGGTTAATGTACGTCGTTTTTGAGTGGAAAGGATGTTTGGTGTTTTGACCAAGAATTTGAAGCAACTGTTCCAGATCGTCTTTCCCCCATAGAGCGTGACAGTCTGAGGATTAGACTAAATAAATGGTTGATAGAGTTAGTGTACTGGGTTTTTAGCCTTTCAAAATACCAGGTTTGAATTAATTTTATATATAATTAAATATCCAATTTTTATAAACTGATAATTACTTTAGATATGTACTGATACTTTTGGTTCTTAATCTTTTAATGAAGTAAGCATTTATTCAATAACTATAAAAGCAATTAATGATGTTATAACTACAAGAAATGACATTATTAGTACACTTATCACAATATGGGTTACAGCTATGTATCAATACTAATAATGTCTGATAATGACTTATAATTATGATTACCAATTCAATTATTGATGTATCACTGATAAGAGTTTGGCGGACTTTCAGTGTGAGGAGGGAGGAAAGTTTCTATCTTCAAGAAGGTAGATGGGTTAAATATGGTTTCCATAACAAAATATGGTTGGTTAGTTTTGATTGATCTGACTAGAACAAGCCGTCTGAAAGTATAAAGATATCTTTAAACAGTTGATACATTTAAAAGTGTGCCAAAATCTGAGCTATGTGCATTGTATGAATAATGTATTAATACAATAAAAAGTTTACATATTGTACATACATGATGTTTATCAGAGATGTAGAGAGAAAGACACCTGTGGCAAATGGAAAAATGAAAATGAGAGTTGCCTCAGGTGGGATTCGAACCCATGACACTCTGTACTCCAGACAGATGCTCTACCAACTGAGCTACCAAGGCAGCCCAGCTGGCAGGGTCTGAATCTAACATGTACATGTGGTATGTATGTATACCCTTACCGCATCCATTGTGCATACATTTATTTATACAGAATGGCAGACTGTTGTGTTGCAAACACTCACCTTGCCTAGTGAAATTACATCAGTGACTTTCTTAACAGATCTTCTTTGCAGCAAAATAAGTTGGAATCTTCACTCATATTAACAATAAGAGTTATAAAGTAGACAAAAGTAGCTTGCGAACATCCTCGCCCATGCATAAAGCTAAATAAATGAAGATCATTAATGCTATCTGAAATATTTCTTGAGGGTTTTGATGAATAAATCAATTGGTTGATGTAGATCCTCGTGTAGATCCTTATCCTCCTCAATCATTATTTTAACCTTTTTCTACTCTATATTTCAAGCTACCAGAGTACCAGTGGTATTGATTATGATATCAAGTTATGGGAGCCCATGTCAGTCGATAAAAGTAGTTTACAAGATCTGGAGGAGATAGTGAAGAGAAATGAAGTCATGTTACAAGAGAGTAGAAACACTATCACTGTACCATCATCATTTATACTACATGTGTTAGCTTATCTTAATAGAAGAAGTAAGTCTGTGGTATATGTTACATGTATCATCCTTGTCATTGTGTATGACAAATGTCAATTTTAGTGTAATCCTATAATAGTTAGCTATGCTTCATAACACAGTATATATTGCAACTGAAATACCTATACCTATAGTTATACCTGTGTTCAGTCCTTTTTCTAGTATATGTTGACGTGCATCACTACTTTTTAGGACTGCTCTCAGCATCATTTCTGTTGGAAAATGAAACTTACGAGCTAACTGAAATATCTCAAATAAATATGTTATAATAATCGTTTGTAAAATAATGCTATATATAAAGTTTATAACATTGGTCTGTAAAGTATCTGTATCTGCCTATACTACTTCCCTGTACCTATATTTACCTGTATACCGTTGGGTATAGCTTAGGTATCTATCTATACATTTACCTATACCAGTATGTAGGTACATCAATAGTCATAATGTTTATAGCAAGTCATCTGTTAACACAATGTCCCAAAGGTTTTGTATGGCTGCAGGGCCATCCCATATGATTGCTTTCCACGGGTTTAATGTATAAAATATGATTGTCTATATATATTCTTGTGTCACATATGCAACTATGCATTGTATATGTAGTTAAGGAAGTTGTGTCATTCCAGGGAGCTCTGTCAATGAATGGGCATGATGCATAATAGAACTCAGACCAGCACGAAGAAAGCTGGTTGTAGCTAACATAGAAAGTACAACCACAAAGGGATACTTTTTTTTCATACAGTATGTCAATAAATGTCACCATACAGTAACAGTAATTATCTTAGTTCAACTGTCAGTATAGTATAGTAACTACTGTCTCACTACTGTGGTGTTCAATTGACAAGTACAGTATATTGCTGTAAAAACTATTGTTGAACTACTGTAGTATGATAATTAAACTACTGAGTAATTATATATTGTGATTTTTTATTGATATAATAATGCTGTATATCTCAAGTGTGATAACCACTTCTATAATTATTCTGTGGAACATGGAGAAAAGTTTACTGTCCCAATGCATGCTATTTTCGGTTGCATAATAAATTATGGACAATAAAAAAATAAACAAAAATTAGAAGTACAATTTCAAATCATTTTTTTCCAGTGAGAAATCAAGAATCAGATGATAGACAAGACCAAGAGGAAGACAATGAATCACAATAGATATTATATTAATAGTTCATGTACACATAAAAGTATTGTAAGATTATAAGTAATTAAATTATTATAGTAGTTATCATAACATGGTACATCAAAGTGATTATTAGTATTATAGTACAGTAATAACAAAAACAAATTACTGTTTTATAAAAATAGTCAAACTGAGACAGTAAATATCACGCTACGCCAACTCTTCCATAATTAGAGTTCGGAGTATTAGTGATACATCTTCATCTGGCGTAAACTGGACATTTTTACGATAACGGAAATTATATTCGTACTTCAGAGGTAAATTCAATATTATATTGCCATTATGCTTTTGGAGCGATTCTATTACCAATTCTGAATTTTGAGACGGCATTCTTTCAAATGTTAGGATCTTCAGGAAACGACAGGTCTTAATGCTATCAGCTAATGAAACTAACATATCTGGTTGTACTGAAGTGAACTTGCTGGTCTGGGAAGTGCGAATATGAAGTATTGTCAGGTGCTTCAGTTTAGGAAGTGAGATTGTAAATTGTTGCCATACTGAACTGAAAACTTCATGAGATGTAACATCGAGGGTATTTAGAGATGGAAAGTATGTGTCTAAATGGAGACCCTCTGCACTAGACCTTAGTGTTCCCATAATCTTAAGAGTAAGTACATTTTCAATGACTGGGTGCATTTGTGTTAGCCATTTCAGACATTCACTCAATTGAATATCCCCATTAAGAGTGATTTGTGTCAATATGCCTTTACATTTGCTAGATGTAGGATTATGTTTGGTACCATTATATAGCATTTCAAGACAAAGTGCTCTGTTGAAAATATATGGAACATCACATGTTAGTTTGGTTTCTACTCGTATGTTTTGAAGACACCATCCTATTATATACCATTCTAAGGGATCAGCCTCAAGCCTGAATTCTAACGGAAGCGATATATTATCAGTTTTCAAGAGTTCCTTAAAGTTTTCAAGTGATGAAGATGACTGGGTTTCAAAGAGTAACCATTGTATTAATAGAGTACCACATGTGCTTCGTAACTGATCATTGATCCTCCACATCAACTGCACACATTCATGTAAAAAGCTCTCCTTTCGTAATCCAGCTAAAAATATGAACTGAGAGATCTCACAATAGTCATTCCTTTTGGTATCACACTCTAGTGGTTGAAAATAATCACTAATTGATGGATGTATGAATCTACTGCACTTCGAACTATTGTATTTTACTAGCCCAAATGAGGTTTCCTCTGAAATATTATGCTGCATACTAGAACTAGTATCCAGAGTTACCAAATATCAGGTAAACACCAGTGATACATACTGGTAAAAAAAAGTCATAAAATAATTAAGTCAAACCCCTCCCCTAAATAACGGGGCCTGTTCATGATCCTATAACCTTACAACTTCATAGTCCCTTGTAGCCAAATCCAACCTACTACAAAGGAAGGTTCCGGGAACAAGTTGTAGTACCTTTTGTTTAAGCATTGAATGTTTGGTGTAACACTCTTTAACAGACATAAAGGTATAATATCATATTGTGCTACTTTACACATTAAAGAAATGTGTACTCTTTATAACAATGAAATGAGAAAGGCTCAGCCAAAGCAAAGGGATAGTGCAGTGAAACACGAGAGCAATTCAACATGTTTCTTAATGATAATAAATTTCGTCAGTGGTGAATTTCATCAACAAAAGTATGAATCTTATTAAAGGAAAGCCATTGTTTGTACATATTAAAGTACTTGAACAGAGTTAGTCTTTAGTACAGTACTATACGTAGTCCCGTCTGCAGCCACACCCCCTCTAAACACGGGAGAGCTTCTGAAAACAGTGGCCAATATTTTGAGGAAGGATGACGTTTCGTTCTGGAATGCTGGAATACTAATCAGATGTAGATAGCTCAATCAACTGCATATTTGGATGTCACGTGTTTCAAAGATTAAGCTGACTTCAAGTTCTTCTTCCAGGATTTTATCGGTAAATCCTTTAATACTGATTCCTGTGCAAAGCTATTAAAAGGGTAAGAGGAAAGTTTGTTATATATTGTCTACGTGACGTAAACCAAACAAAATGTCTTGTGTCTCTCCAGCTGTCAGTAGTTAGTCGCTGTGATTCGGTTGTTGTCACTAGTGTATGATGTTTTGGAGGCAATGTTAAGAAGTGCAGATATGGAATTGAGTACATGTATTTTTGTTATTGTATAATTGTGTTTTTAAACGTTTAAGATACAATTAATTTATTTGCACACACCCCCGATCACATGACAAAGATGTCATCAAGCCCCAAAATATTGGCCAGATGCTCTCCCAAGTTTAGAGAGGGTGCAGCTTGGTATGAGACTACATGAGTACTACAACTTATCCCACAATCCTTCTAATTTCATAATAGGGTACACAAGACTAACAACTTCCATAATTTATTTAGACTCACCATATTCATTCTTAAGAGACTCCATTAATTTCTCGTGTACTGATTCATCAGCTAGTATTGACAAGAAATGATTAAATTTATGACCATTAGATTTTATAATCTCTGAACTCTCAAGTAATCCTTGAGCCAGATCATTGTCTGGTCTTTGTGAATTCAAAATTTTCTTTAGATTTGGTTTTGATAGTAACTTCTTGGAGTACAAATTGGTTGCTAAAAATGTGGCGTCTATTTGTGTAAGCTTATGTAAGCTTATGTAAATGTCTGTCTATGACATCAGCAGCTATTACACCATTCACACTTTGGAATAGATGTTGATGAAGACAAAATGTAGTTCTTTTACACTCCTCCTCTGATCTTCTATAGTGCTCTGTCGTACACCCCTCTACACTGCTCATGTTGAGACACTTGCTTAAAGTTGCTTTCCGAATCCCGCCCAAAAAAATATGGATTATTGAGGTGTGGTTGAACCTGCCCATCCTTATCCTACATAATTATGTGGCATAATTTAGGGTATGGAAAAAAATCCTGTCGTTTGTGGGAAAACTGATGAAGGGCAAAGTCTGAGACCAAGGGTGTCATAACACATGTGCATGCTAGGCTAGTTAATATTTAAACAATGCCTGGGGTCTAAACTTCACAGGAAGCTGCAGATATGCAGTAGCTAACAGGTTCGTCAAAATTATGTAAAACTTGAAGCAGTTATTATGGGCTCATATGTATATAACCCATGGTACATCAAAAGTAACTAAAGAGATAAAATAATTTTTTAAAACCAAAATTAAAGAGGATGTAGAGATACAGGCTGATCAAAACCGGAAAAGCACAGGAACAAGATGGGATGGTACATAATTAAAACACCACTTCCACATAGCAACCCTACATAAGTATAATAGCTCAGAGTAAAAGTAAAATACAACCGCTATATGTATGTATAGGGTTGTTATGTGAAAGTGGTGTTTTAATTGTGTTGCTCGTACCATCCCAATCTTGTTACTGTGCTTTTTCGGTTTTTATCAGTATCCTTACATCCTCTTTCGTTTAATTTTTTTTTTACTATTCTTGTTTCAATTAATTGTAAAAGTTGTTGATAAATTGTGAAACTACATTATTTCATAGAGTTTGGATGCAGTTCAACAACTGAACAGAGCGGGTCAGTCTTATGTGTTTCAGTACATATTTATAACTATTCTTTCACTTACGGCATAAATGTTGTCTGCAGGACTATGACATCCAGAAGGAGACTGTATCCAACTGAGTTAACTGTACTTCAATAAATTTATAATATTAATTTATTAGTTGTTTTAATTTTAATAATTGTAATGCTGATAAAAGGTGTGATTGCTATAAATAGCGTCCATTCCTCAGCAATTGTTGTTGAGTGGCTGAAAGTATTCGTTTATTGTACCAAGAAACAAAACAGTACAAAAATTGTCAAAGAAATTTAAAATAAAATAAATTTGTATTTGTGCTAAAACTATTTTGATGGCCCCTGAAATGTTTATTATGATGGTCATGGTGTGTTAAAAGCAATACAAAGATCCAACACCTAAGGAATCGTTGATTACACACATGGCAGCTGCTTACCGAATACTACTCGTACACAAACTGGGATACATTCTATTAACAGTAACACTAATACATTAATACATTTATTAATAGTAACACTGATAAATTCTATTAATAGTAACATTAATACATTCTATTAATAGTAACACTACTACATTCTATTAATAGTAACATTAAAAAATAGTAACACTAATACATTCTAGCAAATGAAGTCCACAGAAAAACAGACACTCTATTGCTATCGACGAGTATTCGTATACTGAACTTGTCAGCAATTGAGTCTACCATAGTAAACGCTCTGTTGAGTTCATTTTCAATGAAACTGCACAAGAACTGAACTTTTTTAAATTCATAACCTGACTACTTCTAAGAACACCTTATGATGTCTTTCATCATAGTTCAATGTGTGTACACACAGCGTTTGAGGAGTCAAACGTGGTTAAGGAACTGATCACAATTTGCATTCTTACCAGACAAATAAAACTAGACTGATGATATTCACATGAGTGACTACTTGTATCTACCGTAGTCTGTGATTATTCTTGATATCCACTATATGACTGCAGCCCAACTGACAGTGTATTTGTTTCTACCAGATTGAGAATGAACTATTAAATTTGAAGGAAATTCCGTGACTGATTATGGCACTCTTGTCTTTCCTTACCAGCAGATATATATATATATATATACCCTTCATGTGGAAACACCTAAACTAGTCTATTTATGATTTACCTTCATTCAATAGATATATGCAACCTTCATGGACATAGTCTATTTTGGATAATTCAATGAAGAAGCTGCTCAGAATTAACTCCTGCTACTCTCCATTGATAGAGACAATTATAAGGTATATATATTCCTCTCTGCAAACAGTTTTATAGTAGAATCCCTCCTAACACACTCCTCCACAGCATTCTTACTCCTATCCCATGCAGTATGAATCATTGAACCTCAGAATTGAGGGCACCTCCATTATAAGTACGCACCAAACTACTTGTGCATAATAAAGATATTTACCTGCACTAGTCTCTTTTGATTTCATATTCTTCATTTTAAAGTTACATAGATTTGTACAACCTATATCAAGTATATGATTATAGAAATATTATTATTAAGCTTACTCCATTGATTCTTCCTGGGTACACCATTGTCAGCAGGTATTACAACATTCACAGTTCGGGATGAAAGTTGGATGTGGAAAATATGTAGTTCTTGTATACTCCTCCTTGGACCTTCTATATAATATATATATATATATATATATTATATATATATATATATATATATACGCTCTGTTGTACAATCTCCTAGACTGCTCATGTTCAATCATGGGAACATTCATCTCTATCCAGAATCTTGTTCAGGTCTCACCTATGTAGTTTAATTGTGCATAGAGTCTTGTTCAGCTCTTCCCAGCCACACCTATGTAGTTTAATTGTTGATCCACTTGTATTTCTCTTGAACTCTGATTCTTCACTGTATTGTAGAATAGTGACATGCTATATTAGTAATGAAAAGGATATATATTTGGTAGTTTCTAGGTGAGTATATATAATTATAACAAACCAGAAATTTTTTTAAACCAAATTCATTATTAATATTGCATGTCAACATTCTGTAGTACAGTGAAGAACCAGATATACAAGTGAGAAGTATATCTACTGCACCAGATCGAATGATTTAAACTACGTGGGTGTGGATTGGAAGTCCATATCCCACAAGATTTTATTTCGCTTTCCCGGAACTGCTCAGTGATCAGCTACTACTATGAAGAGTCACAGAAAATCATACCAGGTTAGTGAAATTGTGTATGCTGTTGCTATATTTACTTGGCAAAGATCTCGGCAAAAATAAGTAATGTTATTTCCCACGCAGGTTACGTTATACACCACAGAGTTGCTTTGGCTATACAGGCCCGAGATGTATAAACACATAGCAACTAACACTGAGGTGTATAACTAACTTATAACATGTTGACCAATCCTGATTACTTAAATTTTTATGTGCTACATTAGGCACGATCTTTTAACTATATAATTATATATATATACATAATTGTAAGCTGCTGCATGGGTTTATAATATGCATACTAGTGATTATAGACTTGATATAAAGTAATCTGACAAAAGTAGCATGGTGTAAAAGTCAGTTATACACCTTTGTACGCATGGTTTCATCAAACCTCACTAATCGCGGCAGGAATTTGGTTCACACTTGAAATTCAGTAAATCGTATGTGTATGACTATAGTGTATGAATCTATACATTATTTTAACTGGCAAAAAATATAAAAGGCATTTAAACAGCCAAAAGTCAAAACATACAGTTTAAGGAGAGGATATAATACAAATGGGACTGTAAGTTCATGATGAAAAATGATGAAAAATGTTAACAATGCCTTATAATCATAGGCATATTAAGGTTGTTGAGCTGTTACTTGATAGAAAAGTTGATCCTAACATTCAAAATACAGATGGAAAAACTGCTTTAAGATTCGCTAACGAAAATGGACATTTTGAAGTTGTTGAGCTGTTACTTAAACATCATGCCAATCCTAATATTCAGGACATACATGGATATACTGAACTTCATTGTGCTGTACTTGGTTTGTCAAAATGGAAGGATGAATGTGGCTTCCCATCTACAGAGATGACTGGTATATACTGTTGAAGATTACATTAAAATAATACAGTTACTAAATGAGGGTTAGGATAACCCATTTATGTTTACAGTGTAGTGGATGGAAAAAGTGGTCAAGGGTGAAGCCTGGTACAACCTTTCACCCAAGCCTAGAGCACATACTAGGCGGTTAATATTTGATTAAAAGAATGGAGGACTAAACTTCACAAGTAGCAGCAGTTATAAACATTAAAGGTTTCAGTTGGTTACAGGAGTTTCAGTGTAATTATACCTTCCTCAACACTGGTTTGTTTTTCCTGTTAAGCAATATTTACAAAGTACATGCCATAATAAAGATTGGTAACAAAAACGATACACTATATAATGCACTTTAGTTAAACATAATTATAATGTAAACCATGCACATAGTAATTATGTACATGTGCTGACTTCTGAATTATCGGTGGAGTACAAGTGTTGTTACTTGCTATTTTAAATACAAATTAATGTCCATAAGTATAATAATTATTATATTAATTGTTGTTTTTACAGATTATTAGAATGCGAATATTACTAATACATGTACACCATAGGTTGTACATTAATACTATGTTACTATATGCTTTATATATGCTCACTATGAGGAATGTAACCTCACTTTCTAATACTTCAATCCTACACTGTTATCTCAAATTATAATTATTGTTAAAACAAAAAAATAATACAAAACATGATATGAAACATCTGAGACTAATACAGAACTAAATACATTGACTTATGTTTAGGCTCATTAAGAAATCATGTATAAATATAATACTGAAAATAGTTTTATGTTGTGACCGAACACGCGTTGCACTGTAAACAACAACTGAACCTCAACCCGAACAGTATCACACAGTCTCAGAACTATTATTGATCAACAGTAAAAGTGAATTACAGAACAGAACAGAACAGAACTTAACTGAACAGAAACTGACCATACAACTAACTATAATTAAAAATGACTGAACTATATATAACATAACACTTGTAAGGTTTACAGGAAATTAATAATAATAATGAAATAACATATACAATTATCACAGTTTAATATAATTATACAAAGTACTATTTGTGATGACAACATGAAGAATGCATATTAATAGTTACTATATACACCAATCTGCTGCTTTTAGCGGACATACAAGGTATACTGTACGATGATTCTCTGTCATGACTTGTATAAAGTTCCCATAATTAATAGGATCACAGCAGAGTTGATACTGTGCATCTGTGAGTTGTGTGTTACAACTTGATATACAAGGGGGGGATGGTATATCTATAGTAAATAAAAGTGTAGTTAAATGTATTTGATATATATATTATATAGGATATCACCTAGCTAGTGGGTGTTATGGACATATAGCACTCATCGAAAAAGTGGTCGAGGGTAAAGCCTGGTACCACATTTCGTGAGGGTGTTATAAGCTCATAACAGATAGTAGATGGTTAATAATTGATTTAAAGAATGGTGGACTAAACTTCACAAAAAGCAGCAGACATGCAATGTCAACAATTATGTTAACTGGCATTCATTTGGAGCTGTAGTTATGGGATTATAACTTCCAAAAGTAACCATGATTCCTCATAGGCATAGTTTAAGTATGATTCAATATTGCATCAAAGTAAAGATGAACAAAAGCATAATACATATATATGACACATACACAAAGTGTGTTGTAATTTGCATGGTATAGTTGTGTTTGTATATACTGTTTATCTATTGAATATTATATTATTATAGAAATTGCACCATATAATATTTTACCAGGGAACGATGGTTCTGATTCACTTCCTCCTGAGAATAATGCTTTTGATCCACTTCCACCTAATCATGATATTTAATAATTTTACAGTTTATGACACTTGTTTCTCACCATCACATTCCATTCCTGATCCTGGTTCACCTTCAACCACACCGTTAACTTGGAATACAAATTTGCCAGGTTCATTCACATTACTATTCTCATCAATATTATATATACTGAAAGTAAGTGAGCATTCCACAGTAAGGTAATCCTCTTGATTACCTGCATTAAGTCCTACTTGTGCTGTTACAGGAAAATAATAATAATAATCTGTAGGGTCTATCTCTCCGTCCAAATACAAGAATAATACAAATGAATGTGTTCCATTTGTTGCTAGAATACATTGAAAGGTGACTGTCTGTAGAAATGCAATACATAATGATATAATAATTATTATAGTTGTCACATTTAATAACAATAGGAATAACTATTAATAATTATATATATACACAAAATGTTTGCTTTAATTTACTTGATTATCATTATTGCAGCAATATCCAACATGATCCCAAGTTGCAATAAACACTTCAGTAGCTGAGAATGTTGTCAGTTCGGGAAAAGCATTCGATACCTCATCTCTAACTCTCTGAATAATTTCATTGTTTGTAGTCACTCTATACCACACAGCACCATAATATCCAGTATACAGATCAGACCAGAATGGAGCTATCAGTGGAGTACTAATAGGAAAAGGTTCTGGGACATATTCTTCAAATGGATAATTAAATGAAATGTCGCCATTGTTGTTTAACTACATTATGAATAATAATAATTATGAATGAAATTGTGTAATTCAACTTTAATAACATGATAAATAAATAGCCAAAGATTTTGTAGCTTTGCAACCATCAGTTGCACAAATCTTAAAGTATACCCTTGTGCAACTAGACAATAATAATCTGCAAAGCCTGACTAAACCATTATATATTATATATAATTATATATATACATATTGCTACACATATATATATATATATATGATACTTACATACAATATTGTATAACTTGTATCATAGAATACAAATCCAGTACCAAGTTGTACTGCTATAGAACCATCATCAGATAAATTACATAGAATATCTTCGGTTTCATCACCAAAGGGAAAGAATTGGTCCAGTGGAATGCTGTAGCAACTACTGAGTACTGAAAGAACGGTAAGGATCAACAGATCAACGATCTCCATTGCTGTTAGAAGGGTCTGGCTTTTACCGGATATCCGGATATTAAGGAAGCAACTCACCACATTACAAAACCACATGTGGTTTTGTAATGTGGTGAGTTGCTTTCTAGTAGCTATGGATCATAACAGGAGCCTATAATGACGTTGACCACAGTTGTCAACATTATTATGTGCTCCTGATCATGATTATGGCCCTTGCTTGCATGTATGTTCTTATCCTTTTTTATTAAATCACAGTCTCTATCTTTCACTAGTTCTTGTAACTCCATCAATAGTCTACCTTGGTAGGCTAGGGTTTATGTACATTATTTATTTTATTTAACAACTCATGTAAATTGAAATGCTTGCACCAATAATGTATTCATGTTATAATTATCAATTTGGCTCGGATGACTGTCCAACCCAAACATGTGAATAGATTATTGGTGCAAGCATTTCACTTTGCGTGATAACTTGATTGTTAAATAATTTAATCAAACTATAACTATATAGAAAATGTCAGTGCATGCATGACTTTTGATTACATCTGTCGAAAATGGACTGAAGAATGTGGTACAACGTTAACTTCCTGTTTAATGAATAGGTTTCCTGACTTATTGTATTAAAACATATTAATCTACAAGAGTTACATTTATGTTACAGGATTAGAGTATAAGGTGGGCATTATGAACCAGAGTTATGGGCCTCTCCTGATACAATAATAACATAATTTACAAGTTTGGTAATTTTCCTTACTTCTGAGGTACACTCATATAATGAAACTTATATTATATGACCAAAATTGTCTTAACATTACATGTACAGCTGATAAGAACTCTTGGAGTGACACTATTTGTTAGAAACTGTGAATCATCCAACATATATATCAAATGTTCTGAATTTAATAAAGAATAATATTATGTTATGACAATAATGTATGTATATTTACCTTTTAAGGGTAATTGATTGGGAAGAAGACCAACTGGATGGTGTATTGGAGCCTTTGGAAAGGGCAATCCACTCACACTTTATTCCAGCACTCACAGGACAACCTGCACCAGGTGAATATATGCGAGAAATGTTTGCATTACCAGCACGACTTGGTGGTTTGGGCCTGATGAATCCTGCTGCCTCAAAAAAAGAACAGCGAGCAGCCTCACAGCAAATCAGTGCCCCACTTGTTGACAGAATCATCAATCAAGACCATCAGTTGGGTGATTGCCATTCAGTTCAGCAGAGCATTAAGAAGAGAACCCAGTATGCTAAATACACAAAGCAGAAGGAAGATGCGAAAGAACTCCAACGTAATCTATCGATCCTTCTCCAACGTTCTATCGAACTCTCCCAGGAAAAGGGAGCCTCCACCTGGCTTACAGCACTTCCCATCATTGAGCATGGCTTTGCTTTGCCAAAAGCTGCTTTCAGAGACAGCCTCTCCCTCAGATATGGTTGGCCTCTACAGAATTTGCCATCTCACTGTAGCTGTGGATATCCATTCAATGTTGAACATGCTCTGACATGCAAAACAGGAGGCTTCCCAGCAGTGAGACATAATGAAGTGAGAGATATCACTGCCATGCTGCTGACTGAAGTTTGTCATGGAGTGACAACTGAACCCCACCTGCAACCGCTTTCAGGCGAGTCCCTGTCTTACCGCTCTGCCATCACTGAAGACGGTGCTCGACTTGATGTTGCAATGTATGGATTCTGGGGGGGCAGATTTGAAAAGGCATTTGTTGATGTAAGGGTATTCAACCCTAGCGCCCAATCAAATCGTCACGGTTCCCTTTCGTCCATATATCGCAAGCATGAGCAAGAAAAGAGAAGGCAATACGATCAGCGAGTGCGGGAGATTGAACATGCAACTTTCACACCACTGGTGTTGTCCACAACAGGTGGAATGGGACGTGCTGCAACAACATTTTACAAAAGACTTGCATCAATGATAGCTGAAAAAAGAGAAGCCTCCTATGCTGTGACTTTAAATTGGATAAGATGCCGACTAAGTTTTGCACTCTTGAGAGCCTCTATTATGTCTATTAGGGGAGCTAGATCATCCCGACACCATCCAGCCAATGAATACCCGATTGACCTTCAGCTTGCCGAAGGTCATTTAATTAACTGACTTTTTAATACCTAACTATGTACATGTCCATTATTATTATTATTATTATTTTATTTTATTTATTTATCTCTTTGTCTATTTATTTATTTATTCCCGAATACCCGTTTATTTTGAAAAAAAAAAAAAAAAAAAAAAAGAATATATACCGTTTTCGCGGTTCGTACGTGTGTTTATAATCGATTAATCCCGAGGAAGCCATATAGCAACCGAGCGCGTAGCGCAAGGTTGCTATGGGCTTTCGAGGGATTATTAACACACGTGTGTTAATAATCCCTCGAAAGCCCATAGCAAAAACGGTATCTAAAGTATTTATTATATAAAATGCAACTACCAGACTGGTTGAGGCTTGCCCGTGTTCGTTTACCTCATCTCTTGGCAACCAAAAATTATGCTTAAATCGGACGAATCATTATTCCAGTAAATCAAATAGCCAGTAAAACAGCGCCTAGCAACGTCGCGTCGAAATATAAAAGAACTAAAAACTCGCCTCAATTCACTCAACTGCAACTCTGAATTTCTGAAGTCTGAGTATCTACGGCCTTCTTAAAAGGTCTTCTGTCCAACTATGTAAGCTAAAATTTTCAGCTTTTTGAAATCCAAAAGTTACAAAGCTGACAAAATTGAAATATGGGCGTTGCCCTCGAGAGCAAAACACTCGCGCTATCGATCGCCTTGCTATCTTTCCGTAGCTAAAGAAGAGTACCACATGGCTTTCTTGTTATGTCTTCTATCCAACAAAATAATAGCTATAATCTAATTGCTTAGATACTGTATTCTTGGTTTCTACGCGCAATAGAACTACATTGGAAACATTAAATTACTTTGGGCTCCGCCCTCAGTAAGATGACCTTCAATTTTCATTATTGAACAGTTAGACTGTTCATCCTTCATGCTATATTCATTGTTTATTCTTAATAAATCATAGGTTAATAAGTGAACCAGGGGAGTTAATAAAGTAAATATTTAGCAACCTGTAATCGTGCAATCTGATTAGTCAATTCAAATAGTGTATATAATAAATATATATATATAATATATATAGTTCGAACCCGTGGGAAAGCAATCCTGTCACACTGGTGAAATACCTATAAGGTTATTTGATATTCGCAGTTGCATTATGCTAGGAGTAGGGTTATAATGAGTCATTATTGAACAACTTAATCGAATGTTTTATCATCAGGTTTAGCAGGAGCAATGAGGTATAGGTCTTTGCCCTAACACTAGCACACTTTTAACTTTTCTTTGTTAAATTTCCATCCACACTATAGTGTTCTAATCTTTCTAGATAGGCCCCAGCTTTTTCCAGATGTGCACATGTCTCTTTTCTATAGTATGCAGGTCTCGCACAAGACATATTAGCTAGTATCTATCCTACAGATGATTGAAATTTTGTTTAGGATGCAAAGACAATTTCTATGGATAGCCAGTGATTCATGGGCAGGATCAGACACCATAAGCAATATGGTAGGACGTTTGGGGGGATTTCTACCACTCGATAATACTGATACCATCTCAGACTTATCAGAATTACTTTTCACAGGTCACTCAATCCACTAATATTAATCCATGGTTTACAGACTACTTTGAAAACATTTATGGCTGTACTGTTTACTGCATTGAAAATGCTACCCTGACTGCATTTATTTGGGGTTACTAAAATCTTGCCCTAAAATTTTTCTAAATAAATTATTAATTTGCAACTTTCAAAGCATCAAATGTATTGGTATAGCTAGTTCAGTTAGTTTTCTTTAAAGTCAAACAGGTATTCTTTGGGATTTTCGATTCCATGTATCTACAATTTCTCCAAAATCATTATCATTATTATTGTCAACTAATGCGGTTGCGGACTATTTTACTAACTACTAAGTAGCATAAAACTATCCTCAAATGTGAGATATATTTTGTCTTCACAAGCTTACATCCTTGGTTACCTCTTCTCTGTAGAGCACCTATTATTATACTATATTTTAAATTATAGAATAATGAAAAAACATTTTCAATAAAAACGAAAGAAGATGCAGGGATGTAAAAAGCCAAAAAGCATGCAAACAAGGTCGGGAGACTAACATAGAACCCAAAATTAAACAAACCACTTCCATATAACACTACATAAGTATTTACACATTTTAAAGCAAAATGCAAAGAGCTGTACTTGGTTATATGGAATATAAAACAATAATCAATACATTCTACTATTTATACTACACTCCAGCGTAATATAAATAGTATAATGTATTATTATACACTGATTAATAGTTGCATGAATACCGAAACATTTAGTTATTCAAAAAAAATTATTAATAATGAAAACAAATGAAACACTACCTACACAATCATTCAGGATATGTTACCTATAAAGTATGTACACATTCACGATGACCTCAAAATTAGCTTGTAATGACTTTATATGTAATATAGTGTATAGTTTAATGTCATAAGGTTAACACATGAATATACTGTAACTCGATAATGGAGGAAAATTTGACATATCCAAAAAAGAACGGGAAGGATAATTATATGAAAACGATGCAAATAAAAAGATATTTGGTCATTCCAAAGTAAAGTTAGGTAAATATTTCTGAGGTCATGATGAATGTTATATCAACTTGAGACTGTTATTTTGAATACAATAAATAAAGTACAGAACTGAAATACTAAACTACAGTCATGCATGAACAACAACATCCAGAGGTATTTATAAGAAATAGACACATTGACAGCACATGAGAATGTTCTGGTCAGTTCTACAGACAATTAGGAGCATAACACATAATTCACACCACACAAAGAAAGATATTCTAGAAAGTACATAAACACATTAATTAATACACTTATTACATACATTGCTACATTCTTCCCTCTTTAAGGTGGAATATGTCCAAAACTATAAGTCAGTGCTGATCTGGTTGATAACAATCGAGGGGACAGCGTGTTTTGGAAGAACGACAGAGAAGTGGTGGTGTGCTGCATTCACTCTGAGGTGTTTCTTGTGTGTCTACTAAACTGTCAGTAGCAGGTGCATTGAAACTAAAATGGCATGTTCTTGTTTTTGTGTAGTTCGGCTGGTTTCACTACGAAGACGAATGTGATCAACATGTCAACTTATAATCCGATGATCTTCTAACTCGATAGTGTAAGAAAGTGGACCATGCTTCCCACCAAAAATCATGGTAACCAGGAATTACTAGCTGGGAAATCACACACAAAAACTGAAGCACTCACTTTAAAAATCCTCTTCTTAGCTCTATTTCATCTGCGTTGTTGACCCGTCATTTGTTCTGCTGGGGTAAGTCCAGTCATAGTGTGTGGTGTGTTTCTGTAATAGAACAGGAATCTTGATATACTAGTTTCCAAAGAACCAGTAGTAGACCTTTTCATTCCTTCTTTGAAAATCTGCACTGCTCTTTTTACTTGTTCATTTGAGGATGGGTGGTATATGGTGTAGTTCTGATGTGATGAATATCATTCCTTTTGATGAATCCGAACTGTTGTACGAAGTACCATTATCTGATACTAAAATTTCAGTTAGACCATATGTTGCAAACATACTTCTCAGTTTGTCTATGGTGGCTGCTGTTGTTATATTTTTTCCTAAAAACGGACAAGTGTAGTCCACATGGATACATCGTGTCCATGGACGTTGAAGCCATTCCCAAGGATGCAAGGGAGATAGTGGTGGTGAGTGCCTTGTAAGCTGCAGATGACATTGGTTACATGTTTTTGCCTTCTTTATTTCTTTATCCATGTTTGGCCACCCACGAAACCCCTAGCATGACTCTTCATTTTTGAGATACCGAAACGCCCTTCATGCTCATTGTCTAAAACGGTTTCTCTACCTGCAGGAGGTATTACTACCCTACATCCCCACATGATGATGCAACTGTCTTCTATACTGAGTTCATGTTTCCTTCTCTCATATAGAATAAATACCATAAATATAGTGATGGAATGTTATGACAGCAAATATGATTTTTAATCCCTCTTTGTCAAGCTGCGAGTATCTTCTTTCACCAGGGGCAAGTGAACGAGATGGATATATACATGCTAGCACTGTCCCAACTTTGTAGGGAGATGGAGCACAACCAACTCTTTGTCTAGGTTGAGGTGAACTAATAGTTTTGTAGAGGTCAGCTGACTTTTATCATTCTGGGGAGCATCTCTGTTTGTGTAGTAGCTTATACAGAGGAGCTAAACTGGAGGAGAGTATTTGCCATAATAATTAACTAACCCTAGGAATGATCTAAATTGGTACACATCCTTAGGAGTTGAGGCTTCCAGTGCTGCTTGAGTCTTCTTTTTACTAGGTTGCAGACCTTAGGTTCTAATTGTGTGACCAAGATATTCCACTTCTTGTTTTTTTTTTCAGGTGGAGTCCAGCTTCCTCTAGGCAGTGCAGTACTGCTCTCAAACTTTTCAGGTGTTTTTTCCAGTCACGAGTATATCATCAATGTAGACTCAATGTGTGTTAATCCTTGCAAAATATTTTCCATTGTTGTGTTTGGAAAGTGGCTGGTGCTCCAAATGGGCCGGCTTTAGAGTGCACACGCCTACAGTCATGACATTCATTTATAGTACATTGGAATATATATTTATATGTGTTTTTTACTAAATATGTAATATAAAGTATATATCACTGTAACATTGAAGGGGTAATTTTAATCCTATTTTGCGTACATGAGTTTCAATTCCTCCTTAGTCTATATGAAAAAATGCTGTTTTCTTGTCTTGCTAGGTAATGTTTACAAGTCACTGTAAAATAGAATTGTTAAAATAACAAGTAGTACAGTTACAAGAATTTAACAAGTAGTTGGTTGTTCAGGATACACACATCTAACACCATAGCTACTTTGTACTAATTATATTAAAATACGTAAAAGATAGCTATATGTACCTATTATAATCAGTTATCATGCCTATTATATCTCACATTAGATGCACAAAGAAGGTTCGGCAACCTAAAATGGCTCAATTAAAATAAATATTCTACTTTGTACATCTATTAGACAGCATAAGGATATTGAGATTAGATTATAATTACAGTATATCTATAACAACCTACACGACCAATTAAATTACAAGTTAAATTATTCCTTGCAACTGTACTAACCAATAAAATTGTTATTTTAACAGTTTTATTTGTGCATTGTAGTAATTTATTTCTTGTCTATATTGACTATATAGTATATAAAGTACATGCCATAATAAAGATTGGTAACATCAACAATACACTGTATGCACTTTAGTTAAACATAATTATAGTAATTATGTACATGTCCTGACTTTTGAATTATCTGTGGAGTACAAGAGTTGTTATTTGCTATTACAAGTATACAAATTCATGTCCATAATTATAATATTATATAATTATATTAATTGTTGTTTTTGCAGATAGCAGATATTAGAGTGGGAATATTAATAATACACCATAGGTTGTACCTATAATACTGTTACCATATACCGTATAGTTGGTAAAATTCGAGGGTTCTAATTTTCGTGTTTGTCTCAAAAGAAATTATTTAAATAATTCGAGGGTAAAAATTTTCGTGGGGGTGTGGTTACCATGTTCCGTGTACGTAACCAGCAGAACCTGAGCAGGTACAGTCCTTCTCTGCTAACGGCATGATACGAGGCTTCCACATCTACAAACATGTTTGGGAGCCTGAAGCTGGTGAGAAGTTAGAGTATCATCTTGAGACGAGTAATCCTCACGACCCGTTCGCAGTATCAGTACATAGAAGCGATCGCACAATTGTTGGCCACTTGCTAAAAAAGATTTCTTCTGTGTGCTCATTGTTTATCAGGCGAAAGGGAACCATCCGATGCGAGGTAAGATACTTAAGAAGATAGATACTAGAAAAGAGCCATAACTTTTAACACGTTTAGTATCAACGAACACATTTAGTGGTCTTAATTTTCGCGGTTCGTCTTCCAACCGCGAAATCCACGAAAATTTGAACACCTCGAATTTTAGCAACTATACGGTATATGCTTTATATATGCTCACTCTGAGGAATGTAACCTCACTTTCTCCCACACCTAATACTTCAATCCTATACTGTTATCTCATTTTAAAGTTTGTAAAAAAAATTATAATTATTGTAACTTTAAAAGAAATATTTAAAACTTGGCCAAAAAAATAATGCAAAACAAGATATGAAACATCTATGAGACTATTACAGAACTAAAAAAATTGATTTAGGTTTAGGCTCACTAAGAAATCATGTATAATTATTATGCAAATATTTTAATATAATTATTTGTGATGACAACATGAAGAATGTATTTTATTAGTTACTATATACACCAATCTGCAGCTTTTAGTGGACATACAAGGTATACTGTACGATGATTCTCTGTCATGACTGGTATGAAGTCTCCATAATTAATGGGATCACAGCAGAGTTGATGCTGTGCATCTGTGAGTTGTGTGTTACAACTTGATGTACAAGGGGGGGATGGTATATCTATAGTAAATAAAAGTGTAGTTAAATGTATTTGATATAATTATTATATAGGATATCAACAGGCCTAGTGGATATTATGGACATATAGCAATCATGAGAAAAGTGGTCAAGGGTGAAGCCTGATGCCACTTTTCATAAGGGTGTTATAAGCCCATAATGCTGGTTAAAATTTGATTTAAAGAATGGTGGACTAAACTTCACAAGGAGCAGCAGGCATGCAATGTCAACAATTGTGTTAAGTGAGGTTCATTTGGAGCTGTTGTTATGGGATTGTATCTTGGTGGTACATCAAAAGTAACCATGATTCCTCATAGGCATAGTTTAAGTGTGACTGTAAAAAATAATAGGTTATATTATTTATTTAACCTTCAGTTGGTTATAGGAGTTTCAATGCAATTCTATTTTCCTCAAAGATTGGTTTATTTTTCCTGTTTTGGTTCATTTGATTTTGATCTATATATATATATACAAATGTAATATAAAGATACCTAAGTTGCATGTCAATTTAATAATATGACTTTTCACACCATACTGCAGTATTAAACGGTTGAAAGGTAAGCCAGGTTTTATTTTTAGTGTTAAAATGTTGTGTTCACAATGACTAAGAAATTTAATTGAGGAAGATAACTGATATGATGTCAGTAATTATGTAAACGTATAGTGTGGACATACTGACATATGAACTATGAATCATGATTAGTTTACATGTCATTGTGAACAAGATTACAACATCAAAATTTAGGTTTGCCTACTCTTCAACACCTCAATTCAGTAGTAATGGATATTTCAAATGCAATTGAGGTAACCAACTGATTGGTTGAAATAATCAAACTGTTTCTGCAGTTTGTTATATATATATAGGTATAACATGTGGTGTATTATTAGTATTCCAATTCTAAATAACATCTGAGAATAATGCGAATCATGAAATATAATTAATATAGTTTTACAGTTTATCACACTTGTTTCTCACCATCACATTCCATTCCTGATCCTGGTTCACCTTCAACCACTCCGTTAACTTGGAATACAAATTTTCCAGGTTCATTCACATTACTATTCTCATCAATATTATATATACTGACAGTAAGTGAACCTTCCACAGTAATGAAATCCTCTTGATTACCTGCATTAAGTCCTACTTGTGCTGATACATAGTAATCATAATGATAATCTTCATAATAATAATAATAATCATAATTAACATTTGGATTTATCCCTCCATCCAAATACAAGAATAATACAAATGAATGTGTTCCATTTGATGCCAGAATACATTGAAAGGTGACTGTCTGTAGAAATGCAATACATAAATCATATATATATATGTATATTATATATAATGATATTTAACAACAATAGGAATAACACTAACTATTATAATATTATAATTATATAAAAAAAATAATAATATATATATATATATATACACACAATATTTTCTTTTAATTTACTTGACTATCAATATAGCAGCAATATCCAACATGATCCCAAGTTGCAATAAACACTTCAGTAGCTAAGAATGTTGTCAGTTCAGGAAAAGCATTTGATACCTCGTCTCTAACTCTCTGAATAATTTCATTGTTTGTAGTCACTCTATACCACACATCACCATAATATCCAGTATACAAATCAGACCAGAATGGAGCTATTAGTGGAGTACTAATAGGAAAAGGTTCTGGGATATATTGTCCAAATGGATAATTAAATGAAATGTCACCATTGTTGTTTAACTACATTATAAATAATAGAAATAATAATAATAATAATAATCAATGAAATTGTGTAATTCAGCTTTAATAACATGATAATTAAACAGCCAAAGACTTTGCAACCATCAGTTGCACAAATCTCCCTTGTGCAACTAGACAATAATAATCTACAAAGCCTGACTAAATTATATATATATATATATATATATATATATATATATATTATATATATATATATATAATATATATATATATATATATATATATATATATACATATATTATATATATATTATATATATACACACTGTAAAAAGTAATAGGTTGTTTTAAACTTCAGTTGGTTACAGGAATTTCAACAGGGCCTAAAATTAGGGCTAGTAACAGCCATAAAGCTAGTAGGTTTTGGCTTTTGCTACTTGGGTAACAAGTAGTTAGGTTATATTTCAATTGATTATCAATATGTATACTTGTTGATCTTCATAATGCAACCTACTGGCCGTCCTAATTATGATTATTATTGTCAATCATGTCACACATTCACACATCAGTTAGTACCTAGAACCTATTGATGCATATAATATTTATAAATACTAGTTTCAGGACTAGTATATAAAGTACTTGTCATAATAATGTATATTAATTAACAAAACAGCTTGTAAAGAGTCCGGCTTGGGAGACCTTTTAAAGATACCTGTGTGGACGTACTTGTGTTTCCTGTACGTATAATGTAGATCAATGACTCGAGCTACTGAAGAAGCTATTAGAGATTGGCAGCAATTTCGGATTAGAAGGCAAGGATCTAATGATGTTTGTTGAAGAGCAACAAGCATATGAGAGGGAGGACTGTAGAAAAGAGTGGGAAATTCGTAAATTGGAAGTCGAGAGAGAGATAGAGGTGAAACAGCTAGAAGAGAAGCGAGCACAGAGGAGACATGAACAGGAATTATCTATAAATCACAAATGAGACACGAGTTAGAGTTTGTAACTCTAGAGCCAATCTGAAACTCCAATCACTCAAAGTAAGAAGGTCTAAACAAAGATTAAAAAACTGTTTCAATATCCTCAACGGCTACTCATGTATTCCTCCTAATTCTTCTTATTCCCCATGCCAAAACTAACTCACACAAATACTCTTTTTTTTATTGGTGTAATCCCACATTGGAACTGTTTACCCCAAAAATTGGTTGACTGTAAGACTCCTCAAGCTTTTAAATCTATGCTAAACAAGGTCTTTTGACCACTTTAGTAGATATCATTTTCAATTTCTTGTTTGTCGTTTATTTTACTGTCTTTATTTCATTCCATTATTTTATATTTTTGTATTTGGGGAGGTCTTCTTATTAGCCGATTGTGCTATCTGTCCAACCCTTATGCATTGTCTTCTGCATTAAAATGTTCATAGAAAAAAAAAAAAAAAAAAAGTTACAAAGTGTCAGTATTGTGTGTCAAGATGGTGTTGGACAGGGCAAAAGTCACTAAGTTACAGTCCTTCATTGATAGGAACGATGAACTACATAGGTATCTCTTGAGATTCGAGTGATTCGCTACTTCTAATAATTGGGACAGAGCAAGTTGGGCTATATCACTTACTGCCCTTTTAACAGGAAAAACATTAGATGTATAATCCAGAATGTCAGATGATGCAGCAATAGACTATGACCAACTAAAGACAGCACTATTGAAACGATATGATTTCACAGAAGATGGTAAAAGAGTTAATTTCAATGAGCACAACCAGTCAAGGGAGAGCCCTGAACAATTCATCGTGCTATAGCTGTGTCTACCAGACCCAGATAGATTGGAATAGGAGCCATTCTGTTACAAGAGCATAATGGTACATTGTATCCAGTCAGCTTTGCAAGTAAGAAGTTGACAGATAGAGAGAAGAACTACTCAAGGAGTGTCTGGCCGTTGTACGGGTGGTCAGGAGATTTATGCTGTATTTGTATGGACAGGAATTTGTGGTACAGACAGATCCGAGCCATTGCTGTACATCAACAAAGCAAAACTTCTAAACGGTCGAATCATGAGATAGGCGATGAACCTACAGAACTAGTTTGAGTCTATTAAAGGACGTTATAATATTGGAACAGACTACTTAAGCAGAGTGAGCTAGTTTAACACATTTACAAGCACTAGATTGACATGTGATTATTCCGAAATTTCGTAAAGGAGGGAGTGATGCCACAATCTACAGACTCATTGCCCCCTCATTGTACAGTATCATGTTCATGTCTTATTAATCAATGTTATTTCTGTTAGACACCTACAGTTTAAATTGTTTTAACAGAGTCACTATTATATTTCAACTATCTATATAAATAATCTCATTTCTTGAATAAAAGTTAGTTGTTGCTTGAGTCAGTTTATAGTGAACCCGCGACAATAAGGAATAATTATGTATATGCATTATTTACTAAAAGTATAATAAAAATAAGATATATATGCTCACTATGAGGAATATCTTACACTTTAGTTAATTAATCAGCCATGAACTATAATTTACTTAATGAGCTAAATCATTCACACAGAACGATTATTTGGTTCATTAACTAGTTGTGTGGGAAGCTATTTGTGAACTGTTCATAATTAATAGAGCAGTGTGCTATAAACAAATTGATAGTATGCTCTCACACCACTATCTATGATGCTGTTTTGAAATTTTAGAGTGTGGAATGAGCTAGTAACATCTGTGGTTTTCACAGATGTTAAAATTGGAATACTAATATATAATACACTACAGCTAGGTTGTACCTATATACAATACTATGCTTTGTATATATATAGCTACATTGTATTACCATGTTTATTACCATATGCCTTATTATGACATATATGACAAGATGTAACTTCCTTAACTACGTATACAACTCATGATCGCGTAAGTGGGCACTATATATATAATTATATAAACATACATCGAACCCGTAAGTCATCATGGGGATGGCCCTATGGGCCATAATAAATCAGCAGGGAGGAAAATATTATTGCATTGAAACTCCTGTAACCAACTGAAGGTTAAAATAACCTATTCCTTCTTACACTGAATAGTATTATCATTTTCCTTAAAAAAGAATTGGACATATCACATAAGCATAAAATGGACCATATTTTTAATATTGAAATTCTGATCTTTATACTCTATATAGGTCGGCTGGAGATTTGACCCTTTGCAGGTTAGTCAAGTCTCCAGTTTATAGGTTGGGCTAGTAGTAATTCTGAGAAGTTTTAGGCCCTGAGTTTCAATGCAATTATACTTTCCTCCATGTTGATTTTTTTCCTGCTAGTTAATATGTACAAGTCACAGTTCATTTGATCTTGACTAGTACAAAGTACATGTCATGCCATGCCACGGCATATGGTAACAAACATAAAAATGTAACTATATACGTATATAGCATAGTTTACATAGCTACACAACCTGTGATGTATTATTAGCATCTGCAAAAACAACAACTTCATACCAGAGTAATTAATTATGTACATGCTTATAATAGCAATTAACACTCCTGAAAAGCAGCACATGCATGTTTAATTATTATGAGATTTACATGTTTAAAGTACATGTATATTATATTGCTTTTTTGCCATTTTTTTTCATTATGGCATGTACTTTATACTAGATCAAAGTCAAAAGAAATAAATAGCTATCTCATAAACATTATCTAGCTAGACAAGAAAGCCTCACTGATTTACGTAGTCTCAGAAGGAAGTAAAACTCCTGTAACCAAATAGTTTGGCAGATAAGCAGAATGTACATATAAATATGCCAAAGAATCCTTGTTAACAACAAATAAAGTGAACTGGGGGGATATTGCATTTCTTGTTTCTGAAATAAAAATACCAACCATCTGTTCAACACCGCAGTACTACACTTTGGCGAATTAACTTCCTTGGGACAAGGTTCTTCTGGATTCCGAGCATTATAATCTTGATACCAGTCTGTGAAATTCTTCATTGCCCAACGTGTGCTGACATCAGTGTTTTTGGGAACTTGAGGCTTTGAAAACATAGCAAGATCATTGTCAGAAGCTGCCTGGAAAAGATGTTTGCCTTTTACTTTTAACGACAGCGACAGCCTTCGTTTTTTTACTGGATGGTTGTTTTTCGACCGTGAAACATTCTCCTCATTCATATCTTTACTGCTTGCAACTTGCCCTTTCAATTTTCAGGTATGTGTTATGACTGCACGTGCGAGCATAAGCAATTTTTGCAGACACGTGTGACTTCACCATGTACATATATTAGTTATGTCACGCTTACTCGTGCAATATCACATTTATAAGCACCTCACCCTCGGGCTTGGTCCTTATGAATGTGATATAGCACTCGTAGTGTGACATAACATATACATATATATATATATATATATATATATATATATATATAATATATATAGTATGCTAACAGGTCCTATATGCAAAATATAGGACCTGCGTTTTGTGTCCAAGGATGTGACATACCCCGAGCCTGCGAGGGATATATCACATCTGAGGACACAAAAAAGGGTCCTATATGCAGTACCTATTAGCATACTATTGTATGATGGTGACATCATATGCATAGTATGCACATGGAAGGTCTATTTACAATATATATATAAACATTTAACCTTTGATGTGCCACGAAAGATATATGCCCATAACATGCCTGTAGACAGGGAGTGTCTAGCAACTAAATCATCTAATTGTATTTTCACTGTTTTTACAGTAGACACTAATTGGTATAGTACTATGGTTTCTACTTCACAACATTGATGTCAAATGTGAATTAATTGCATACTTTTGTGTTACCATGGTATAAAATACATATAGCATTGTTTGGAGGCAGTTATGGGCATATAACACCCTTGAGATAATTGCATGGCTATATCACATCCTCGTACACAAAACTCAGGTCCTATATTTTGTATATAGGACCTGTTAGCATACTATATATATTACATATATATATGTATATAAATAAATATATATATTATATATATATATATATATATAATATATATATATATATATATATATATATATATATATATATATATATATATAAATATATAAATATATATATATATGTAATATATATAGTATGCTAACAGGTCCTATATACAAAATATAGGACCTGAGTTTTGTGTACGAGGATATATATATATATAATATTATTATATGTGTTATATGCATACATACATACATATATATAAAGGATCGTGGATGAATAATAATCATGATATATAACTTTGTGTGTGTGAAACTTACATACAATGTTGTATAACATGTACCATAGAATACAAATCCAGTACCAAGTTGTACTGCTACAGAACCATCATCAGATAAATTAGATAGAATATCTTCGGTTTCATCACCAAAGGGAAAGAATTGGTCCAGTGGAATGCTGTAGCAACCACTGAGTACTGAAAGAACGGTAAGAATTAACAGATCAACATGTTTACCAATCTCCATTGCTGTAGGATATTGTTAGTCTCACGTAGCCAGGCCCAACTCTCTGCTATATACGCGACGTACGTAACTTTTACCGGATATCCGGATATTAATGAAGCGACAAATGATGTGCCCCCCCTACATACACTCATAGACATTATACTACTGCTATAATGATTTAACTATTCAGCTTCCAGTATACATTGTTGCTACATAACTTATTTACATACAGAATTGTGAATATGAGTAAAGTAGCTATGGATCATGATTACCGATGGCCCATGATTGCACATAGACATCTATGTTCTTATCATACTTTTTCTATTCAGAGTGATAGGTCTCTATCTTTCAATAGTTCTTGTCATCAGTGTAATTCCATCAATAGTCTATTTCAGTAGTTTGCTGGGTTTATGTACATTATGCATTTGATTTGACAATTTATGAAATGCTTGCACCAATAGTCTATTCAACGTTATAATTATCAAGTTGGCTTGGATGACTGTTCAATTCAAACATTATTGGTGCAAGCGTTTCACTTTACATGATAAATTCTTAAATAATTTACATAAACCAATCAAACTATATATAGACAATATCAGTTCTGCCCTCTGTCTGTCTTCACCTCCTTCTTTCCCTCCATATATACTGTCTTCATCTCCTTCCTTCCGTCCATCTGTCTTCACCTTCTTTCTTCCCTCTGTCTGTCTTTACCTCCTTCTTTGTCTGTTTCTCCCTCCCTTTTTGGGGGTAATAGTAAGTAAATAATATCTTCACTTACTCAGTATCTGAAGGGGAAGAAGATCAAAGAGCATGAGGCTTATATAATTATTAATCTTGGTTCGTCTGCATGGTACGCTGTAACATGGCTCTGCAAGCTCCTTCAGATGAATAAACCCAACCCCATCTACAACACTCACTGGCCTTAGATCCCTAGTAATAAATTCTGCCACACCATTGGTCAACTTTGTCGCCAAACTAGAACTACTAGGCAACTTTTTATAACAGCATGTACAGTGAAGTCCATTAGTGATGATTGTGATGTCTCGCTGCTCATTTCAAACAGTAAGTGATATTCAGCTTGATGCTTACCCTTTAGATAATTCTTCATATTCGTTGTTTCCTGTATAGCAAATTTCTGTTTACACAGTTTACAGATTTTCTTCACGCCGCTCATGTGCTCCTGTTGTATATTACCAGCGATTTCAGCGCATCACTTACTATTATAGGTGGCTATTTTTTTCGCGCCATCCTTACACCGTACTCTCTGATAAAATGTACAATAATTACACAATTGCATGTATATTGTGTATAATGAACTGTAATACACCTAAATATAGAGTATTGTTATATTAATATTATGTGCACACAACACACTTTAATCTAATTTGTTTGTAGTTGTGTGGGATATGCTCTGACCACTATTCTTTCCATATAAATACAGTGAGCTAAGTCACTCTCTTATATATTACTAGTTTGTTTCTAGTCTTGTATACAGACTGTGATATAAATCATGAGTTCACAGGTTTCAATTTTCTCTCTCCTTGTATTGTGGTACTCACATGATGTCACTACTACACAGAAATAATATAGTTGTTAAAATAGCAGTTAGCACAGTTGCAAGGATGCAAATTATAATTTAATTGGTCAGTCATACAGGTTGATACGACTGCATGCTTAAAGATAATTATATGTGTCAATAACTATCATGTCTAATATCTCATATTAGATGCACAAGAAAGGTTAGGAAAACCTACAATGATTTAATTAAAACTTCTTTGTACATCGATTAGGCAGTTTATATAAGGAAATTGAAACTGTAATTATTACATTATAAGTGGTACAAGTACATATTATGTCACCAAAACTCAATAAGATGAACAGGTTTACCCAATCTCCAAACTCTAGTCTGTCACAGCCAGCCCCTCCCACGCGGCAGCGCAGCGGGAATGAGCTTTTACCGGATATCCGGAGTTTAAGGAAGCAACCAATCAAGTATGTTGTACCCTTCCATGATCTATATCTGAGTATACAAACGCGCATGAACAATCAATTCCACGTGGCTCGATAATGAATACACTTATGAAAATTGCGTCGAGTCGTCTTCTTTAATCTCGATACTAGCACCAGAATTTTAGTATGAATGCAACTGGAATGAATCATTGTGATAGTTCAATTAAGAAAAAAAAAAGATTTGTCTAGAGAATCATAATAACATCACTATTCAGCCAGCCTGTTTTGCCAATCGCCTGTTCTCTACCTTAGTGACAATCTTTGGCAATCTAGAACTAGCTTCTAGATGGCCAAACACTAGATATGTATAGGTATATATGTATTAAACTTATTTGTGTATACTACCAGAGATTTTAGTTCATCATTTACAATGAAATTATATGGCAATTGTTTTCGTGATCGTCTCCAGACCGCCACGCTCTACGGACGAAGACGGTCTGAGGACGAGACTAGAGAGTACCTAGTGTACTTTCTGATAAAATGTATAATAATTACGTAATTGTATGTATACTGTGTATTATTAACTGTAATACACATATAGAAGTAATTATATTAAGTGTGCAATACAGTTTTATTTGTTTGTAGTTGTGTGGGATGTGCTGTGATCACTAGTCTTACCATATAAATACAGTGAGCTAAATCACTCTCGTATATATTACTAGTTTGTTTCTAGTCTTGTATACAGACTGTGATATAAATCTTGAGTTCAGAGGCTCCAATTTTCTCTCTCCTTGTATTGTGGTATCCACATGATGTCACTTCTCAATCAAAAGGTTTTGTATCTCGTATTGTTGATCACTTTACTGTATGGATTAACATCAGCTAATCAAAATATCACTATATATGTTCAAGAAGATGGAATTGACCAATCAGAATGTATGGAAGCAAATCAATCTATTCCGTGCCATACATTGTCCTATATCTTGCATCAGATAAATAATAGAAGAAATGACACCTTCAATGGAACAGACATTTCAGTGTATGTGTATATAACATTCTATCAAGAAGTAACTAATTTGTCACATATACAGTTAATAGTTAACTTGTATCTTATTGGAGTTGATAATCCCATTTTTAATTTCAGTGGAATTGGGAATGACTTTACTCTTTGTGGTGGAGGCTCTTTTTATGCCGAAAATATTACTTTTTACAAGATTGGGGCGTCATTTTACTCCCTTGTAACAATGAGTTTTAGTAAGTGCATATTTATGGGTGGAGATAGTGCACTAGCTGACACTGAAGGTTTGTATATTGAGGACATTTACAATGTTACTATAAGAAACTGTTTATTCCATAACAATGATGCTCAATCAAACCTTATAGTGATTGAAAATGCAATAAATATGCAAGTGAATTCTATCAAAACAAAGGTCAAATGTCTCTTTTATGGATCGGTTTCCAACAAGTTAACAATCTTACTATAAGAAACTGTTTATTTCATAACAATGATGCTCAAACAGAACTTATAATGATTGATAGTGTATTTAATGTGAAAGTATCTGGATGTGAATTCTATCAAAACAAAGGTCAACATCATCTTCTTGTAGCGATTCTTTTGCGTGTTTTTTTGGACATGGATAACTGCAGTATTTATGACAATGATATAAAAGACACTATATTTCTAATGGACAATTCTATCTCTGATTCAATGTTTACTATCACTAATTGTCTGTTTTCCAATAACACATCTGGAGGTAACATTTTTGAAATTACAAGTAATAAATTATACATGTCAAATATAAATCTTATAGTTAACAAGATAAAATGGATAGAATATAGCATTATAAAAATAACAGCAATGCTTCACTACTACAGACAGAATTTGAACATACGTAATATTAATTTTATTAACAACACTGGAACAGGACTTAAGCTGAAAGAAATAACAGTGCATATCAACAATATAACATTTTATAACAACACCGGAGTTTATGGAGGAGGAATGTCATTATATAGCACACATATCTATCTCACTGGACCTCTAATATTTGAAAGAAATACAGCTCTTTTTGGTGGAGCCATTTATATTGCAACAGCTGAGATATTTGTTTATACATATTGTACTACATTTAAACAAATAACGTTTTCCAGTAATTTTGCACATACACTTGGAGCTGATGTTTTTATTGAGGATGGATTTTCAGTTAATAATACAATTTACTTTACCTTTCCGTGTATTCATTCTATATCAACTGATGTAAGGGGAGACCATATCATTTCTGGTCCATACAATATTACCATTAATCCGCAAAGTAATTCCACAATTATTCTGTTTCCTGGACAGAAATTGACATATTCAGCTACAGTTACTGATTATTTTGGTAACTTGACATCGTGTTTAGTAAATATTATCCTAGAATGTGGAGAAAACCTTTCCGAACATGTGCAATTAACTGGTGATAAACAATTATTGCTTTTAACTAGTGATTTCACAACTAATCTATATTTGACATCTAATGTTGAACATCATGATTATTATTCAATCAAACTTCGGTTTTTATGCTTGGATACAAATGCTGAAGTGTATGCAAATGTGAATCTAACAACTTGTCCTTTAGGATATATTTTTCAGACATCTAAAAAATCTCAACCAATCCAAGGAAGATGTGAATGTTTGGATATAGCTAGCGATGATGTACATTGTGATTTCGTGTTGGGTGTAGCATGTATTAGACATGGTTACTGGTTAGGAAAAATTAATGCAGATGATGTACTGGAGGACACTCTCAATGACACAGCTCCATGTCAGTATCCATATTGTAAGACTGACTTACCACCTTGTCCAATCATAGGACTATCTCAGACTTATAACCAGCTTCCTATTGCTCAAGATGAACAATGTAATGGATTATATGGTGGATTATTGTGTAGAAGTTGTAGAGAAAATGCTGTGTTTAGCTTTGAAGCTGTTAATTGTATTCCGTCATCAAATTGCAAACCATGGCAACCTTATGTTACTTTAGTACTTGCAGTTGTATTTCAACTTGTTCTGGGATTTGGGATTGTAATAGTACTAAAAGCAAGCTATAAGACAGGTATTGGATATTTGTATGGACCTCTATTCTTCATTGCTGTACTCAGACTTGTACCTTTTGGATACTATAAAGAATATGTTCACCTCAAATTCACTGTTTCAATATTTCAGTCTGTTCTTTTGCTTAATTTAGAGGTTTTTGGTAAAATTCCATGGTGTTTCTTCCCCAATGTTAATCCCCTACTGAACTACTCTCTCCATTTTGTTGGTCCATTTATTATTGCAGTTGTACTATTATCAACAGTATTACTAGCTCGATATTATCCAAGACAATTCTTGTCTATACAGAGTTCACCAGTTCAAGCTATCTGTCTACTCATTCTCCTTTCTTTTTGGTCTGTTTCTGATACTTGTATTCAACTATTGAAACCGACTACTACACTGAGTGGAGTTAAAGGATGGAGAGTTGCTCTTCAACCAAATATACGATACCTCAAAGATCCGTATCATATAGTCACTTGGATAATTTCAACAGTTCTTCTCATATTTCTACTTGTCCCTTTCATTTTATTGTTGTTTTTGTCACCACTTTTAAGACGTAAGTTCAACCTCACTCGTATTCAACCATTACTTGATGCATTCCAGTCGTGTTATAAAGACAAGTTTCGCTGGTACTCGGGAGTATATCTACTATCCTGGATAATTTTAAATATCAACATGCCTTACTATGTGACGGAGATTATTCTTATTTCTGTCAGTACATTACATTTTATGATACAACCTTACAAGTATCAATGTCTGAATATTGTTGATACACTCTTACTAGTTGATCTAATCATGCTTGCTTTCTTTACATCAGTTGATTCACCAAATAGTATACATAGAGAGACAGTTCCTATTAGTTACATATTGGTAGTGCTACCTCTGACATATATTACAATTGGTGGAATGTGGATCATTAGTGTGATTATTATGAAATGGTGCAAATGTGAAGTGTTTACTGGTAAGAATACTAACAAAGACGAAATGGTAAATTTATTAGAAGATGAGGAAGAAGGGGAGGTAGTGGACAGTGGAGATAGAGATATTCGTATTGGAGTAAGTTCAACAGTTGTGGAGCGTCCTGTTTGTAGGAGAGAATCCCTGATTTTTGATAATAATTAAAGAACAACACTACTGATTTTTTTTCTTAAATTAATGTCTGTTTTTGCTAGTGATTATGTTAATTATACATTACTGCTTTAGTTTGTCATGTAACATGAAGTACATTTATATTTAGCTAAACATGTCCATGTGCTGTAGTTTACATAATACTACTTGTACATTGTATATTTCATGTACGTAGTAAATGTATTTCTTTTAAATGAATATTTTCTTGTTGTTGTATTTATCAGCTAACTGTATAATTTATGTTATCTAATTTACAGAAACATCAAAATAAATTTGAAATTTCACTTAATATACTGTTCTTATTATAAATGCTAAATACACTGGACTAACAATAAATTAAATATTGTTATCATGTTATGTTATGAATTCTATTTTTGCAGTGCATTCATACGTGATATAACAACATTTAGGTATAGTTAATAATATTTACATGAATGGAGTAGAAACCTTGATGGAGCAAATCCTTTATCAAAGGCTTAAACATAAGTTTTAGTGCTAAGTACTTGCTGCTGTTATTGCAAGTGTTTAAAGCACAAGCTCAAGCACTATTCAAGTGAGACATTATTACACTTTGCAAATAATACAGTACTAAACTCTTGTCTGTTAATCCACATTTTTTTGGAAAGAAGACTGGCAGCACTAGTAATAGCAACTGTTCATTTGCTACAACTCACAATTTACTGATTAACCTGAAAGCACAAGTGTAATCTTTAGAGTTTATTAATTATAAGCATGTGCACTAAGCATGTTTTCGACAAAATACATGCTCAAAACACTTTCCAGGAAATCAAAAATAGCGCTTCTGCTAACGGGCTTACTGATGAAGTCTTGCTTGGAATTATAATGATTTTAATTACAATAAGAGATGCAGCCAATTATAATGCTACATGAACTGATATTACTACAGCAACAGAATATGTATAAATCTACACCTGTATGGTTAGTGCAATTGCAAGGATATAAATTATAATTTAATTAGTAATACAGGTTGTTGTTATGACAGAATGATAAAAGATACTTGTACTATAATTAATTATCACGTCCAATATCTCATATTAGATGCACAAAGAAGGTTTCAAAACCTAAAACGATTTAATTAAAATGTTATTCTGTTTTTTTTCTACATCTAATTGACAGCATAAGGATAATTCAAATTCAAATTATTGAATTATAATTACATGTATGCATTGTACACAACCAATTAAATTACAATTTCCACTATTCCTTGTAACTGTGCTAACCAATAAATTAGGTATTTTAACAATTCTCTTTTTGCAGTGTGGCTACTGTTTTTATCAAGGTCTATTTGAATTTTGACTGTTGAACATATCAGTGGGAGGGGCTAGCTCAGACGCAAACCTCACACACTATAGAATACCTGTTATTGTACTATTACAAAGATTAATAAAAGCCTTTTCGATAAAGAAGAAGAGATGTCAAAACCCAAAACATATACAAGCTAGATCAGGATGGCACTAGCACAGGACCCAAATTAAACCACTTCCATATAACCCTAGTACATCACTCAGGAAAACAAACAAGAGCTCTGCTTTTATGTAGGGTTATGTGGAAGTGGTTTGTTAGAATATGTATAAATTTACTCCTGTATGGTTAGTACAGTTGCAAGGATGTAATTTATAATTTAATTAGTCATACTAGGTTGTTGTTATCACATCCAATATCTCATATTAAATGCACAAATAAGGTTTAGAAACCTAAAACGATTTAAATAAAATGTTATTCTGCTTCTTTGTATATCTAATAGACAGTATAAGGATAATTGAAATTGAATTATAATTACATGTATGTTACCATGCATTGTACACAACAAATTAGATTACAATTTCCACTATTCCTTGTAACTGTACTAACCAATAAATTAGTTATTTTAACAATTTTTTTTTGCAGTGTGGTTGCTGTTTTTATCAAGGTCTATTTGACTGTTGCACAGTAGAACATATCAGTTGGTGGGGCTGGCTCTGACACAAACCTCACATATGTTTATACAATACCTGTTATTGTATTAATCTTCAATAAAAATGAAAGAAAATGTAGGGATATCAAAACCAAAAAAGTATGCAAGCTAGGTTGAGATGGTACTAGCACAAGAGGTTAACATAGGACCCAAATTAAACTAAACAAACACTTCCTTATAGTAAGTAAGTATCTACATCAATCTAAGGAAAAAGACAAAGAGCTGTACTTGTAGGGTTATGTGGAAGTGGTTTGTTTAATGTTGGGTTCTAGATGAACTGATATTATTATAACAACAGAATATGTATAAATTTACTCCTGTATGGTTAGTACAGTTGCAAGGATGTAAATTATAATTTAATTGATCATACATGTTGTTGTTATGACAACATGATAAAAGATACTTGTACTATAATTAATTAACATGTCCAATATCTCATATTAGATGCACAAAGAAGGTTTGGAGACACAAAATAAAATGTTATTCTGCTTCTTTGTATATCTAATAGACAGTATAAGGATAATTGAAATTGCGAATTATAATTACATATAGCTATGTCACTGCATGGTAACATACATACATTATACATACATTACATTATGCAAGAGTATACAATTTTGAAATGTGATATATGACAATTGATAAAAGCACAGAAAGCTTAATTAAGGAAATTATGACTTGGCCAATAATTTTTTAATAATTATATTTAATCATTTAAACAGCAACTAAAAGTGAAAGTGATGGGTTTTAGTGTAGTTAAGTAAAACAACAGTAATGCATACATATAATCAATTTTACATCACTAATGCATGCATATAATCAATTTTACATCTTTCTTTTGCTAGTAAGATTACAGTATTATATAATATTTGCGCACTCAACCCATTCTCTTTTTACAAGTTAATATAACAAAGAATGGAATTAATAACCCCATACAAATAAAAACCTTTTTTAAATAATTAATAGCAGCACAAATCTATTCATTTTACAATAGAAACTATTAGTTAGTTCATTAGCTTTAGAATTCTTCAAAATGGGTCAGACGGGTATCCTTCTTTACATCAAGCTCAATGGCCTGTAATGTGGCATCATCATATAGAGCATCAAGGAAATGATCATCACCAAGACCAATATCAATCTGTAAATGAAAGGAAGTTGCTTAAAGTACTCCAACCTCACTAGTTTCTGGAGATCTGATTAGCGAAAGGTTGTGTGATTAGCGGTTATTGTAAGTAATAAATACCACAAGTAACCCTATATGGTGAGGGTTAATAATTATTAGCACATACCACATGACATTGAGCCAATCTTATTTTCATATACTAGTCACATGATCACATTTTAAACAGCATTATGCATACTTAAAGATGAATTAACACTTAATGCATAGTTACCTGTGAAAATGTGACCAAACACACTAGAAATGTCAAGTGATATAGATATTAACATTATTTACAGAGAATTAAGTGTTATAATGTGGCACTTGGGTAGACTAATAAAGGTTGAGATCAGATGCTTAGCCTGTACATTGTCTAATCTCAAGCCTCAGCCTTGTACCATGCGTCGAAAAGAATGTTATAAATATGCAATCCATTGTGGGGGATGAGCCTGAAGCTGTAAAGTTGTAGTTTGTGACCTGGTGTGCTCAGGATCAAGAAGACACAAAGAACAGTTGATGAACTTCTGGCTGCGTATCAATGCTGATGTTGCTACAATCTATCTGCTCTTTCTTTAAAAGTTTGTTCACTGACTCTTGTTCTGCTTCTACTACTATTTCTGGTACTATCTGACATACTGAAATTTGAACTTCGCGCAAATGCACTACTAATTTAAGTACTACACTGTAAAAATAAAATTGTTGAAATAACAAAATTTATTGGTTAGTACATTTGCAAGGAATAATTTAAATTGTAATTTAATTGGTTGTGTAGGTTGTGATGGATATACTGTAATTATAATCAAATAATTGTAATCTCAACATCCTCATGCTGTCTATTAGATGTTACTAAGTAGAATATTTATTTTAATTGAGCCAATTTAGGCTGCCAAACCTTCTTTGTGCATCTAATATGAGATATTGAGTATGTTAATTGATTACAATAGGTACACAATCTTTTACGTATTTTAATATGATTAAACCAAAACAGCTATGGTGTTAGATGTATGTATCCTGAACAACCAACTAATTGTTAAATCCTTTCAACTGTACTAACCAATATATTTGTTATTTTAACAACTACATTTTTACAGTGATAATAAATAGATCTATGATGGTTAAACTTACGATATTCCAACCAACGACCAACCAACCAAGCCTAGAGTATGCATATTGGGGCTTGTGACAATTAATTAATAATAATATTATAGATAACAGTAATGTTTTCTTCTTTTTATATGTGATAAATATAATAACTGTGTAGTGTGTATACATATTCTATCATGTACTTAAGTACATCAAGTAACTTACTCGTACAATAATAGAATTATCTTTTTTAGCATATAACACTGCATCACATTTTGAAAATACTCTCACACTGGGACATCTTCTCTTAACAATCTTTTCAAGTACTGCCTAAAATTCACATAATAATTATTATTTCAACAGCATTAACTGTTATTTTTATGGATCAGCATTCTATTTCATTTTAAACTCAAAAAAAATAATTTCCTGTTATCAGGTAATTAACATCAATAATATAGTTTTGTTATTACATCATAATTATATAGCTTAGTTGAGGAAATTATACATAATGTGTTTGATATGAGTACAGTGAAACCTCTCTATTATGGACACCTTTGGGTATTCTTGTGAACCAGCCTCGCGCAATTGCACTACAAATTTGGTTGTCTCACTTGCTGCAGAGTATAGAAAAAGCTTTTCCATATTTGTCTTCTATATAGTCTGAGAAAGTCTCTGTATTCAATAGTTGTTTTATAGACTAAGTCTTATCCACAACATACACAAAAGATAAAAACATCCCCTGCTCTTTTCTTTGCAGTTGTACCCACCATATTGTGTATATGAGGAGATGTTGCACACCACAATTTCATTCCAATAGAACACACAGCAGTGTCGATTGTGACCAGACTCTCCCCGCAGTCTAATTGTCATAAAGGAGAGAGGCTGGTTCACCAGACTAACCTTTGGGACAAATATATTAGTGTTCTGAGTATAAGGTATTGATGTAGTCTGACAAGCCAGACCCACGCGGAAAGAGGTGGAGAATCTGGGGACACACATATTCACTAGTTGTGGAGATGGAATGTAATAATTAAAAGTTTGCGGTACACATGAGAGAACACTGGTCGCTGCAAATTATAGATATTATATATCAATTATAATATTCCTATCAAATATACTTGATCTTTCATTATGGCTGTAAGAAGAGTGATAATACAATCTTTCCTACCTAGCAAAATGTCAAAGGCAAACAAACACAATACAGTGATTTGCCAAATCCAGTGGGAAGGATGGCAATTACATCTCTTCCCTTCAAAAAGTTTGTCACTACTTTTAAACTTTTGTGCCTTCAATTTCTTGTATCCCAATAGTTCTGCTGTTTCTCACTGTCCTTACTCATGGTCCATCTTTATTTTGCAATCGGTGACGTTGAAATTCTTGTGGTTGAACAACTTAATCTGATTGGTCTGAACAACTAGTGAATATGTGTGTCCCCAGACCCTCCACATCTTCCTTTGATACTAATTAACATAGGCGGCTGCAGAATTTTAAGATGACAGGGTTCAACAATATTTATTAGTAGGCGAGGTCAATTAGTGTTAATCTTAATGAATAATAATTATAGTGTTGTTTTAGCTAGTTTGACAAAAATGACTGCTTATAGTATGTCTGGTTTCTAGTTTAGTTATAGTGTAATTAACTAAAATAATATTGAGCTTACTAAAAGAGTTTTAGTTTTAGTTAACTAACTAAAAGTGCCAATTTTCATTTTAGTTAGTTATAGTTATTACAATAGACCTGTAATTAAGTTGTAACTAAAAGTCAGAGTGCCTTACTAAAAGGGGTTTTAGTTTTAGTTATAGTTAACTAAAACAACACTAGAATAATAATTAAATTTATTTACGTTTATTATTTTCATTGATCAATAATGAGCTGACTAACACGTCATGAAGTTAAAACAATCCTTGTACTGGGCAAATTTAATCACCAACTCATCAACTTTGTCCCACAGTTGTGAAGATAGGTCTCTTTCTATGTACAAAAGAGTTACGTTGGCAAGACGTTCCTGGGTCATCATGCAGCGGAGGTATGTCTTTATCCTTTGAAGAGAAGAGAAACTCCTTTCAGCGGTGGCCGAGCTGAAACCCATAGTCATGGCTATCTGGTAGCACTGTAGCGTTGTCGGGAAACATTCAGATGCCTGGGAAAGTTGGTGGAACACTTCTTGGAAAGACGATAAATCTGGGTCACGCTCCCGAAGAAAGCTCTTGACGACAGGTACCTCAGATACTATTGCTGTCTCGCTTATGCTATAGTGAGCTAGAAAAGGGCTCAACGTGGATAAATCAAGGAAGAGATTCGATTTTGGAACTAATGCCAAAGTGATTTGAGAAGTGACAGATTAAGTTAAAACGGTCTTTCATTTCTTCAAGTAAGACATTTATAGTAGCGTAGTATACTTGAATCCTGTAGTCATCTGTTGATGTTTCTTTAGCTGTTACTACTACACAATCAACTACACAACTATCTTCCAATTGCTAAGGCAATCTGAGTACGTCGTGGTCTTGGTGGAGTAACGGAGACACCACACTTCTCAGCTAAAAACTTCGTCGTATCCCAAACCTTGGCATACTTCCAGTCATGAAAACCAACAGATATCAAAGCATTATCAGATGTCGTTCCAAAAAAACAACAAGAAAAACGAAACACGCCATCTCTCTCCACCGAGTACTCTAACCACATGAAATCATTGTACCAACTGACCTGAAAACTTTGCTTAGAAGTGTCATAATCCCTGGTTGGAAATGATATACCAGTTGGTTGTCGAGGTGACTTAGATTTATGATGTGCTATATCAGTTGGTGGTCTATCTGCAGTGTGCTGTGTGGGTTGGACAGTTGTCTCAGTAACATCAGTAGTTTGAGATGACGAGGAATCCTGAACACTGTCAGCTGTTAATGTATAGTTTTCATTCATTATTTATTATCACTATTCTAAACTATTAAGCTTACTGTTATAAGTAGAACTAGCACCAGAACTATTACTAGGAGTATCCTTTTCCTGAGTTCTAGACCACTTTGAAATAAATTCCATCAAAGAACACTGCCGTTTAGACATGATACAAATTGTGCAACGCTTTACTTTACAGAACAGCTGGTTTTGGAAGCCAAACTAATTAACTAAACAAAAGCATGTGTATGAAACCCAAAAAAACTTGTCTTGTGGAGTTGTGGTTTCCTGCAACAAAATAATCAAAACGTGGGCAATAACATTTTCAACCCAGGCTTGTAGCCGCCTATGCTAATTAATAGGTTATTGTAGGCAATTCACTAAGATTAATGATTGAGCAATAACTAGTCTTGAAGGTTATCTAGCTGCTCCCCAATTTACTAACATGAAGATGTATTAATTGTTAGCCTGAGGCTACTTTACCAGGGATTACAAATTGCTCTCAATGGGGAGGACCCTTGTTATTTGGTATACATAATATTGTTTACCTGATTAATCCGACCTTTTGTTACATTATCTGTAGGTACTTGTGGTTCATCTATGGGGATATCAGCTATTGTTTCTATGGGAACTGGCCTCTTCGCACCCCCTTCTGGTTCATCCATTTTTTTTTTTAACTCTTTGTGAAGTGTGCTGATACGTCAAAAATTATAATTATGCGTGCATATATACACTATACATACACAACATGATGATGACAAAATTCCCATGTACCCTGGCAACTACCACCTTCTGTACCCTGACATTCACTTTCTGAGAACAGAGAACTAAGGGTGATCACGTTGGGCAATGCAAGCCACTGGCAAGCCCTTAAAAATTTATTTGCAGGCCTAAACTAATAATTGCTAATGCACATGTATGTATGCTCCATAAGCTTGTTCCATCATGAGCTGCAGCTGCTTGTGTACTAGGCTTCAACAATGATCTTTGTCCCATTAAATATCTGTGTCCAAACACTGTTCTTGACCAAAGAGGGGGATTAAGACATCATGTCTACTCAATCAATTGAACTCTATATTTCTTTCTTCCACCAAAGAATTGTTTCAGAATAAACTATGGATATATATATATCAAAAAGAAATGAGATGTCACAAAATGATACCAAACAGTTCATAAAACCATGAATGTAAGCAAAGAGGTATTGATGTGAAAGCACATATATAACTATTTCAGCAATCTGAACTAACTCTGCATCATATACAAATTGCAATATAACAAATACAGTCCAGTGAGTGAAAGGTCTTGAGTGTGTGTCTGATTACTCTACTAACTGCCATATGCAGGTATGTTTGTAAAGATTCCTGCAGTTCCATTATTAATAATAGCAATTCTGTAGTACATTTGATACTTCATACTTTGCTATATTAAATGATAGTCCACATGTTCCCTGCTGAATATTGAAAGGAAAAATATGTATAAAATAGTTTATAATGTATTGAAATATAGCTGGTAGCACAAGGCCCCTGAAAGGATAAGTGCACTAAGATACCGGGAGAATGAAGAGCCTAGTCGTATAGACTTTAGACTATTATTCCATTGTTTCGTAAGATAAAATATTCCTTCCTTTGAGTATGCAGTCAAGCCCCAGCAAATATGAGTGGAATGCTATTAGGAACATCTTGGATTATTCGTGTTTTGTACATTAACATAGGTTGTATTTTTTCTCTATGGAATGCTGGCGGCCCTGGTAAAATACCTGCATGATACTTTTTGGGTATTAATATTATAGGTCATTGTGTGTGGTGTAGGAATGATTATATATGTACTTGTTGCTAGATGGTACCAAAGAAGATGTAAGGATGAAAACTATGATGTACATACTGTTGGATCATATACACTAATACTAATATAGTTCCAAGATTGCACAACACATTGGTGAAATACCTAAGATCTGTAATGTGTTATTATTTGTTTGTGATTTTTGCTCACAGTGTATTTATGCATAAAATAATTATAATATGCACATCAGCGCATGCATTAATAAAGCCTGCTGATTTTAGTACTAGTGCCAATGTTCACAGTTTTGCTGGAAATTCAGAACAGACACACAAAAAAAAAACAAGGTGAGAGTTAATAATTATGACGTGACATTGAGCCAATCATGTTTTCATATACTAGTCACTTGATCACGTTTTAAACAGCAATTATTAATGCTTAATGCCCAGTTACTTGTTAAAATGCAATCAAATAGACTAGAAATGTCAAGTGGTAGACACTGTATAACATTCTGTCAAGAGTATAATGTGGCACTTGGGTGGACCAATAAATGTCGAGATTACGCATTATCTACGAGCCTCACCCTCTATCACAGATTAGAAAGTCAGTCATATAATTAGCCTGCCATATAATTAAACATATAATTAGCTTGCATATGAGTGTGATTAGTCTGGTGAGCAAAGGGGAGATGCAGGCATACTAGACTAAACTGAGCTAACTGCATGATATAATGCTGCTGTTAGTGCTGTACAAATATAAATCACTTCATTATTATAATTATTTGTAGTTCCATCACATAATATGAATGCACTTGCATTGCAGAACCCTCACCTCAAGTACTAGTGTGATTTGGGACTCAGTCACTGACAAGAAACGGTAATTATAATTATTATACTGAGATTATATTACATAATGTATGTGTGTGTTACAATTTACACTCCATGTCCTACCAAAAGTACATAATTCCTTGTACAGTTGTGATTATTATAGTATCTTCCAAAACCAAGGTTCTTCTAGAGATTTGGTTTTATTGGGGGGGGGGGGTGGGGTGAAGTGGGAGGTTAATTGCTCATGGAAATTGTTTTGGTTGGCCCACACTCCTTTTTCTTACTTAAACCACACTTATCACAACTGTTCTGCAAAACACTATTGGGAAGTAGCACTATAATTGTTGAGGGGAAGCTGAGAATTTTTTGGGGAAGCTTCCCCAAGTGGATAGAACCCTGAAAACAAGTATATGCATGTGCACATATAATTACACTGGTTCTGTATGGGTTCAGTACAATGTTGTTAAATGGAACTCTTAAAGAAGGTCAAATAGTCATGTTGCAATTAATAATTAAATTATAATTAGAATTCCCATACTCAGCCACAAACATTCCTGACAGTGGCAGACAAGCCAAGAAGTAATAAGAGAGGTAAGTACTGTGTTATATGTTATAATGTATAGTTTAGATTTAGAGATGTGTTAGTATTTTTCTACTTACCAAGATTTTTTTATATATTATTATTATGTAATTTGGGTATTGATCGTAAATGTCTTTGATTACAATAATGTTTACTGTTACAAAGAGTGAGATATTCCATTCCATTAGTATAACAGTTATAATTTAACCCAAATATAATATTATACATTTTTAATTACAGTGAAAGTGTTATTGTGTTTAGTTATAGTAAAGTTGTTGCAGCATGTTGTTCATAATATGCATCATATTTGATCAGTCATTATGCTATTGCTGATAGTCTTTAAATTATAATAATTATTATATTATTATAGTTTTTATAATTCTATAAGGCTATTAATTTAATAATAACTAAAAAATGCGACAAAACACAAAATCAGGGTTGTATGACCTTATATGGAATATATATCCAATAGTGATTCACTACCTGAAGCCACACTGATCACTACCACAATTAACTTATTATTTATCCCTCATTTTTCATATACTGGTTTCATTCATACATTCTTTTCTGTTAAGTGCATAGTTATTTGTAAATGGATCTTGTAAAAAAAATCCAAGCAAGTATAGTAAATTAAGATGATAGAAGTGATATCAAATTCAATATTAATTAACATTTGATTTTTCATTATCATAAATTTTATATTAATTAACTCCTCACACATGCAGGAATTCAACTTGCTTACAATTAGCCCAAGTATCTTATCCACAGTGATTATGTCTGACAGTCCATCTGTAGCAAGTAGACCAACTGAAAGTGAACAAGATCTTAAACTTGCAGAGTTAGTAAACTGGCAGATATTTGCTACCCATTTACCAGATCTTACAAGAGGAGATATTGTGATGTTCGACGACAGAAATTAGAGCTTTATGGAACATGGTTACGAAGATGTCCTAATGCATCATGGAATGATATTGTATTAGCTCTTGAGAAAGCCAGAGAAAATGCTCTAGCAGATGCTATCAAAAAGAAATCCATTTCAATTTCAACAGAGGCTCACAATCCAGTACAACTACCTTCCAATCAGGAAGTGTACCTATTGTCAGAAGAATTGATTGTAGAGGAATTGAAAAATTTGGAAAATCTTCTCTTCAGGATATAATAGCTTATATTGAAGAGGCACAAGTTCATGGAATGAAGAGATTAAATGAAGTTAATACAATAGATGACTTGTTTGATGCTATTCGTCCACATAATGACTATCTCGACTGTGAGCTACTAGAAATGATTGTAGAGGAATATTTAGATGATGATGATATTACCAAACTAAAAACACATATCAATAAAGTGAAGCTATTTAAACGTACCACACCTATTATAGCTTTAAAAAACAAATTACAACAATACACTAGCATACCCAATATTTCAGATATGCATCTAATAGTAACCATTAAACTCCAAGCTGATTGGGGAAGAGTTACATTAGAATCTGTTGAAAAGTTAGTACAAAATCTTCTAGACTACCGACAAACAGTTAAAATCTTTAAGGTAGAGTCTGGATCGATATCTGTAATGCTTTTACTTCCAAAAGAGAAATTGCACCATTTTATAGTCTCCAGCAGTCAGAAGCTACAGTTCATGCGTTTAACAGGAATCTTCAGGTTAAAAATTGGAGCTATAACAGTTTTTGAAGAAAGTGCAAACAAGAATTTCTCTTTCGAATCAGCTTTTCTACAATCTTCACAGTGTGGTGATGATGAAGCAGTCCAGTTTCTACTAGACTTGGGAGTTAATGTAAACTATAGTAATAGTGAGGGACAGACAGCACTAATATTAGCAAGTAAGGCTGGACATGAAGAGGTTGTAGAAATGCTAATATCGGCTGGAGCCAACATTAATCATCGTGATATCAATGGGCACACAGCGTTAATGTTTTCCAACACAATCAAGACATTTTTGTCACTTCTTCCACCTGATGCTGGTATTGATGTTAGTATGCACAAGAGTTCAACGCCTCTAATGATAGCCAGTGATCTAGGATACTTCACAGTTGTGGAGAATCTATTGAGACTGAACAATAATCCTAATGTTCAGAATATGTTAGGATGGAGCGCAATAATATTTGCCAGTCGTAATCATCATCTTCAGGCAGTAGAACTACTACTAAAAGAAAATGCAGATCCTAATCTTTGTACCAATTCTGGATGTACAGCACTAATGTTTACCAGTCATAAGGGTTATCACCAGGTGGTGGATATACTACTGAAGAAAGGTGCTAATCCTAATATTCAGTCGAATGATGGATGGACAGCATTAATGTTTACAAGTCAAAAGGGTCATCACCAGGTGATGGAAGTACTACTCAAGAAAGGTGCTGATCCTGATATTCGTTCAGGCAAAGGACAAACAGCAATTATGCCTGCCAGCTCTAAAGGTCATCTGCGAGTAGTGGAACTACTGGTAAAGGAAAGTGCTGATCCTAACATTCCGGATAACAGTGGCTGGACAGCATTATTGATTGCCAGTTTTGAAGGCCATATCCAGATAGTAGAACTATTACTGAAGAAAAAGTCTGATCCTAATGCTCACAATAACTAAGGGTGGACAGCGCTAATGGTTGCCTGTGATAATTGTCATCTCCAGATAGTGGAATTACTACTAAGGGAAAAAGCTGATCCTAATGTTCGTAATAACGCTGGGTGGACAGCGCTAATGTATGCCAGTGATATTGGCGATCACCAAATGGTCAAAATGTTACTTAAGAAAGGTGCTGATCCTAATATTCCCTCAATGGATGGATTGACATCAGTAATAAGTTATAATGGTCATCTCCAGGTAGTGGCACTACTACTACAGGCATGTGCTGATCCTAACATGTATAATAATGCTGGATGGACAGCACTAATGTTTGCCATCCAAAATGGTTATCTCCAGTTAGCGAAACTATTAGTAAAGGAAAAAGCTAATCCTAATACTCACAGTAACGAAGGATGTACACCTCTAATGGTTGCCTGTGGCAGCGGTCAACTCCAGATAGTGGAATTACTACTAGAGCAAAATGCTGATCCTAATATTCAATCAAACAAAGGAGTAACAGCATTAATGTTTGCAAGACAGACTGGCTATCTCCAGGTAGTGGAATTATTGCTAAAGGAAAATGCTGATCCTAATGCTCACAGTAATACAGGATTAACACCATTACTATTAGCCAGTAAGAATAGTCATTCCAATGTTGTTGTAATGCTGTTGCAGTATAAAGCAAATCCTCATGTTAAATCTTTTAAGCATTTGGATTCTTTTACAATTGCCGCTTTTAAAGGTAACACAGACATTGTGAACACTTTCCTGAATCATTCTGAAATTAGATTTGAAAGCTTATCAATGGGATGGTATTATGCTTGTCAGTTTGGTCATGTTCCAATCATTGCATTGTTGTCACACAGAATAGATATCGTTTCTGACCAAACAGATATTATTATTTCTTGTGCTGAAGGTGATTTAGGAACAGTAGTAGATCAGTTGATGTCTGGTAAGATGACACCAGATGATCAGTTCATTCATGGCATCACTCCTCTTATGATTTCATCTTCTTGTGGACACAATGATATAGTAGAGGCTCTTATTCAATCTGGTGCTGATATTAATAAGACAGATGAGTTTGGTTATACAGCACTTGACTATGCTGAACTGGCTAAACAAGCTACAACACGACTGCTTCTATTACAATATGATGGACTGCGTGGCATAGACTTTGATAGCAAAGTTAGAACTACAGAAGAATCTTTACTTAAAACTATAGATGACATCTCAACTGAAAAAGACATTTCTAATTTACAACAAAGTTTAAATATTTCATCAATTGCGAGATATCTTGAAGAATCAATTGCCACTCAATTTAGCAAACATCAATCAGCTGATTACACAAACAATCCTTTAACTCTTGACTTGAATGACCTTAATTGCGATTAAATAAATAAACCAAATCTCAGTATCCATGTAATGCAACTTTTACTATATTTGATTGAAATGCATGTTATTCAAATTGTATAACAGTTGTTGTGCTGCAAAGATATTACCTCATATTAAATTTAATATTTTAATAATAATTTTCAGTGGAAATTAACTGCAGCTGTAATGTTGACATGTTATTCATTAACTCTCACTGCGTAATCGTTTTGTCCGGATTTTTATTTTTTTAACACTGCGCTTGTAATCTACAGCTAGTAGGACTTGGAGTGTAAGTTTAATGCTCACACACACGCAAACAAATATAATATATTCTCAGTATAATAATTGTAATAATTATTATTAGCTACAGTCAAATATTGTCAGTGACTGAATCATTCTGAAGTTGTTTCCAAATTAAATCACACTTGTGGCGAGGGTTCTGCACTGCGAGTGCATTCATATTAAACCTGGTCCACAATATGACACAAGCCTTGCTTTGTTGCGTTGTGACAAAATTCAGAAAACTGATTGGTCAAACGCAATGCAGAGACGAAAAATAGAATCAGATCTTACTGCGTTACGTTGTGTCTGACGGTGTTAAGCGTCATATTTGCCAGGCTTAATTAAATTATACACGTAATTATCATTTCTCCGCCTAAATTATGTAACCCAAACAAAAAGCAGAGGTGTGGTCAGAAACGTATACACTGGGAAGAAGTAAGTTCGTCTATTCTACTTTAACAGGCTAATTATGTTGTATATTTGGTGTCCCATATACCTATAGTCATAGATTTTCGACACTGACAGTCTTGTTAGATGCAGGAGTGGCAAAACTCCCTCTCCAGGCTAGAGTGAATAATGTTCTCTTGCTTTGGTTGTACATGATGTGTCCTCTGATGGGATACATACACCTACAGGATTTCTCGTGGTAATTCCATAAAAGGGGTATTAGTTTTAATGATGAATGATCATTGGTATCATGATAGTGATCAGTGAGTGATCAGTGAGTGCTCACTGATAAAATCATATGTGCCTTGAGAAAGAATAGAATAATGATTTAATTCGATACTGGGAGAAAGCACTGCAGAAGTAACATAATCACTGCTTTACTGAGAAATGAATGGTGAACATCTACAATGACTACAAGAGAAACACATTAGGGGGTTTGGTGTGGGGTGAGGGGAGGGGTTACGCTTTAAGATGGCCAACTAATAGCAAGTGGTTGATCTTATGAAGTGTTTGGGGAAACAAACTGAAAATGAACACCTTTTGGCATGTGTACTTGGTCACATACATATAATTATGTGTGTATTCAACAGTTACTTAGCATATTATACTACAGAGCCTCTTGCATGGTGCTTGTTCTCCATTGGAATTACTCCACTCATGTATGAGAACCACTCAGTCATTTAGAGTACACTCTTGTATTTATTACTTTCTCTTTCATAGAAATTATAATTAACCTTTGCTATATATATAACTCAGATTACTATACTACCTGCATAGCTTTTTGCTGAAGTGATGAAGTAAAAGCTATGGAGAATTCATTGCCACAAACTCACTGCATACATATATATGTCTATATTTAAAATCTAATAAAGTTCACATAAGTGTCTTCACACAGTTGACAGATACCATGCATTATATCGATGGGATAATATGTATGCTAACGTCCTACAAAATTAAATGCATGCTTGAAATGTTCACAACTGGTATATAAAAAATGTTGTGACTCACTAAATTTTAATTGAAGTAAAATGTTGATAAAGATAATAATTATCATTACTATTTTAATTATTTTACAGGAATTAAGACGTCATGTCTACTCAATTGAACTCTACATTTCTTTCTTCCATGAAAGAATTGTTCCAGAACAAATTGCGGCAATATCAAAGAGAAGTAAGATGTCGGAGAATGAACCTTTCAGCATGGCTACTGATTCTCTTTTCTATTGTTGCAGGAACATCCATGGAAGTAGCCTTTAATATAATTTTTTCACTTACAACTCATCCTGAGAGTACATCATGCTTTGCAGTTGTTCCTGAGAGTGGTGTAAACATGCTGTATGTTGTGTTTACAGTCCAAAATTCTATATTCTTTCTTCTCTATCCATTCACTGGATGGTTAGCTGATACTGTAATTGGTAGAAAGAAAGCTGTCACCCTGAGTTTATGGTCATGTTGGTTTGGTACTCTATTACAGTGTATCAGTTATTGTATTCAGTATGGAACATGTGGACTACCAGTCAATATAGCAAAGTATGGAATATCAGGTGTGGCATTACTATTATTAATAATAGGAACTGCAGGATTCTTTACAAACATACCTGCATATGGATTAGATCAGTTAGCAGAAAAATCGAACACACACTCAAGAGCTTTCATTCACTGGACAATATGGGGACTGTTTGTTGGTTTCTCGATTGGTTATATTGCATTTGTTGAGAAAAGCATATATGATGCAGAGTTACTTCAGATTACTGGGATCATTGCATGTGCTTTCACATCATTAGCTCTTTGTTTACATTCTTGGTTTTATAATCATCATCATGAACTGGTTGATACTCAGAAAAACCCATATAAAATGGTTTATAATGTATTAAAATATAGCTGGTACCACAAGGCCCCTGAAAGGAGAAGTGCACTAACATACTGGGAGAATAAAGTGCCTAGTCGTATGGACTTTGGGAAAATTAAATATGGTGGTCCTTTTTTAGAAGAAGATGTAGAAAGTGTTAAAACATTTTGGAGGATTGTAGCAGTGTTACTTAGTACATTTGGTTTCTTTATTCCTTACTATCCTACTGTAACTGGTGTGCTGTCATATACAAATATGTTTGAAGGAGCAACATCTACTCTTAATGGATATGGGTCTTTTGCATTATGGCAGGCATTTGACAGTCAGATTATCTTGTTGATACCAGTCTTAGAGCTGGTTATTATTCCATTGTTCCCCAAGATAGAATATTTCTTATTAAATCCATTGAGAGGTATTGGATTCTGTTACATTTTAATATTGATAGCCCTGATTTCCATGATTGTTCTGAACACGGTTGGCCATTTTATTGCACCTATCCAACTTTCATTTTTATATTATAGTATACCATTACTATTCTCAGGTCTTGCAGATTCTCTAAGTTTTATGTACGGATTAGAATTCATTTGCAGTCAAGCCCCAGCAAATATGAGTGGAATGCTGTTAGGAATATTCTGGTTTATTCGTGTTTTGTACATTAACATAGGTTGTATTTTTTCTCTATGGCATGTCAGTGGCCCTGGCAAAATACCTGATACATTTTGGGTATTAATATTACAGGTCATAGTGTGTGCTGTAGGAATGATTGTATACGCAGTAGTTGCTAGGTGGTACCAAAGGAGACGTAAAGATGAAGACTATAATGTACATACTGTTGTGGAAGAGACATATGACCGAGTTTTGAGCATAGAGGCATCCTTCAAGAATAATTACAGGACATTTGATTAAAGTGATAATGCTTTAAGCATTGCAAAAACAACTATACTTCCACACAAAATCAAGGAATATAATTATTATGTATAACAAGCACTTTTTACGCACGTATTTCAAGTTTTAAAAAACATATATACTAGTACGAATGTTTGCATTTTAGTATAATTCAAGAAAGATTATTTTGATATGAGGCTTTGTTAGTTGTTTATGTATAGTACATCATGTGTATGGCAGTTGTAATTTCTATAATAACAATCTCTATAATAATTAACTAGCAAGTATACAATAACTTTGTCCTCTCACTTCATATAAGGATAGTATAGTAGCTATATTACACATTCAAAATAGTATAATACTTATACAAACCACAGAATACAATAATTTCATGCTTGAGTAAGAACAAAAACATCCTTATATAACCCTAACAATATCAGTACACCTAACATAATTCTTATACCATATGAGACTATATAAATGTAACATAATTTTGTGTCTTCTTATAACTTTGTTGCACTTTTCAAACATGTAGAGTAAGATCGATTCTTATCCTAATGTACACGCAGATAAGAAGTACATACACGTCACTATACACACAGTTCACATAATTATAATTATATTAGTAGCTACAGTAATAGAAAATACAAAGTACGTAACTATACTTAGTATAGGGTTATAATTAATGGAAGTGGCAAGAATAATTCCTTTTGATGTTTAACACTATAATGAAGGATCCAAATAGTATGGATCTTTGCTGTAATAAACTAATGAATAGTGAAAGCCATACTCACAGGTTTCCCACTATGAATAGGGTTTATAAACGTTATGGTATTACAGCTATTTGAATTCCTCAGTCTCCAAATAGCTGTAATCCTGGTAAAACAGTATGGCAGGCCTAGGGTTTTATGGAAGTGCTAGTTATTGCTATGGTACCATCCTAGTCCTATATGCTCTGTATATTCCATGCATTTTACTTTTTTCTTATACGTACCAATGCACGACTTTTAATTATTTCCAATTAGTTTACAGTCAGCCATCGTATGTAAATTGTTTTAGATAGTCACTAAAATTTAAAATTTTATTATTATTAATACTAATAAAACATTTTCAATAGAAGACAAAGTCAGGATGTTACTAGCTCAAGGGATTAAAAAATAATAATAAGGTCACAGGGAGGAGACAGCTAGCTAAGTAAAAATGTGGGGCTGAAGACTCTTTGGATATTATTATATGCAAAGATGCGTGGGCATGTTTCCATGCCCTGTGTCCTCTTAAGAGGATCTGGAATGCACAAGGGAAACACAAACCCCCTAAGGAAATCAATAATATCTTATTATGTAGTACATTATATAATTATTTAGCTACTACTGCTACTGTTTTCTCCTCCCCTGGGTCAGGATGGTACTAAAAGCACAGGGGGGTATCATAGGACCCAAATTTAAACAAATCACTTTCACATAACCATGAATAAGTACATAATATTATACCACTACAAAGCAAAAGCTGTACTTAATTATGTAGAGCTGTATGGAGTGGTTTGTAGAATGTATTATTAAAAATAGTAATGTAAAGATAAGACAAATACTATATAACTTAATATGCAAAGCAAACATAATAATGTAAAGTAATAAAAATATTTGAATGATGTATAAAAACAAGGCAAAATATGCTATAAAATTAATACAGAAAGCAAATATAATTATATAATTAAGCGTCGGAATGATTATACAAAAAAATGTAATATTAATTATTACATAGCTACTAAAATAGACAACAATATGTATTAATAATAGTAATATTATTATTTACTCAACATATCTTACTTATATATTCGATTAACAAAGAGTCAGGATGGAAATAAATAAATTCAACTGCTTCATACATATAGAAGTCAAATTTATATTTTGATGGTATACACAACATAATGTTTTTGCTTTTTGAAACTGCTTTAATTACTAGATCCATTCCTAATTTTGAAATGCCAGAATCATGAAGAAATAACTTTTTTCCTTCTTTCTCTGTTTTTGTTATTACATCTGCTATTATACGAGCCCTCTCATCATCAATACCACTTTCACCAAATATGCCAATAATACATACTGTGCTATTTAAAAGACTACCGAGGATTTCTTTAAGTACTGTTTTATGAATAGAACAACTTCCAAATACCACCTTTTTCAATGAACAGTCAGGTCTAATTAGAAATGCTCTAACTGTATTTGCAAACTTGCTTGTACATGTGGAGTGGGTAATGCAGAGATAGGTAAGTGATGGCAACAGCTGATTGCTTTCTGAACTAACATGATTGTCTAAAACTAAAGACGAGATATTTTGCATGTACAACACCTTTAGCGATTTGCAAGCCTGTATGCTACTACATACTACTTTTGATATAGCTTCATTTGAATCTGTGACTGGACCACAAATGCGAAGTGCTGAAAGAGACACAAGTTGCCGAAGCGTTTGCACAATTGGTATCCAGGATGAACTTTGACACCTAATGGAAAGTAGTTTAAGATTTGGGAGATATCGGTCCAACTCTAAGCCACTCTGTTTTGAATCTAGAACTCCAGAAACATGAAATTCTTCAGCTTGGGTGATATAATCCTTTAGTAGTGATAGTCTGTACAAACTCTCATTCAGTTTACTACCTGCATCGAAAACTATGTTGGATATTACAGCCTTGTCAGTTGGTGGTGAATCTGTGTGATGTTTACAACCATTAAGAAGCATGTCAAGACAAAGTGGAGTGTGAAAGTCAACATTGTATGTTATACTGCAAAGTGGCGCACAATTCTGAAGACACCAACCGAACATATACCAATATAACGGATCTGCTTCAAGTGGAACGTCTAGTATTATTCTCTGGATTCGTAGTAAGTTGCTAATGTGCTTTGCTAGATGGCAGGATTTAGTTTCAAATAATTCGAGCAGAAGCTGACAGGCATTTGGAGGAAAAGTAATAATATTTTGCCTTATACTAGACATATAACCATATGCTTTGTATACAAGTTGAGGTTTTTCTAATCCAGCTACAAAACAAAGTATGTTGTGCGAACAAAACTCAATATCTGTGAGTTCGAATGATGAAGTACAGTAACGAAAAGCTTGAAAGAACTCTTTGAATGATGGATGCATGAATGTAAAGAATAGGTCCTTCATACCAAAGGCATTGAAATACTTTCCAAGACCAAATGATTGTGTAGGTGAGAGTGGCAATAAAGCATTACCAGCAGCAAACACCATTGCTTGAAAGAGTTTAATGTCTTGTTCTTGCAATTCACAATAACCATCTATGGCTTTCCCAGTATGCTTAGAAATTTCATTAAAAATGTACTGTTTGTATAAGTCAGTTGTATTTAATAAGTGTGATGGTAGTTTTTCAGCTTTACATAGCAGTATAAGCATTGTACAGTAAAGAGGTCTGTATGTTAGTGCTAATCCAAATGGATTTTGAGATATCCACTCTTCAAATGTTTGCTGAATCTTAAGACAATGAGACAAAGATTCTGTGATGTAGGATTCTTTACCATTATGAGTGAACCCAACAACTTTTAAATACTGATCTGTATATTGAATTATTGAATCACGAACTAAATCAACCCATTCAGATCGACAGGTAAATAGAACAGTAGCTTCTGGGAAATGTTGTTTAATGCCTATAGCATTTACAATATCACACTGAAGATAATCGTAAGTATCAATGAGAAAACAAACATCTTTCCCTTTGCAATCTTCAACATATTCTCGTATAACAAATGTGTGCCAATATAGTCTGTCTGAATATTTAATGAGTATTAAATTATCAAAAGCATAAAGTGGGTGAATGTAACTACTTTTAAACACAGTATGGAGGAGTACCATTCTATATTGAGTCCAGTTGCCCACTGTTTAGCTATATGATGTTATGGCATTGTTTTACCCACACCACTCTCTCCCTCAATCAAAATATAATGAGCTTGTGATCCATCAGGAAGCTTTCCGATATTTTCTATATTAACAAGTGACCTTTCTATTGTATCAACAATTGAGAGATGAAAATATTCATTTGGAAAGAAATTTTGCACTAATGTTGGATAATTCATTTTCTTATATCTAGTCTTTAATGTCAGAGCATAATTTTCAACTGTTAACACTTCCTTCGAACGAAGGCTAGATCTATTACCTGAATGTACATGTACATTTTCAGGGATATCACTGCTTTCAGAATTATTCTTGGAATCATTTGCTGGAGTGGATAATTTTATACGTTTGCTGGTGGGTGACATTGGATCCTCAAGTGCCTCATGTTTAGAATCAAGCTTCTTTATTGGTATATTAGTAGACATAGGAAGCTGTTCATGTTGACTTGTTATTGATATGGTTTTTGGAGTGCTTACGATAGATCGTGTTTCAGAGACAACTGTACAAGTGGACTGGTTCTGCGAAAGTGTTGTTGCCACTGGAAGAAAACTGTTTGTAAAGCTAAGAGTAGAAGGGCTTAACTGTGAATTGGATGAACCTAATGCACAAGAAATATGTGCACCATTGTTTTCAAGCGAATGTGGATTGCTACTGCTTGTACTCAATGAAGATAATATAGTTGCCGTCAACTGTGGTAATAAATGCTGTAGTGTTTGTTGATCTACCATATATGGAATATTTAAGGGTGCATGTAATGAAATATTATGCGCAGAAGGGAAAAAGATGGGTGAATTATGAAGTTGAAGTGGACCGAACGCAGGCATATAACCATGGTGTGCTAGAGACAGATCTGGTCTTGTATACTGGATTGTTGGCACCGTAGAATCTGGGGCAGAGGAAATGTTTAGGCCTTGGGGATTAAAATGTCCCATGTACATTGTTGAGGCATCTTGAAGTGGTATACTACTAGTAGATGGTGTATCTATACCTGTTGTCCTTTGTTGACTTGTAAATGTTACAGTATCATCCATATCCTGAGTATGACTTGTATCAGAAGATTGCATTATGTTTTCACTAGTTTGTAAGGCCCTCTTCATTAGTGCTTCCAGCTTTTGTTCTGTAGAAGTGAATAAGAATATATTTAATTTTTATGGCCAAAAGGGTCATCCCTATCAACCCATACACTGTATGTTATATACTTACACTAGAAAGTCATGATATTTTGCATGCTCAATGTGTATGTGTGTGTGCCAGATAAAGAAGACACACTGCTATAAACAACAGGAAGAAGGCAACTTTTAAAAGCTGCTGTCTTCAAGCCACAAGGCACTGCTATATACATCAAAAAACAAACCATCCAATTGCAACCTTAGCAAGATAACAAAACAGCATAAGATTATAAAAGTAGTTTATTGGCACATCATAAAGACTCTGTCCAACAATATAAAAACCAATAACGAAAACCATTATAAGAATACTTGTCAGGTTTCTATCTACAAATTTTTGTTTATGGGATGGGGGGTTTGGAAGCTAATCCCACACGAAGCACTTTGTACATGTATGTCACAAAAATGTGTCTGCAATATTGTGGTTAGACAGCCACCACCTCTCTATCTGGTGTATGACAATTGTTGTGCAAACAACTATTTGGCTATAATTACATGAAGTAATGGGGGGAAGCTAAGCTTTTTTGGGAGGAAGCTTCCTCCCAAACCCACACATCACATGATGAATGCAAGGTTGCTAATAAAGTATGTTTATGGCGCACCATTGGCCCAAAGAGCTTCTTATTTGGCACTGCATAGTTCTCTCTTTGGGCCAGATGGGGGAGATAGTTATGATTATATTGTCACTAACTGCATTAAGTCTTTGTTAATTGGCTCAAGATGTATTCCCATTGGCACACACACTAACCATTTTTGAGCGAATTTGGCCCATGCTTCAAAACTTATCAAAAACTCTGAGGTATGTTATACGATGATTTACAAATATGGAATAACAGTTTGATGACAATTTCTAACAAGTGCCGACTTGAAACAGATAATAAGAAATGTCTACACTAAACCAACATTAGCTTGTAAGTGTTATTCATCTTTGTAGTGCTAAAAAAACTACTTTACCACAACTAATTTTTGTATTTGCTTGTTTAGGCACCATGCCACCATGCCACCAAGCCCTCAGAAAATGTAACTTCCTTAACTACATATTATTCAGTGAGTATGTGATATAAGCATAATACATGTAATTATATCAAGATTAACATACATGTAAAGCCATTGACATAAATATAATAATAAAGTATATTGATGTGTGGTTTCATAAGAGGTAAATTTTGCCTGTAGTTAATCCCTAATTTCTACTTATACTTTACCTATGCTATATATAAATAATAATACTCACCATATTCAGTCTTAAGGGATGTTACTAAACTCTTGTATGCTAGTTCATCATGAAGTATCAACAAGAAGTCATTATTAAATTTGTCACCATTGGACTTCATAAACTCACAACTTTGAAGTAACGCAAGACTGAGATTATCGGGTGAATCCATAATTTTCCTAAGGATTGGTTGTGACAGCAACTTCTTAGAGAAGAAATGATTTGCCAGCTATTTTGCATCAATTTCTAGAAGCCTCGGGAAGTTTTCCTGTATGACCTCAGCAGCTATGGCTCCATTCACAGGAGATTGTATTAGGAATGAAGGTTGTTGATATCCAGAATGTACTGTTCTTGTATACTGTAGATCTTCATGATGGAACCTTCTATACTGGATTTGCTCTGTTTCTATACCTCGAGTGCTCATCTTTGTGAAATGTCTTCAGTAGCCACACCCTTGAAAGGTGACCCAATGTCGCTGGCTCGGACGCTGGTTATATATCATTATGATCAAAATTATGCCTGGTTGCATAGCTTGCTGAAAGTGAGGGAATTTTAGAAGGGTCTGATAAAAGCAAACTAAGCCAAACATGTTATCTCAATTCTGAACCCCACTGGACATGTAAATGAACATAATATGTACCCAGTGATGCTGTAGAAATACTGTATTACAATCATAATAGCAAAATTACATAACATTTCGAAAAAGAAAGCAGTCAACAAAAATCCTTGTTTAATTTATTAGTTAAATATCTATATATTTACAAAACACAGAGTGCAGAGAAATGAAGTCCACTGTTTCATACATATAGAAGTCAAATTTATATTTAAATGGTACACTCAAAGTAATGTTTTTGCTTTTCGAAACTACTGGCTCCATTCGTAATTTTGAAATGTCAGAATCATAGAGAGCAATAGTTTTTTCTTTCATTTAAAATTTTGTTATTAAATCTGCTATTACCTGTCAACACTGCGCCATTACCAAAAATGCAAATAGTATGTACTGCGCTATTGAAAAGGCTTTCAAGGATTTCTTTAAGCAATATTGTCTGAAAGGAATATTTTCCTTTTCTAATGAACATTTTGGACCAGCAGCAAATGCCCTAAATTGGTTTGGACATGTGGAACCGACAGTGTAGAGACTGGTAAGTGATGATAACAGCTGATTGTATAGTGGATTAATGAAAAAGCACCTAATACTGAACCCAGATGAGATATTTTCTGTACTTAATTTATAGTTAGTGATTTACAAGCTTTAATGCTACTATATAATGCTTTTGATATAACTGCAGTTTCAGTTGAATCTGTGAAAGTACCACAAATGTGAAATGTTAAAAGCGACACAAGTTGTTTATATTAGAGATATTGGTTTTGTTGTTGTCTATTAACAGTCCTTTAGTCCCTGTAGACTCAACACGGTACTTTGACACTTTTGTTACAGAGTTAGGTAGCACCTATCCTTTGCTGACTATACTAATATCATTTATGTTGGGAAAGAAGTGGGGGATTCATCTTGTCAGATGCACGATTAATAATTTGAATTTTAATAAACACTTAGCGATCAGCCTACTTAAATCTCAGAGGTTTTCCATATAAGAGAGTTTGCATAGGTGTAATCCGCAACAGATGGTTTGCAAAATATACTGAACTTTGACACTCCTTTGCGTCGTTTTGCGGCGCTCATAAGGTTCTATTATAACCAATACATAACAGGACACTGAAAAGAAGCCTAGTCTGAACACTTATCACTTATCAAATTCTCATTAGTTACTGGTACGTAAGGATGGTGATGAGTGAGGGGAGTGGTGTAGTTTGGGGGGTGGGCTTAGGCTGGGAGACTTCTTATTTGGTCAGGCAATCCTGACCCCCGTGACCCCCTTTTTTGGGTTCTGGAATGGAACAGATGAGCCAGTAGCGACATGAAGTAGAGTCGTACGATGTTTTCTGGTTGAATCTGCAGGTATCAATTTTTACTCATTGGCTTCAACTGTTACCCTTTGCCAAGATGATTTTGGCAATGAGTAACAATTGATGCTGATGCCATATTCAGGACTGTGACAGCTATCAGTGAGGATCCGGAGTTCAGCATGTTCCATTTGGATAGCTGAGTTGGTGACTGCCTGCGATCTTGTCATAATCTAACCACGCCTGATCATGACTGCTGTGCATTCTGGCCAGGTGTAAGACAATGCCAGAATGTCCCGGATGCTTTTGTCCATACAGTGGATGGCTATGTACACCGAGAGGTAGTAGATTCACTGTAGACGAGATGAGATGTGGGATGACACCAGCCAGGAGGACTGTTGATTGGGTTGCTGGGTGTCTTCCATCTGCTGCTTCACGATGATGTTGTCACCTAGCATGCAGGTCCTCGATGGAGACATAATTCGCTCATTGCACCTTGGCTACCAGATATTGGTGGGAAGGATGGTGACAAGATGAACGGGCCAACCTGCGGTAAAGGACCTGGTTGAGCTGAAATAGAGTTGACGATTGTGGCCACATCTGACAGATTTGGCATAAGTGCAGCAGACAGCAGGCCTGGTCAGCCAGTGGGTGATGAAAGTGTGGGTACAGAGGCAATCGTGGCCTGGGGTGGCATCAGTCTGCAAGTGGAAAAGAGGGAGAGTGATGTGTGCCTGTATGCACATGTGTGTGTGACAGTGAGACCGAGAGACAGAGAGAGACAAAGCGGCACATACAGAGATACAGACCAAGAGAGAGAGAGGGGGGTGGGGGTGGTTGTTTGCCAATGGGCAGACATGAAGTACCAGCAGATGCAGGTGGTAGTGCTGAGTGGGTTGTCACATAAAATACATTACACATACTTTTAGCTAGCCAGTTGGTAACAAGGAGCCACAGAGAGAAATCTGATTGGGGAGTAACAGCGTCCTGGATTGTGGTGCTTCACGATGGTCCAGGTAGTTGAGCAGTACTCCCAGAGATTGGTAGTAGGCTGGTGGTGACCAACCTGCATACAGCAGTGCGAACCTGCTCTCTGATGATGCCCAAGATGGCATTCATGTCCACGCTGACTAAACTCGATGTTGGAGAGATGTTGGTACTTGACCTGGCTGTCGTGATCATTGGGGGAGTGGTGGTGGTTGATGATGTGAAATTAGCTTCTGTTATTTTTTTGCACTTTACAAAAATGGATCTTAGCAGAGTCCTCTTAGCAGCAGGGATGTACACCATGTGCACCAGACCACATATCCGGCGCCTGCAGACTTTATTGGTTGAGCTGGAATATGTCACTGTGTATTAACTACCTATGCCCTAAACCCAAAGGAAAATGTATTACTTGACGTTCAGATTCTGATCATACTACAAGTCTTGAAATTAGAAAATGAAAACAACATTTTCTCACATCAGTATTGTTTATTACACAAGCACACTTAATTAAATTCCTGCTGCACAAATGTGGATGCTCGCTTTAGTTAGTCTTGTAACATGGTCATCGGTAATGCGAGACTAGGTTTGAGCCAGAACCTTCCTTGAGGCCTTTTGAAGTGAGGGGGCAGGTACCTAGACTAGTATGAGGCGAAAGAATTATGATTATATTTATACTTTCAACTAAACATAAGATGTCGAAAAATTCAACATTCAGGTTAGATTATGAAATACACTATACAAAAATAATTACGTTCTACATAAATGCTCACATTGCTATAATGCGAGTATGCCTTCAATTGGTTTAAACCCCAAATAGTTATGTAAAAAAACACAATTCGTACTCAATTACCACATATATGTACATGTATGTGTTGAAATAAGTGTTGATTTTCTGACATGCACCTGCACATGTGGCTGCAGGAGATATGTGTACATGTTACTTGCATGGTGCATAGGAATAACAACTCATGTCAGTATTATATTCGTCAGAGCGTGTATTTAATTTCCTGAGGTTGTACATTTTTAAGAACTCTCTTTAAACTATGAACCATCATCCCAAATCAAACTTGGCTCATTCTCAATGTCACCTGTTAATACAGAAATTTTGGTGATATCCAAGGTAATCAGTATAATTATATACATATGCATACGTAGTTGCTGGTTGGAATTTCGTACATAATTAGTATTGTTTAAATTCATTTTTAAAACTGAAAGTACTACAATAATTTAAACTAACAAAAAGGATTATTATGTTCTGACATGTAGTAAAGAAACAAAATCTATAATATTATTACACAGGTCAACAAACATAATGGGAGAAGCAGTAGAAATGGCGTATGGAAAAGTAGACAATGAAAATTACAAAATTTTGAAAAAGAAAATAGTGAATAAAACACCATAGTAATATACAGGACATTGTAAAGTTAGTCATTAATTAAAAAGTTTTCATCTATATTATATTTACAGAAGCCAGAAGGGAAAGAAATGAAGTCAACTGTTTCATACATATGGAAGTCAAATTTATATTTTGATGGTATACACAACGTAATGTTTTTGTTTTTCGAAACTGCTTTAATTATTGGCTCCATTCCTAATTTTAAAATGCTAGAATCATAGATTACAATCGTTTTTTCTTTCTTTTCAAATTTTTTTATTGAATCTGCTATTGCCTTAGCTCCTGCATTGTCAACACTGCCCTTACCAAAAATGCAAATAGTATGTACTATGCTATTGAAAAGGCTTTCAAGGATTTCTCTAAGCACTATTGTCTGAATGGAACATCTTCCAATTATTACTTTTTCTAATGAACACTTTGGACTACCAACAAATCGCCAAAATTTTTTGGCAAACTGGGTTGTACAGGTGGAACCGATAATGTAGAGACTGGTAAGTGATGTTAACAGCCGATTCTTTAGGGGATTAATGAAAAGATCATCTAATACTGAAGATGAGATATTTTCTGTGTATAATTTAGTTAATGATTTACAAGCTTTAATGCTACTAGATAATGCTTTTGCGGTTTCAGTTGAATCTGTGAAAGTATCGTAAATGTGAAGTGTTGAAAGTGACACAAGTTGTGGAAGTGAGCGTATCATTGGTATCCATTGAGAACCGAAAGAATTTTGACAGCTAATGTGAAGTTTTTTAAGATTTGGCAGATATTTGTCCAATTCTAAGCCACCCTGATTAGAATCTAGAATTCCACAAACTTCAAAGTTTTCAACCTGGGTTAAGTAAGCCTTTAGAAGTGATAGTCTGTACAAACTCTCATCCAGTTTACTGCCTCCATCGAAATATATCTGGGATGTTATGGCTACGTCAGATGATGGTGGATCTGTGTAATGATTACACCCATTAAGTAGCATTTCAAGACAAAAAGGTGTGTGAAAGAGTTTCTGAGTATCATATGTTATACTGTAATGTGACCCACAATTTTGAAGACACCAACCGAAAAAATACCAACTTAAAGGATCTGCTTCAAGAGATAAATTGGCACTCCGTTTCCTTGTGTTCTTGTTAAGTAACTCATTAATCTCCTTTGCATAATGAGAGGATTTGGTTTCAAACAATTCAAACTGAAGCTGACAGGCATTTGGAGGAAATGAGATGTTACATCGATCATGCATAGCGAAAGGAAATTTACAGCTATAGAAATCGTATGCAGTTTTAGGTTTTTCTAATCCAGCTATAAAACCTAGTGTGTTGTGTGAAAGTTTGTAATAACAATAATCAAAGTCAAAATTTTTACAAGTACAGTAGTAAACTGCTTGAAAGAAATCTCGAAAAGATGGATGCACAAATGCAAAGAATAAGTCCTTTATACCAAAAGCATTGAAATACTTTCCAAAACCAAATGATTGTGAAGGTGAGAGTGACAATTCATCAGTCTGAGAAGCTGAAAGCATAACTTCCATATCATGTTCTTGAACATCACAAAATCCTTCTACAGCTTTCCCAATATGCCTAGAAATTTCATTAAAGATGTACTGTTTGTACAAGCCAGTTATATTTAATAAGCTTAATGGTAAGTTTTTGGCTTTGCATAGTTGTATAAGCATTGTACAGTAAAGGGGTCTATATGTTAGTGGTAATCCAAATGGATGTTGAGATATCCAGTCTTGAAACGTTTGTTTAATTTTAAGACAAGAAGACAAAGATGCTTGGATGTAAGCATCTTTACCATTTTGAGTAAACCCAATAACTTTTAAATATCGCTCTGTATCTCGAATTATTGATCGACGAATTAAATTAACCCATTCAGATCGACAAGTGAATAGAACAGTAGCTTCTGGGAAATTTTGTTTAATGCCTATAGAATTTAAAATATTATATGGAAGGTGATCATAAGTATCAATGAGAAAACAAACATCTTTCCCTTTGCTATTTTCAACATGTTCCAGTATGTCATATGTGTACCTTACATAGTCATTGTTCATTTGAATTATTAAATCACCATAAAATGAATGACGACTATTTTTAAACCAGGTGTGGAGGAGTACCAATCTATACTCAGTCAAAATCTTCCCAGCTGCCCATTGTTTTGCTAAATGATGTAATAGCATTGTTTTACCCACACCACTCTCTCCCTCTATTAAAATGTAATGCGCTTGAGACCCATCAGGGAGCTTACCAATATCTTCAATATAAACACGTGACCTCTCCTTTGTATCAACAATCAAAAGGTCAAAATATTCATTTGGAAGGGAACTCTGTACTAATGTTGGGTACTCCATATCCTTATATCTGGCTTTTAGCATTAGAGCATAACTGTCAACTGCATTAGATTGTACGTTTTCGATACCTGCAACAATCGTATCATTGCTATCATCCATACTAACACCATCCTCACTACTATTTTCGTCATCATCATTATCATTATTGACATCCTCACTATTCTTACTCTACTCTGCTAGAGAAGATAATTTTATGCGTTTACTAGAGGGTGATACAGGAGGTGATGGCGGCTTAGAGTTTGAAGGTATACTAGTAACTACAGGATGTTGATGTGTAGATTTGGTATCTGGTGTAATTATGGAAGACTGTGCTTGAGTGAAAATAGTACCAGTGGACTGGTCTTGTGCCATTGTTGATGCTGGAAGAAAGGTGTTTGCAAAGCCAACAGTTGAAGGGCCTAATTGTGAATCTAACACGCTAGGAAATTGTTGGTCATTCTTTTCAACTGTTTGTGGAATATTACTGCTTGAACTCAATGAAGATAAAACTGTCGTCAATTGTGGTAGTAAATATTGAAGCGAGTATTGAAGTGTTTGTACATCCAATGTATTTGGAATATGCTTGAAGGCTTGCAATGGAACGTTATGTGCAGGAGGTAGCCGTATGGCTGGATTATGAAGTTGACTCGTACTGTACACAGGCATGTAACTGTTGTATGTTAGAGATGGATTTGGCCTCATATAATGCATTGGAGGTATTATTGCTTCTGGTACAGGGGGACGGTTTAAACCTTGTTGCATGTACATTGGTAAGGTAACTTGAAGTGGCACTGTACTACTAACTGGTGCATTTATACCTTCTGATAGCTGTTCAGTAGAATTACATGTTACAGGTACATTAACTGGATCCAGATGTTGAGTATTTCTTGTTTCAGACTGTTGTGTTATGTTTTCACTAGCTGGTAATGCTCTTTTCATCAGTGTTTCCAACTTTTGTTCTGTATAGTAGTAAAAAGTGCATATACATGTATACTTACATGTTCAGTTTGATACAAAGGGCAATTCCAATTCTTATGATTACCTTTGAGGGAGGCTAATCTACATATACATGCTTGTAAGTATTATATATGTATATAGTCAAGGATGTTAAATCATTCCAGGGGTTCAGTCAATTAATGGTAGTGGCACATAAATGAATGTGCGGTTGTCTGCTTGAGCTATAGGACAGTCAGCTATAGACATTTTATATATACAACAATTAATGGATGTTGTATCTAAAGATGTAGCAACAGGATGTAATTTTGCTCTTGTAAGCCTAGGTTCTTGGGGCTACGTTCATTTATTCTGTGCCAGTTCCTAGTGTGGTTCCCTAGTTATAAATCTGACTCAGCCATGCATGCTATTAATAATTATAATACTCACCATATTCAGTTTTAAGGGATGTTACTAATCTCCTGTATGCTAGTTCATCATGAAGTATCAACAAGAAGTCATTAAAAGCCTCACCATCTGACTTTATAATCTCAGAACTTTCAAGTAACGCTAGACTCAGATTCCCGGGCGAATCAATAATTTTCTTAAGGTTTGGTTGTGACAGCAAATCCTTAGAGAACAAACGATTTGCCAGCCATATTGGCTCAACTTCTAGAAGCCTAGAAAAATGTTTCTTTATGACCTGAGCAGCTATGATTCCATCCACAGGAGATTGTATTAGAAATGAAGGTTGTTGAGGTATTATTCTTGTATAATTTAGTTCCTCTTGGAGTCTTCTGTATTGGAATTGCTCCGCTGTACTTCCTTGTGGAATATTCATCTTGTCAAACACGAGTAGCTCCAGTAGGTGTGGTAGATCTATATAGAAGGTGTGGTAACTAAATGCTTACTGGTTATGTTATGGCAGAGAAGCGCACAAATATTGATGAAGACGTTATACTGGATTTGAGTTTCTTGACAGAGAATGAAAGAGCCTTGATTGAGAGTGTGTTAGAGAAAGATGAAAAATTGCAAACAGAAGACAGGATTAGATTAGGGTAAGAAATGAAACTTTCATTTTTAGGAAGTTTCTATATTAATACTTATTGCTCAGCACTAATAGTATATGCAATTATAATTATAATTATTATAGTTATTATTTATAATATTATTGTACATAATTTATGCACCATGACACCTGTCAGTTAATTCTCAGAGACTGGTACTATTAAAACAAGACTGAGAATTGTACTTTTCATACAAGTGAGATTAGTGTACCCTCTACATGTACAACAGAAATATTAGCATGTGCCTGAACCAGAGGTTTTGATGAGTTTTGAAGCATGGACCAAATTGGCTCAACAATGGTTAGTGTGTGTGCCATTGGGAATACCTCTTGAATCAATTAACTAAGAGTTAATGCTGTTTGTGACAAAATAATCATAATTAACTGTGCCACTGGCCCCAAATGAGAATTGTGTGATGCCTAATAAGAAGCTCTTTGAGCCAATGGTGCGCCATATAAACTTATCAAAAACACTGGCCTGAATGATATTAAATTTTATATTTACCCTCAGCCTTAATCTATGTACTTTAGCTACATGTAGGTCTTATAGTCTATCATATGTTTTGTGTTTATACACATACTAATACATTTAGATATTAATTTTTGTCGATAATCTTTATATATGTACCGTAGGAGTGCCCTACCATATCAAATTGTTTCTACATAATACTTCAACTGCTAGTCTGCTATACACAGATTTTTTTCTTAATTTTTGGTTAACTAATTTAATATGTTTTATGTTACTATGTATATATGTACATGTATTACTGTGTAAAATATATCTACGGGGCACTTTTGTATGATTACCATTTGTGCAGCCCTGTCATTTTGTGGCAAAATACATTCAATTCATTAAAAAAACGCAATATATCACGAATATAAATTATCATTCATGTTGTATTCAAGAGCTATGATTTTCTAATAATAGGACACTTCGTCAGAATATTGAAAAGGAACGTTATCATCAGAAAGAGTTATCAGGATTGAAACAATGCGGTGTGTGTGAAGTTCAATTTGGTATAATATTCAATTCTGGAGCAAATTGTCCAGTATGTGGACACAAGGTGTGTAAAAGATGTAGACAAAGACCATTAAAACCACCTCCAAAGTTTGTGTGTACAGT